>SJYX01013020.1:288064-299828 GCA_006410675.1 Oreotragus oreotragus | reverse complement strand
TGATAAACCAGAATAGAAAAAAATACGAGAAAGAATGTGGATATACTTGTATGTATTAATGTAGCTGAATTACTTTGCTGTACAACAAAAATTAATAACAACATTGCAGTTCAACTATACTTCAATAAAATAAATTAAAAATAAAATATATAGATACTTTCCAGTGTTCTAAGTCTAAATTAGAATTTCTCTGGATGGGGTCTGCACCCATGGATTCATAAATAGATGCTTCATCTGCATACTCTTGGTTAAGATTGCCTACCCTAGTGCAACCAAACTCAGCAGGGAAACCGTATTCTAATTAGTTGATTAGAATACGTTACCCTAAGTTATGAAATCCAATAACCTTAAAATTCTCCAGACTTATTTATGTGTATATAAATATATTCTACATCATGTACAAGGAAAGAACACATGATGAGGGGAAAGAGTTTTCAGCCCATTGCTAACACTGGCATCTATGAAGTCACTCCTGTCACCAATATACCATAGGAGCACGGTTCAGAATTTTAATTGTCAATCTCTGATTTAGACCATTGAACTGCAATGTGCTTTAAGGTTAAACTAAATTTTAAATTCAGTTCATCTGAAGGAATTCATTGGTGACATTTGAGAAATCAATTGTGTAGTATCCCAGGCAAAAAATTATCTAACTTCCCTATAAATTGATGACCTTAAATGACATGTGCCATCTCTACCAAATACATTGGGAGAGCATTTGCTTGGTTAAAGTTCAATGACAGCCTCTTTAGGTCCTGATGGGGAACTCTCTGAATCTCCACCAAAAGAGGGATGAACGCTGAGAGTCTGCTCTGAGTCTGGTTCTCCAGAGAAACACAGCAATTTTTATAAACACAATTTTGGCCTCACTCACTCCTTGTTTTGATTACTTAAATGAAAATTCAATTCATTATTTGATTAAAATCATTATTTTGAAAGGAATACATTTTTTCTTTGGGAAAAAAAATGGTGAAAGTGGTTTCTTCTAGACAAACTTGAGAGGTCATCATGGAGACAGTCTTCAGAATGTAGACACAGGCAACAGGCTGTCACCGTGAATTGTCGCAATGATCAAATGAATTCACCTCCCACAAGTGGCCATGGCTTTCTGTCTGTCAAGGGCCCAGGATCTCTGAACATCCAGATTCAAGAGTTCCCTTCCTATGGCTAAAATTTGTTTCTATTAAATTTCATATTGAGGCCAGTGGACCTCCCCACATGACTGTACAACCTATTGCTAAGAGATTCCCTCTCTAGAGACCCCTGACTGGAGAGACCCAAGCCATCCTAGTCCCACAGAAACACAAACCAGGCCACAAACCACATTAGCCGAGACAGGGGTCCTCCCTTGAAATAACTTCGTGATTGGCTGCAGCCTAATTTAAGTGGCATTTGTTAGTGTAATAAATCCACTAATGAGATAAGCAACTGAGAGCAACACTTAGACAAAGTAAGAGGACCCTTGTTTTGTGAGATCAGTAGAAGCTTAAAAGAAAACTGAAACTGGTCCAGAAGATAAGGACACAAGTGTTAAGATGTCTTGCATTTCATCTGTTTTCAAGGAGAGCTTGTCAACTCCCCTTTGACTCTCAGTAAACAGCTGCTCAAGTCCCAACTCCTATCTGCCCAGCCAGCAGAGTTAAACACTGCTTCTCAGGACAGCCTTATATAAATAAGTTATGGACAATATATTGCCAGCTCCTACCACCTAATAACATCATGCATTTTTTATGTATTCTTGGGATTCATAAGTGGGAGGCATATCCATTGAGATGGATAATAGCTGTGCTCTTTAGTTTATGCACTTAGCCTTCTTATTGAGAACTGCATTAATCTTGTGTTTTATAATGGTGAATGCCAGAGAGGTGTCTCCCTCTTTGACAAGAAAAAAAATCCTGTTTTGACGTCTAATGTACTTGCTACTTCAGTTCATTCCCTGCTTAGACATTTTTTATTAGTATAATTGTTTTTAGAAGCACACAGCAAAAGCTAGAATCTAAGGAGATCAAATTCCTATGGAGTAGATTTATGATCCAATATGAAAAATTCTTGTACTTTGAGATGTCGTCCCCAAAGTCAAGAAGATTTGATGTCAAAATGTTTTTAAATCATTTCCTGGAGAAGATCTAATATAAGTGCCTGGAGATGCTAGGACTCCAACAAATGGAGTTAAATTTCAAATTAATCTGCATTGATATCAAGGAGTATGAGGTGATTCAACCATCATTAGTTTCAAATTATTATATAGATTATGTAGCTATTTTATCCTAAATATAAGTGCAATGGCAAAACACAAAGCTGTTATTTAATTCTTTTAAGTAGGCTCTAATTTTGGCTATTTCTGGTATGAAGGATTTTCTTAACTCCCCTGAAATAAGTAATGCTGCAAATGTGTGGACAAAAACCAGTTAGTTCGAATATCCCATTACACCACCATAGAAAAGAAAACTTCCACAAATATAGGCTTCTGCACCTGCAAATCTACCTGGATTTTCTAACACATTTCTTAGTTCACAAGACATCAGAGACTAAAGGAATCATGAAAGATAAACTAGTCTAGCACCCTTCTTTTATGCTGGACATATCTGAGTGGGTAAGTGAATTATCACAAAGCTGTTTGAAGGAAGAGACTACATAAAGCTGCAGAATTGTCTTCTACAACAATATCCTTTCCACCAGACCATCTCATGTCTACATGATCACAGAAAATCAAAGCTGTTGTGTATGTATGAAATTACTTGCAAATTACTCTATTAGACAAATAATTTTTCATTTTAAACCTAAGGATGTGATTAAGACTACCAGAATGAGCATCAAGAGGTCAAATCTAATCATTGTATTTATATCACTGTTAAAGATGATAATATTGTACTGTTAGTGGAAATGTAAATTGGTGCATCACTATGAAAAATAGTATGGAGATTCCTCCAAAAACTGAAAATAGAACTACCATGTGGTCCAACAATTCAACTTCTGGATATTTATCTAAAGGAAAAAAGACCATTGTCTCAAAGAGGTATCTGCACTTCCATGTTAATTGCAACCTAATTTATAATAGCCAAGCCAAGACTGGAAACAACCTCAGTGTCCACTGACAGATAAATGGACAAAGAGAATGTAGTACGTATACATATATGCTGCTAAGTCACTTCAGTCATGTCCAACTCTGTGCGACCCCATAGACGGCAGCCCACCAGGCTCCCCCGTCCCTGGGATTCTCCAGGCAAGAACACTGGAGTGGGTTGCCATTTCCTTCTTCAATGCAGGAAAGTGAAAAGTGAAAGTGAAGTTGCTCAGTTGTGCCCAACTCTTAGCGACCCCATGGACTGCAACCCACCAGGCTCCTCCATCCATGGGATTTTCCAGGCAAGAGTACCGGAATGGGGTGCCATCCCCTTCTCCGGTATACATTTATATTAAGCCATAAAAAGAAGAAAACTCTGCCATTTGTGACAGCATGAGGAGTGGATCTTGAGACATTATGCTATGTGAAATAGATCAGGCAGACAAAGACAAATCCTTGTATAATCTCACTTACATGTGGAACCTTAAAAAAATTGATTCCTAGACACACAGAACAGATTAGAGATTGCCAGAGGGAGG
Source organism: Oreotragus oreotragus (assembly GCA_006410675.1). Classification (NCBI taxonomy): domain Eukaryota; kingdom Metazoa; phylum Chordata; class Mammalia; order Artiodactyla; family Bovidae; genus Oreotragus; species Oreotragus oreotragus. The sequence continues at coordinate 296,225 of SJYX01013020.1, read as the reverse complement.
GTCAGGATCGGGCAAAATGGGTGAAGGTACAAACTCCCAGCTATATGATGTCCTGAGGGTGCCAGGTATAGCACAGTGATGATAGCTACCAATATTGCATTGTATATTTGAAACTTGCTAAGGGAATGAGTCTGGAAAGTTCTTATCATGAGAAAAAAATTCTAACTTTTGTCTGATTATGAATATTTACTAAAATTATTGTGGAAAACATTCCACAATAAATACATACAATAAACCATTAGGTTGTATACCTAAAATTAATCTAATGTTATGTATCGATTATATCTAAATTTTTAAAATTAAAATATATGTGTATTTAAAATAAATTGAGCACCCATGGTGTGCCAGTAGTTAAAATTTATGGAGCACCTATCATGTGCCAGGCCCTTGTAAAGGGCCATTTTTTTTTCCCCATTTAATTTTCAACACAAAGCTACAAGGTGGATAGTATTTATTATTCCAGTATGCAGCTGAAGAAAGAGAAGGTCAAAGAGAATTTGATCAAGATCATATTGCTGGAGAATTCAGGGAGTTTGAGCAAGAGTCTCCTGTTATCTTTGCTTGGCACAGCAATAAACACTTTTCTGCTCAAATATATATTTACATATATATATATTTTTTTTTTTTAAATCTTATTGCTATCCAAAGATAGGTCAAGGTTCAGATCCTGGCAATCCTGTTCCAGAGCCTTTGCACAGAAGAAGTCCAAGGGAAACTCATTAAGAACTTGACTTGGGCAAGATTTAGGACCAGTCTATCTTCACAAGAGAAACAACTTCACAAGATTTGAAAGCTCTTCCATTAGACTCACCACTTGCTCTCAATTTCTTATGCAAATGAATTTAGAAATATCTAAATGCCAACTGACAGCAGAAATGCAAACCTGATAAATGTGTAATGAGTGCAACTCTTATTAATAGCCTGTGGTTCCAACGAGAGATCTTCTTGTGATTTACAACAGAGGCATAATTATTCTATTTCCCATAAATGGCTACTGTAGTGATACCAAGTTTGTAGCTTGTCACATGGAGGACGACACAAGACATGTGTAGCTGTTCATTTGTAACAAGTCAGACACATTGTGAGTATTCCCTAGCAATAACACTATGAAACATATTTATGAATTTATGGGAACATTTGCTTAATGTCACAAATTAAAATATCAAATACCAAGTAAATATGATAGACCATGAACTGTAACATACAAATGAAATGTTATACATTTTGTAACTTTTGTCTTGCTACCTCTATATTTATCCATTTGTGCTATGCTTTAAGTTAATGTCGGAGTGACAAATGTCACCACCCACAGTCACCCCTCCTGTGAAGAGAACTATTTATATCAATGTAGTTATGAAGTAAAGAATGATATTTGGAAATACTCTGGAGTCCTACCTATGAAACATTGGTATTAAAAACCAAAGGATGGCTTAATTACTTGATGGCATTATTTTACTTCAAAAATCTAAAATATTGGTAATGAGGTGATGCATAGAGTGATGACAGTAACCTTTCACCTTTGTTATATATTGAAAGGTCACTTGATTTTACGGGCTTTTGTGGACATGTGTTTCAAGTAATTGTGTTCTCTGTATCAATGAAATCAAATACATAATATCAGAAAAGATGCTCTAGCCTAATTTTGCACTATGTCTTCTAGACTGAGGGTCACAATTATGTGTTTTCACATTCACATAGTATGCTCAGTTGTGCCTTGGATACATCTAAGATGACAGAAAATGGTGTAATGAACCTTAAGTTTGCAATCCTCAGGTTTGCCACATAACCCTGTTTTCTTCTTATTGGTCTGCATTGTCTATTTACTGTCTATCTCCCCCTCTGCCTAATTATAAGCTCCTTGAGATGATGACTGAGTCTTCTTCCTCTTTGAATCTTCATATTCCTCTTTGGATTTTCAATGCTGGCACATACCTTGAAAACAGTAGGCGTGTGATATCCATTTGAGGAATGAAGAAAGGAAGAAAAGAGGGAGAGAGGAAAAGAGTTATGGAAGGGAGGGAGAGCAGGAGGGAGGGAAGAAAGAAGGAAGGAAGAGAGGAGACAGGAGTGGATTCTGCTGTATCCTCTTCATAAACTAACAGGCTCCACCCTTGTAGTCCCAGCAATGATACATATATGAAGAAAATGTGAATTTCTCGATGAAGATATTCACACAGATACAAGTGATACCAAGAAAAGACATCAGCATAATGTTCTACTACTACGAAACCTAGAGAAAATTCCTCTGGTTACAGTGTACTTGGATTTCTATTTAATTAAGATCATACTATTCATTGTTTTTGAATAGTAATTTTAAAATACCCAAATAGTATTTATTAAGTATTTAGTATGGTCTAATATTATGCTAAACACTGAAAAAAAAAAGCAAAAGAAGTTGGGCAATCATACTTTCATTCAGCATTTATTGAGCATTTAGTAATTTGCCAGATGTGTTGAACACTTTCCTGCCCTTGAGATAATTACATTGTTCCTGGGAAGCCAGAGCATGCAAGTGTAAAACAGAACACTGGGAGAACATAGAGATAAATATAAGCATTTAATGATAAAGGCAATATTAACCAGTATTTAGTAAGTGCTTACTATGTGTCGGTCAAGGGGCCAAGAATTATACATGCATTACTTTATTTAATGTTCACTGTAATTTATATACACACAGTACTTTATAGTCATGCCATTGAAATACTCATTTTATAGCTAAGAAAGTTCAGCCCAAAACAGTTAAATAATTTGCCAAAGTCATCAGCAATTAATTTGCATCAGTGGTCTTTCTCACTCCTAAATTCATACACTTAAACATTTGGTTCTACCACCCCTGATCACTGCCTAAATTTTTGGATGCAGGTAATATACTCTAAAGCTGAGCACTGAAGAATTGATGCTTTTGAACTGTGGTGTTGGAGAAGACTCTCGAGAGTCCCTTGGATTGCAAGGAGATCCAACCAGTCCATGCTAAAGGAGATCAGCCCTGGATGTTCTTTGGAAGGAATGATGCTAAAGCTGAAATTGCAGTACTTTGGCCACCTCATGCGAAGAGTTGACTCATTGGAAAAGACTCTGATGCTGGGAGGGATTGGGGGAAGGAGGAAAAGGGGACGACAGAGGGTGAGATGGCTGGATGGCATTTCAGATTCTATGGACATGAGTTTGAGTGAACTCCGGGAGTTAGTGATAGACAGGGAGGCCTGGTGTGCTGCGATTCATGGGGTCGCAAAGAGTCGGACACGACTAAGGAATAGAGATTTTGTTTGGGCTAAAATTAATTTTTAAGTGACATGGAAGAGGCAAAACTTGAGATTCCAGTCTTGAAGTGTGGGCATGATGTTTATTACTTGAATAAGTAGAGGAAAGAATTGATCACATCAAAGTGAAAGCAGGGGATGGTAAATCCAAAAATGTCACATGTAAATTTGTATGAAATGATGAGATCTGTCTAGGAGCAGATAATTTAATGGGATGGAAGCTTTGGGTCCATAATTCTACCGAGACCAATGGATATGCTCAAGATGGCAACGTAGAGATGAACAACCATCCTCCTCTCCCATATCAGCCCTTAGTTAATGGCACCAGATTCTGTTCCCATTTGAATATGTGTTCTCCCGTTCACTTCCATCTCCAAAACCTTAGTTCCCAGCTATGCAATATTTTTCTTAGATTCATGCTCCAATGTAACTTACTTAATGCTGCCATGCAAAGTATTATTTCCCTCTCTAATCCCCAGTTTTCCTATTAGAGAAGTGAACAGGACAGTAAAACCTGTTTCAAGGCTAGTATATGCATCAAATAAGATAATACATGTAAAGTATATAGCTCAGTACTGTTTACCTGGCACTACCAACTCAATGAATATCAGCTTTTCCATCTTCTTATCTCATCTTTTTTATGATCTGTCTCCTCTGTTTTCCACCTCTTGAAATACGGCTAGAGTGAATCTTTCAAAAAAAAAAAAAACTGTATATCATCATTTCAGTTTGCTACTTTAAAAATTTCCAGTGATTTCTCATTGCATCCAGGATGAAATCCCAATCATTTAGTCTGGTACTAACCTTATAGGCCATTCACTGTTAGATTAATTTAGTTTTTAAAATCCTATGTGCTAGGAACTATCCTTCACGTGTCACAGAAACAACAAACTTGGTAATTCAATGTTTAAAGCTCAGGACAAAGTTCTGGATCAGAAATGGTTTGGAGTTCATCACCATTATGGTGAAACCATGGGCATGGTTGAGATTGCCGATGGAGAACATGAAGCTTGAGGAGGGAAAAGGGTCAAGAATAAAACCTTTGGGATTCTCAGGACCTGGTATTGATAGGGATAGGCAAAGGAAGGAGAGTCCATGAAGGAAATTAGAAAGACCAATCAGGAGAAATTGAATGGGAACAGACAAGACTGATATTAAAGACAAGGAGGAGGATGCAAGGAAGGAAGAAGTTGTCAACCACAGAAGTAAGCAGACCCTGCAAGGAGAAAGCCACCAGTAATGTGTGCCCTGGCGAGGGTGGAAACCTAACCACAGCAGCTACAAAAGAAAATGGCAAGTGAGAAAATGGAAGCAGGGTTATGGGCTATATTTCTAGGTGCTTCTTGGTAAAATGAAAGAGGTAAATCCCTCTACTCCCACTCCTGCATCTCCACTCAGCCAGAAGTTGAATTTTCTTTCCAGAAAGACTTCATTGGTCAGTGGCTTTCAACCCTGGCTCCTTAGAATCACTTCAAGAGAATTTAAGAAAAAATGACATCCAGGCCAAGTGCCAAAATTCTTATCCAAATGATTTTGAAATAGATATGATGCTGATATTGTTTTAAAGCTTCAAAAGTGATTCAAATTTGCAGCCAGGTTTAAGTGGCAACAGCAAAAAAACAATTACAAGCCACCTGGCTATCTCATGAAAGATGTGGGCAGAAAATCCTGTTACATGGCAGGGACTTTGAGTAACACTAACTATTATGTTTTATGCATTTACACTGCACCGTGCCCAGGAATTGACATATACTATCTTAATGTATCCTTGGAATCACCTTATGAGTGTGATGATCATCCCATCGTGTGGCTGTGGAAACTGAGGCTCAGGAAGGTTGGAATTTTAGCCAACGTTAGCCAGCTGGTGAGAGCAGAGTCAGGATTCACAGGAACTCAGTCTGTTGAATCCAGTACCCTGTGTGCCTAACGTGCTCAACCAAGTAACCAAGTGAAGTCGCTCAGTCGTGTCCGACTCTTTGCGACCCCATGGACTGTATCCTACCAGGCTTTTCTGTCCATGGGATTTTCCAGGCAAGGATACTGGAGTGGGTTGCCATTTCCTTCTCCAGGGGATCTTCCCGACCTGGGTCTCCCACATTGAAGGCAGACGCTTTACCCTCTGAGCCACCTGGGAAGCCTGCACAAAAGCACTGTGGCTGGCATCACAGAATAATCAAATAATTCATTTCTGTGACTATATAGATAAAAGCTAAAAACCAGAAGTGAAAACTTAAGACTAACAACACTAACTCTACTGAGGATTCTACTAGAATATTCAGGAATACCACATTGTCAGTTTCCAAAATTATCCCTCCATCATTTACTTGGCTAACTCTATACTGCTGAAATTTAATTAACAGGTCCAGCACAATCCAGATAAACCACTAGACAGATAATTAATTTTGCTTAAACTAAACCTGAACCTGAATGGCACTTCTCTTCTACCTTTCTAAGTGACCCAAAACTGAATGGATGCAATGACATAAACCTAAATAATGATTTAGTAGAGCAATTACCAAAAGTTTAAAATTTTCTCCTAAATGATCTGCATGATAGAGAGTCCTAAATTTGCTCATAAGTGAAAGTTTGTAAATTATTCAAGAGAGGTGAGCAGAAGAGTATCACCAGCCACCTTAAACTGTACCTCATTGTAATTGTAACTAATATTCATGTCATGGCACACACACACAAATCACACCTGTCCTCAAGAAGGAGACATAAAGATGTTAGCATGTGTGTTCATGCATGCAGTACTCACATGTTCCCCAACATGGAACCGCTTAGGTCAACCCCAGCATCTACAATTGTGCTAACAGCCACAGCATTTTAGGGACTAAGTAAACAACGGATACTTTTTTAATTTGTAAGTGACAGGATGAAGAATATTGTGGATTTTCCCCACCAGACTGTAACAATATTAGGTAAATCAAATTTTGCACCTCATTTATTTAACAATGTCATTTTTCAGTTGCTATCAGGTTTTTTAGTCTCTCAGAACACTAGGCTGCACAAATTTCCCAGAACTTATTTTCACAAAGAAAAAAAAAAAATGTTGGCTCTTGAACACTTAATTATAATTGGCTACGCTTCTTTTCTTTTATTAAGTGATAATTTATGAAAGACTACTTCAAGATCGTCTAAAACACTGCCTTTGGAAAGGCTGAAGCAAGGGAATATGTAATTGCTGTGTAATGTAATCAGAATATGTAATTAACATACAATCATAAAAGAAGAACATAGTCTCATACCATCCATGCCCCAAAGTCAACAATAAGACTGTATTAAAAAGGTTGTATATGCTTATAAAAATATTTTTAATGAAGATAACATTTTTTAATAAAATATTTGTTCAATCATTTTTTTTTAATTTCAGCCAGAAAATTTGACCTAGAACTTAGTACTGGAAGGATACAGCCTCTGGTTTTCAAACTGGTTCACAGCCCCCTTCATATTCTCCAGATCCCATGAACTCCCAATCACTCACCATCCCAAAGCCTTCTTCATTCACATCCTCTTCCATTCACCTCATAAATTTCTTCTTTCTCCTGAGTCTTCATTTGTTATTGAGGGCCATCCTCCAAAACCAAGCTTTGTTATTTTAAATATCTGGTCCATTTTTTTTCCTAGTCAAGGATCCATAAAAACATATAGAAATGCAATTACAGAAAATCACTGAGGATGGGGAGGTCACAAAATTTTGTACCCCAAATCAATGACAAAACACGGGGCAAGAAATGTATTTAAGAATGATAAAGATAATAGCCAGAATTATAATAGGAAACATAGTTCAGAATCAAGTGCCTTTTATATGTTCTCTTGGAGGAGGAATTGGCAACCCACTCCAGTGTTCTTGCCTGGAGAATCCTGTCAACAGAGGAGCCTGGCGGGCTGCTGTCCATAGGGTCGCATAGAGTCAACACAACTGAACCGTCTTAGCATGCATGGATGCATTGGAGAAGGAAACGGAAAACCCACTCCAGTATTCTTGCCTAAAAAATCCCCAGGATGGAGGAGCCTGATGGGCTGCCATCTATGGGGTCTCACAGAGTTGGACACGACTGACGCAACTTAGCGGCAGCAGCATATGCTCTCCTAGTTGCAGACATGAGACAGTTTATATTTTAATCCTTTAAAAAAAAAAGCTGCAAGAAACTTTTTGTACATATCTTCTCAGATACATGTCTGAGAGTTTCTTTAAGGCAGGTACCTAGCAGAGTTGCTAGGTATAGTGTAAAAATATTTCAGATGACTACGTACTACTCAATGGCTTTCTAGGGTGGTTTTCACAATTATCAGTTTGGAGGAGTTCCTTTTCCTTAATGCCAACTCAATAGACTCTGGCATTTTAATTTTTGCCAATCAAATGAGCCAGAAAGGGTACTTTGTTTCTTCAGTTTATATTTCTCCAATTATTAATAAAGCTAGATTTCCTTTCATTGGTGTTTTAACCAATTTAATTTCCTCTTCTCATAGCTGTCCAATTTCATGTGTTTAGTTTTCTAGAGAGTTGTCTCTTTCCTATGGATTTCTAGAATTTCCTCCTATCTTCCTTATATTAAAGATATTAATTATATATCATTAAATAAATTGAAGTTGCTCAGTCATGTCCAACTCTTTGAGACCCCATGGACTATAACCTACCAGGTTCACCTGTCCATGGGATTTTCCAGGCAAGAGTACTGGAGTGGGTTGCCATTTCCTTCTCCAGGGTACCTTCCCAACTCAGGGATTGAACCCGGGTCTCCTGCGTTGCAGGCAGATGCTTTACCATCTGAGCCACCAGGGAAGCCACTATTATATGTAATACAGATATTCAGTTCAGTTCAGTTCAGTTCAGTTCAGTCACTCAGTTGTGTCCGACTATTTGCGACCTCATGAATCGCAGCACGCCAGGCCTCCCT
>SJYX01013020.1:270614-283910 GCA_006410675.1 Oreotragus oreotragus | reverse complement strand
TTATCTCTTCTTGCTATTCTTTGGAACTCTGCATTCAGATGCTTACATCTTTCCTTTTCTCCTTTGCTTTTCACTTCTCTTCTTTTCACAGCTGTTTGTAAGGCTTCCGCAGACAGTCATTTTGCTTTTTTGCATTTCTTTTCTATGGGGATGGTCTTGATCCCTGTCTCCTGTACAATCTCACGAACCTCAGTCCATAGTTCATCAGGCACTCTATCAGATCTAGTCCCTTAAATCTATTTCTCACTTCCACTGTGTAGTCATAAGGGATTTGATTTAGGTCATAACTGAATGGTCTAGTGGTTTTCCCTGCTTTCTTCAATTTAAGTCTGAATGTGGCCGTAAGGAGCTCATGATCTTAGCCACAGTCAGCTCCTGGTCTTGTTTTTGCTGACTGTATAGAGCTTCTCCATCTTTGGCTGCAAAGAATATAATCAGTCTGATTTCGGTGTTGACCATCTGGTGATGTCCTTGTGTAGAGTCTTTTCTTGTGTTGTTGGAAGCGGGTGTTTGCTATGACCAGAGTGTTTTCTTGGCAAAATTCTACTGAAGACTTTGCCCTGCTTCATTCCGTATTCCAAGGCCAAATTTGCCTGTTACTCAGGGTGTTTCTTGACTTCCTACTTTTGCATTCCAGTCCACTATAATGAAAAGGACATTTTTGGGGGTGTTAGTTCTAAAAGGTCTTGTAGATCTTAATAGAACCGTTCAACTTCAGCTTCTTCAGCGTTACTGGTTGGGGCATAGACTTGGATTAATGTGATATTCAATGGTTTGCCTTGGAAACGAATAGAGATCATTCTGTCGTTTTTAGATTGCATCCAGGCACTGCATTTCTGACTCTTTTGTTGACCATAATGGCTACTCCATTTCTTCTAAGGGATTCCTGCCCACAGTAGTAGATATAATATATACTATATATCTTTAATATATGATGTATAATGATAAATATAAATAATAAAATAATAAATTATATAATATATCATTAATATATGTTATTTTTTTCAGTTTTCACGTAACTTTAACTACAAGTTTGTGTTTATTACTGCATAAATTAAAGCTTTAATTGTGATGTGGTCAAATGTATAAATCTCCTTGGTTAAGGCATCCTTTTTTATTCTCAGTTGATAACACTACCACCTGTATTTTCTTCTAATAGTTTCAAATTTTTGGTTTTCACTTTTAGGCATTTAATCCACACAGAATTCATTTGTATGTAATATGGTGAGAAAGGGAGTCTATTTTTTCCATACTGAGAGCCATTTATCGCCTTATCACATATTAACAGTCTATTTTCTGCCCACTGAGTTGTAATATCACCTTTCACATAAGTTCCCACATAAGACAAATCTGCCATTAGACATTATATTCTGTACTATTCAGCAATTTTTTTTCTTTTTCAAAAAGCATATCATTTTATATTGCTTTATATTACACCATATTTTAAATTAAGCTTTATATTATCTTGGTACCTTATAGAATAGTTATCTTTCCTTTGTCTGTTCCTATTACCATTGTTTAATTTTGTTTTTAGAATTATCTTAGATAGATTTCGAATTCCGTGGACTCTATCGTTACAAAGAATCAGACATGACTGAGTGACTTTCACTTCACTTCACTCCACTTCAGTTAGTTTTCAATTTTTTTTTCTTCCATTTTAAGATTTGAAACTCCTTTACAAACTCTCACAATTTAGTGATGGGATTTTAATTCTAACTGCATTGAATTTCAAATTTTATTTGTTAGGGAAATGGTATCTTCATTATTGTGAGTCTTCTCATTCATGAAAATGATATATTTATTACTTTAATCCTATTTCAATATTCTGCAACAGAGTAAAATTTCTCCATAACAATCTAACATATCTTTTGCTAAATTTGTTCCTGGCTACCTCACAAATTTTATTGCCACCGTGACTAGGATTTTAAAATCGAATATATTTTAGAAATAGAAAATCTATGAATTCTCTGTGTTAATTTTTATATACTGCTACTACTAAGTCACTTCAATCGTGTCCGACTCTGTGCAACCCCATAGACGGCAGCCCACCAGGCTCCCCCGTCCCTGGGATTCTTCAGGCAAGAACACTGGAGTGGGTTGCCATTTCTTTCTCCAATGCATGAAAGTGAAAAGTGAAAGTGAAGTCGCTCAGTCGTGTCTGACTCAGCGACCCCATGGACTGCAGCCCACCAGGCTCCTCCATCCATAGGATTTTCCAGGCAAGAGTACTGGAGTGGGGTGCCATTGCCTTCTCCGTTTTATATACTAACATTCCTAAAATCTTTTAGCATTAATAGCTATAATATTCTGTCAGTTGGTTCTCTTGGATCACATATGTAGATCATCATCTGCAGTCTGCCTTCTTCTTTATAATTCTGTAAATTGCAATTGATTTCTTTATTAGCTTTTTAAATAAGAATTTATTTATTTATTATTATTATTATTTTGGGTGGCAGTGCTGAATGGCATGTTCCCTGACCAGATAGCGAACCCATGCTCCTGCTGTGGAAGCCTGGAGTTTTAACCACTGGACCTCCAAGGATGTCCATATTTCTTTTATTATCTTGTTGGTTAGTTCCATGAAAATAAAGTTGGATGACTATAATGACCATCCTTGTTTTATAAAGCACATTAATGGAAATTCTTTTAAGTTATGTAAGTGTGAGGATCATTATAACTTTTTCTTAGATGCCGTCCTTTAGCTTAAGAACTCTATTTCATGTTTGTAGCTTAATAAGAGCTTTCATCATAAAGGAATATTGACTTTTATAGAATAATTTTTCTCTAATCATTGAACAGTTATATTGGCTTTAATCTGAATTTATTAATACAGTGAATAATATTTAGAGATGTCTAATCTTTTTTTAAAAATTCTTGAATTCCTTAAATAAACCATAGTTGGTCCTAACATTTTTTTCTATAACCCATATAGTCAATTTTCTAATATTTTACTTAGTATGTTTACATCATTTCAAAGCAAGATTTGAGTTTATTTTGTTGTTTGATTAACAAGATTATACTAGCATAAAATTGCTTTTATAAAAGAGAGAGCACTTGTAAAGTTTCTATAACACTTTCTTCTAAAACTTCTCAGGCCTTTGTCTTATCACTGCCCTGGGAAAGGACAGGGTAGGATTTTGACTTTTAATCCATTTATTTAATAATTATTTTTCTACTCAGTCTTCTGTTTCTCCTTGAGTACATTGCACCAATGTATATTTTTCTTGAAAGTCATATATTTAGTCATTTTAGTCATTCAATAAAATGTCTATTTTGGTCATTCATACTAGTCTGTGATACTTTAAATTTTAGTTATCATATTATTCCCATTTTTTTAAACTGTTGTTGGATTCACTGCTTCAGTTTTATCTTTATTATATTGTTTTACTTACCTTTTATTAATTCATGTAATTATTTACTATTTTAAGTACTCTTCTATATACCCACTATTTCCTGAAAATTGGTAGTTAGACCTAGAAACCTGATCATATTTATTATTTTGTTTGGCAAAAATACTTTATAATGTTATATACCATGAAGAGATTCATAATGCCTGGTTGAATTTCTTGTTTTGATGTTACCAGTGAGTGACAAAAATTGCCTGTGCTATGTGCTAAGTCATTTCAGTTTTGTCCAGTTCTTTGTGACACTCTAGCCCACTAGGCTCCTCTGTCCATGGAATTCTCCAGGCAGGGGTGCTGGAGTGGGTTGCCATATCCTTCTCCAGGGGATCTTCCTGAACCCGTGTCTCTTATGTTTCCTGCATTTGCAGGTGGGTCTTTACCACTAGCACCACCTGGGAAGTCCTAAAATTGCCTAAATTCACTCAAGTTGAATTTTGAAATAACTGTTTTAATATTATTATTCCTTTTGTATTCATAAGCTTGAAACCAATCCTCCTAGAGAGAGAAATTTTCTTCATCAATTATTTGGTTACCCCAGGTACAGTTCAAACAGAGAGGATAAGAATGTAAAAATATTTGACTTTTTTCTTTTATTTAAGAGTTTTCAAATGAGTTGGTGCCCCAACCGCTTCAAAAGATGGACTGAGGAAGTGCTTCCTTTTAATACCTTCACGAACTCATGCATTTAGATACATTTGATATGCTGTGTCTTTCTTGGTCTTCAAAGTGTCTTGTCTGTGACCTGTGGGAACTTTCTCAATTTGGCTTTTAAGTCGCTTTGACATGTAACTTAGAGTCTTTGATAATTCCCTTGATTTCAGGTATGACAAGGTAGTCCAGGCTCTTATAAACTTCCTGTTCCAGAACTTAAGTACTTATCCATGGATTTGTGGCTTCTTTGTTTAGTAAATGGTATTTAGAAACCACAACCTGAACCAAGAGATGTTTGTTGCCCATTGCTATTTGGACCCTTCCCACCTTCACGACTGTTTTTGGTTTTTGGGGTGTGTGTGTGTGTGTGTGTGTTGTTTGTTTGTTTTTTACTAGCATAGTGAAGAACTGACTCATTGGAAAAGATCCTGATGCTGGGAAAGACTGAGGGCAAGAGAAGAAGGGAGAAGCAGCGGATGAGATGGTTGGGTGGCATCACTGATTCAATGGACCTGAGTTTGAGCAAATTCTGGGAGACAGTGAAGGACAGAAAATCCTGGCGTGCTGCAGCTCATGGGGTCCCAAAGAGTGGGACATGACTTGGTGACTGGATAAGAAGTAGATAAATCTATCAAGACTTTATACTGAACTTTATATATTAGAACTATTTCTAGTTCAAACCTATAATTATAGAGTTTCTACTTAGCCTCATTGAGGTCATATCTGTATCATTTTTTCCCATGTTGAAATCCTTGGTTCTCAATGACTCAAATATAAATATTCACTTTCTTTATCCTTCAAAGGACACAATAGTCTTACAGCAACATTACCACTAAAAGTATATTTTAGTTCTTTTAATCTTTACAGATAATACCTCAGATGTAGTTCAATTACTTTTAAAAATAAGCTGGAATAATTTCTCTTGATGTAGCTATTGCTCCTTTATTCCTAATAATTGAGATAGTAACTATCTAATTTAATGTCTATGGATTGTCTTGCTTTGTACAAAACCTTGACTGTATGAGAAATTTCCCTATGAAAAGTTATCTCTCAGTCTTAAGGGAAACCCAAAAATTGAGTTCTACTTTCCATGGAACATTTTTCAGTGTCTCTGCCAAGATCCTAAAAGTTTCACTGTTTATGAACCGTTTTTACATTAATTCGTGGCTCCGTGTTTTATTGCCTTTCAGCACAAATTCAGGGTTCCACTCTCAAGGCAATTGTTTCCTCCCACAGTAAGGTATGAATTGGTCGTCCGGGATTACAAGCAAAGACCTTTCAGTTCTTATTGATAGAATAGTGATGTCACAGCTTCTTCCTTCGGGAAGGGAGCCTGGATCATCTCTTGGGTGTGCGTGGAGCATCTTTCCTGACCTGTAGGTCCTGGGGTGAGCTTCCACACTGGAACCTGCGTCCCACCAATACTACTTTGCTCACTGTGCCACTTCATTTTGCTACCTGAAGTTTTCTATTTTTATTGTAAATTTCTTTGTTAATATTTAATAGTAGTTTTGGTGACAATTTCTGTGCATTATAAGTAGTACTGGAATTCTCTGCATCTGTGGATGCCACAGCCTTGATCAGAAGTCCCAGAAATTAAACTTGTACAGATACATTCACACAGTCCAAAAATCCAGGTCAAATCTGGAAGCTTTCTTCATCCAGATATTTTGATATTTATAAACAACTGAATAATTGAATTTTTCACCTGGTCGGTTAAGTTCATGTAGGTACACATCCATTTTAATTTGTGGTACTCATTTTAAATGTTTTTTAATCTTTTAATCTATGCTCTGCAATAGTGTGACCTTGATTCACCTTGAGTGACTCAGTGGGGACGCATCTCTCTGAGTGTTCGAGATCATGTAATTTAACTCATGCACTGATGTACCACAGCTTAATAGATCCTACAGATTTGAAAGCTTTCTCTTTGGGTGTACACCCAGCACTCTTTAGGGACACTATATTTTCTAGTTCATCATTTACTCAATTGTTCTGAAGGAGACTTCATTTGCATTTAACTTATTAGCTTCCTCAAACTCAGCCCCCGTCTCTTCTTAAAAGTTTAATTTTTCAAAAGAGAAAGAATCACATGTTTTTAGCACTTTCATTTCCTACGACTTAAACATATCTTAACATGATTTTTAAAAGATATTTTAAAATTAAATTTATCCCTTGACAATTTGATTTGTAGGCTAAGGAGAGCAAAGTTTTACAAATGGAATACTTTTAAATAAATCATAATTAATTAACTATGCAAATATATCAAATAAATGTGGATACATAGTTAGATGACTAATTACCATTCAGAAAGGTTAGAAATTGTAATCCTATTTTTTAGCTTGGTTAATATAATATTATAATTGGGGTTGCTTTGATCATGGGGAATGTCAGAGACAATAATTTTTCAAGCTTGGCTGATTTTGAAATCATATGGTTATGAGTATTAGCAGCTTAATATAAAATGTGATGCTGTCCATAAAGTTAAAACAAAATTATTTTTGTCATAATAAGCTATATTAATTTAATTAGTTGTGTATGCGGTTATATTTTTCATTTGAAAATGAAAGCAGAATGATTGTCGATAGAGCTAGTTCTTAAAAAAGAGAAAAAAGAGTTCTTTGATATTTTAACTCCATAGGAAAACATTTTTGTCTCCTTGGGCTTTACTATTTCATACATCCTAGTTATTTTAAGTGCCAGCTAACTCCTGGATCATTCAGTAAGGGTTCATAGGGCCCCAGTGGTGCACTTAGACTGCCAATCCTTGAGTTAACTGAATGTAGCCTCTCCTGCTGCTGGTGCTGCTGCTAAGTCACTTCAGTCATGTCCAGCTCTGTGCGACCCCATAGACAGCAGCCCACCAGGCTCCCCTGTCCCTGGGATTCTCCAGGCAAGGATACTGGAGTGGGTTGCCATTTCCTTCTCCAATGCTTGAAAGTGAAGTTGCTCAGTTGTGTCCAACTCCTAACGACCCTATGGACTGCAGCCTACCAGGCTCCTCCGTCCATGGGATTTTCCAGGCAAGAGTACCGGAGTAGGGTGCCATTGCCTTCTCCAGTAGCCGCTCCTGGCCTACCGCAGTGACCTCCTACTTTGCCTTCTGGCTTTGAGGCTCAGTCCCTCTGATCCATCCTCCACTCTGACACCAAGATTGTCTTCCCATGAAGCAACCTGGGGCCTGCGCCCTAAACCCTGTGTTTCCCACTCTTACGGGGCTAACCATCTATTACAGTGACTCTTCTAAATCAAGCATCCATGGGCCATCCCCAGGTGACAGACGCATTTCTTGGGCTCATACTGTGATGTCAGTCTTGGTCTTGTTTTCACTTGAATTTGTTTCCAATTTTTTAAATGAGATTTTAGGTAAAATTCTAGAAGTCTGAGTTTTCTTCAAAACTTGAAGCGATGTGACAATGTTGGCCCACGTTCCTTCAGGAGCTGAGCAGCGGCTGCTCCTCAGATGAGGCTGGTCACAGCAGGCACCTCGGGCCCCCACTCACTGAGGTTGGCCACCTGGAAGCTGAATCTGTGGTCCTTGAATGCAGGCTCAGACCCATGTCTGTCATTTTTCCCACAAGGCTGTAGTGGATTAAATTGTGTCTCCCCAAAGGATAGGTCCACCTGGAACGTCAGAATGTGACTTCATTTGGAATAAGGGTCTTTGCTGGTATAATAAAGGGAAGCATCTGAGATGAGATTGGGGCTTCCCGGTGGCTCGTCGGTAAAGAATCCGCCTGCCTGTGCAGGAGAGGTGGGTTCGATCCCTGGGTTGGGAAGATACCCTGGAGGAGGAAATGGCAACCTTCTCCAGTTTTCTTGTCAGGAAAACGCCAGGGACAGAGGAGCCTGGGAGCTGCAGTACACGCAGTCACAGAAGAGTACACGCAACTGAGCGACTGAGCATGCACACACATCTGAGATGAGATTACCCTGGATAAGATGGGCCTTTTAAACACGAGGATGGGCTGTCCTCACAGGAGACAGAAAAGGGGAAGACAAAGACACAGGGAGAAGCAGGCTGAGAGAAGATGGAGGCTGAGGCTGGAATCACACAGCTCCAAGCTAAGGATCGAGGAAGGTGTCAGCCACCAGTAGCGTAGCACAACGTTTTGTGGTTTAGACTTCCAACTTGTGGTAGCTGGTTACAGCAGGCCCACAAAATTAACAAAGTCCCTCTGTGATCTGGGTCTGGCCTAGCTCTCTAGTCTCCACCCCGTACTTGCTTGCTGTTCCCTCACAGCTGTGGGATTTGTGATTCTGTCTTTGAACTGGCCGCTCCCCTTGCCTAGAAAACTCTTACATCGCTTTCTTCCTGTTGAATCTCAGTTCACTGTTTAAGGCTCATGTCAGAAGGTAAAGTGGTTCCTTGGAGAACCACTCCTCCCTAGCTAGGAAAATGAACAGATTACTGCCCCCTAGTGCCAATATTGATCCCTGATCTACAACGCCTTTTAGCACCAGGCTGCTGCTGCTGCTAAGTCACTTCAGTCGTGTCCGACTCTGTGCGACCCCATAGACGGCAGCCCACCAGGCTCCCCCTGTCCCTGGGATCCTCCAGGCAAGAACACTGGAGTGGGTTGCCATTTCCTCCAGTGCATGAAAGTGAAGTCACTTGGTGGTGTCCGACTCTTAGAGACCCCATGGGCTGCAGCCTACCAGGCTCCTCCATCCATGGGATTTTCCAGGTGAGAGTACTGGAGTAGGGTGCCACTGCCTTCTCCAAGCACCAGGCTACACCTGGCTAAACTATGCCAGGGTAAGAAAGCTTCCATCAGAGGTCTTATTTGAGCTAATCTTTCAAAGAGGTGAAGGTTTGAGGCATGTGATGGTTAATTTTATGTGTCAACTTCACTAAGCTATGACAAAGCTGTTTGGTCAAACTCCAGTCTACATGCTGCTATGAAGGTATTTTTTAAGATGTACTTAATATTTAAATCAGTAGACTTCGAGTAAGTATGTGGGTGGGCCTCATCCAATCAGCTGAAAGTATTGAGAGCAAAGGCTGAGGTTTCCCAAAATAGAATAAATTCTCCTCAAGATGGCAGTGTAAAAAATAAGAAACCCTGCCTGGGTGTTCAGTCTGCTCCCCTGACTCCAAACTACAACCCTCTCCTGACTTTCCAGCCTACAGCACATGTGAAAACTTGCCAACTCCCATAATTGTGTGAGACAACTCCTTAAAATAAATAAATAGCTGGTGTGTGCGTGTGAGTATTCTATTGGTTCTGTTTCTCTGAAGACATCTGATTAACACCAGACAGAAAAGAGAGAGAAGAACATTCCAGAAAGCACAAACAAAATAATACAGATGTGCTGGTGGAGTCGGTGTGGCTGGATCATGGGGTATATACTGAGGCACAGAAAGAGGCGAAGCTGGAGGGGGAGCTGGGGACCAGCCGCTTGCGGGGGTCATTTCAGACACATAAGCAGAGTTAGGACTTGTTCTGTCTGCTTTAGAAAGGTAGCTACTTTGGTTGCAGCACTGGGGTGGAAGCAAAATGTTGCAAAAATGCAAGTAAAATATAGTAAAGGCATGTAGTGAGGGACCTGGAATGAAGAGGGGGCAGATTAATAATCAGAGCCAGAATCAAATGACATGAACTGACGGCTGGTTTACTGCACTGTAGTTTTTTGAAATCAGCTTATTTCTTATTCCTCTTGGCACTGAGGACCCAGCACTCCTGGGATACAGCACATGATAACTTGTCAAATAAGGGATAAATGAAAGAATATACAGAAGGAGAATGATGAAATATTTAAAGACAGCCCTGGTGCCTCTACATCAAAATATCTATTCTTTTTCCTTTCAGTACCTTTTAAAAGCTCTATTTATCTATTTCTTGCCCATCCTCAAAAATCTGTATGGTCTAAAAATAATCAGGAACAGTGTGGCTTTAGTTTTGCAAAAAAACTTCTTACCCCTTGAGCCTCACCTCTAATCTCCTCCGTTTTTCCTTCCTCTGGTTTTCCTTTGTCCTCTTTGGAGCCTGGAATGTATGAGATGATTGCTGAGTGTGACCAGTGAGGAGAGTGAATTTAATGGAAGTAGAATCAAGGTTGGCTGGAAAAACTACTGTGTTAGTAAACTTTAGGGGACATGGATAGGTGGTCAGGGCCTACCTAAGCAATGTGAAGAGGCAGAAAATTCAGAAGATGTCAAGCCACAATCGGGTATTTTGCAGTCATCTGACAAAACCTTCTAAACAGTCAGAGTGTAACAAAGCAGTTTTGAGAAAATCCATATTGTACTTTGCACCTTCTTGGTCACCTTGACAACAGATCTCCTTTCTTAAGACAATAATATCATACCAAGAAAAGCACTTGCAAATTCTGTAAATATTAATTACAGATGAAATATCTATGGCTGAGGTAGCTCTACCTGGGGAAATAGCAGGAAGGTATTGGAAAGTTTGTACTGCTAACACAGGATGGGGTAAGGAGGGAAAATTGGAGTTGGCTTATAAAAAGGATAAAGTACAAAGGAAAGATGGATTTATTCACAACTAGCATCAATCAGTCAAATGATGTGCAGTCAGGATATTGTTCTTGCCTGGAGAATCCCAGGGATGGGGGAGCCTGGTGGGCTGCTGTCTAGGGGGTCACACAGAGTTGGACACGACTGAAGCGACTTAGCAGCAGCAGCAGGATACTGGATCCATTGGTCTTACCTCCTGGAAGGGACTTCAAACTGAAAAATGGAATAGTTATAGTAGAGACTGTAGCATGGTGGCACCTGCAACTTCAGTTAACACTGAAATCAGCTGGGATGACCGAGGCCGTGGAGAAAGGAGGAGAGCCAGACATCAAAAGTGACAACGGACCAGTATACTGCTTTTCAACATACTCTAAAGAGTTCATTGTTCTTACCGAAGATCCATCTCTCTAAAAGCACTCTGACATGGATTCTGAGCAATTATTTTTATTTGGCCACCCCACACGGCCTGTGGAACCTTAGGTCCCTGACCAGGGATCGAACCTGTGACCCCTGCAGTGAAAGCACAGAGTCTTAACCACTGGACCATCAGGGAAGTCCCTGAGCAACTATCTTGTTTTTTCTACATGACCAAAAGAATTGCTAAAAATATCACAATGAAAAAAAAATTTACTTTTAAATTATCTACAAGTAACAAAGCACTTTAGGATATTGTCCCATTTGGTTGTACTCTTCCCAGGAAAATTCAGGCTTTAAGTGTAAACTCTTAAACTTGACATGAAATTCACACTCTCTCAAGAGCCATGTTATCAGTGAGGCGGGTCAGATGAGCACTAGAGGACTAACCCCATCTTTCCATGTGCCCAAAACACAGCTTAACGGCTGTGGTCATTCCAAATATTTTTTTTTTTCTTTATTGGTTCATTTGGCAGACTATCGTAAAATGCATCTAGCTCTGGACACCAATCAGACAAAAGCATCCACGCACACAGGGGAAGTTCTCATCGGTGGTTTAGGAAGTGCATCTGTGCGTTTGTCTCCAAGGTAACATAGTCTAACAGGTAGATCACAGGACTGGGGTTGGGCATGTGCAGCTCAGCCATGTTTACCAACTAGGAGATCTTAGGATATTTTCTGAGTCTCGTTGCCGCCTCCTTTTCCAGAAAGAATGCCTTTACCACCCTCATATGTCTGCAGGATTAAGTATCATAGTGTATGAAATGCTTGGCACCTGGGAAGGTCTCTGGAAATATCCATTCTCGGGGCTTTTGGAGAGTAAATACACCTTCCCTATTAGCGCTTCCAGGCTTCCCAGATATCTGGGTAAGGAAGATACCCTGGAGTGGAAAGTGACACCCCACTCCAATGTTACTCCCTGGGAAATCCCGTGGACAGAGGAGCCTGGCAGGTCACAGCCCATTGGGTCACCGTCCATTGTGTCACAGAGAGCTGGACACAACCAAGCCATTACGCCGGAGAAGGTGATGGCACCCCGCTCCAGTCCTCTTGCCTGGAAAATTCCACAGACGGAGGAGCCTGGTAGGCTGCAGTCCATGGGATCACTAAGAGTCAGACACGACTAAGCGACTTCACTTTCACGTTTCACTTTCATGCACTGGAGAAGGAAATGGCAACCACTCCAGTGTTCTTGCCTGGAGAATCCCAGGGACGGGGGAGCCTGGTGGGCTGCCATCTGTGGGGTCGCACAGAGTCGGACACGACTGACGCGACTTAGCAGCAGCAGCATTAGCATTTCCAGGCTGCATTGTCTAGGATCTAGGCTCTTGCAATGAACTCTTTGAAGCTTTTTGCTAACTCTTTCACCTTTCTATACTGTAGACTTGAAAGATGCAAAAACCTAAGTGTAATAAGTAATGTAATAGAATAACCAGTGGACTTGAACACCTAGACTTTAGTTCTGTTTTTCCACTAACCTGCAATATTACTTTAAATTAGTCGCTTAAGCTCCTTGTTTCTGTTTTCTCCTTCATAAGATGAGAATATTGCTCTGTTTGATACCTATGAGTCCCCTCAGTTCTTGAGTATTAGGATGTTAAGCAATATTTTGAGTACATGAATTTTGGTTGTGAGATATGATAAAATATCTGTACATACTACAAAATGATTACTACCCCAGTCTCGTTACCTCACAGCTGACTCACTCCACCATTAGCTTGCCCCCAACACCCTTCACCTCTGATAACCACGAATCTGTTCTCTGTATCTGTTTTTGTTTTATTTTGTTTGCTCATTTAGTTTTAGATTCCATGTATGAATGAAATCACAGTATTTGTCTTTCTCTGTCTTACTTACTTGACTTAGCCAAATATCTTTAACTTTTATCCATGTTGTCACTAATGTCAGGATTTCATAGTGTATAATTTTCTTACTGTAATGTTGGATCTGATTTGCTAATATTTTGTTGAAGATTTTTTGCATGTATATCAAGAATCAGTTCAGTTCAGTCACTCAGTCATGTCCGACTCTTTGCAGCCCCATGGACTGCAACATGCCAGGCTTCCCTGTCTATCACCAGCTCCTGAAGCTTGCTCAAACTCATGCCCAGTGAGTCAGTGATGCCATCCAACCATCTCATCCTCTGTCGTCCCCTTCTTCTCCTGCCTTCAATCTGTCTCAGCATCAGGGTCTTTTCTAATGAGTCAGCTCTGCATCAGGTGGCCAAAGTATTGGAACTTCAGCTTCAGCATCAGTCCTTCCAACGAATATTCAGGACTGATTTTCTTTAGGATTGACTGGTTTGATCTCCTTGCAATCCAAGAGACTTTCAAAAGTCTTCTCTAATAC
>SJYX01013020.1:182906-258877 GCA_006410675.1 Oreotragus oreotragus | reverse complement strand
CAGGGTCCTCATTACCATCTTTCTAAATTCCATATATATGTGTTAGTATACTGTATTGGTGTTTTTCTTTCTGGCTTACTTCACTCTGTATAATTGGTTCCAGTTTCATCCATCTTATTAGAACTGATTCAAATGTATTCTTTTTAATGGCTGAGTAATACTCCATTGTGTATATATACCACAGCTTTCTTATCCATTCATCCGCTGATGGACATCTAGGTTGTTTCCATGTCCTGGCTATTATAAACAGTGCTGCAATGAACATTGGGGTACATGTGTCTCTTTCTATTCTGGTTTCCTCGGTGTGTATGCCCAGCAATGGGATTGCTGGGTCATAAGGCAGTTCTATTTGCAATTTCTTAAGGAATCTCCACACTGTTCTCCATAGTGGCTGTACTAGTTTGCATTTCCACCAACAGAGTACATCATGAGAAACACTGGGCTGGAAGAAGCACAAGTTGGAATCAAGATTGCCAGGAGAAATATCAGTCACCTCAGATATGCTGATGACATCATCCTTATGGCAGAAAGTGAAGAGGAACTAAAAAGCCTCTTGATGAAAGTGAAAGAGGAGAGTGAAAAAGCTGGCTTAAAGCTCAACATTCAGAAAACGAAGATCATGGCACCTAGTCCCATCACTTCATGGGAAATAGATGGAGAAACAGTGGAAACAGTGTCAGGCTTTATTTTTGGGGGCTCCCAAATCACTGCAAATGGTGATTGCAGCCATGAAATTAAAAGACACTTACTCCTTGGAAGGAAAGTTATGACCAACCTAGATAGCATGTTGAAAAGCAGAGCAGTCATAGTCACTGTATTTAATAACTATGTGTCTGTGCTCAGTCGCTGAGTTGTATCTGATTCTTTACAACCCCAAACACTGTAGCCCTCCAGGATCCTCTGTCCATGGAATTTTCCAGGCAAGAATACTGGAATGGATTGCCATTTCCTACTCTAAGGGATCTTCCCAACGCAGGGATCAAACCCACGTCTCTTGCATCTGCTGCATTGGCAGGCAGACTCTTTACCACCGTGCCTCCAGGGAAGCCCCATTTAATAAGTGTAACTTACACAAAATCAGAGAATGGACCAGGCCCAGACAGAGCCACTCCTTGGATCACTAAAGCATGGAAGAATATTCTCACTGCCTCATGGGTACACCAAGTGGGATTAGGGGGGAACAAATACAATTTATTCTGCAGTCCCACAAAACGGTCTCCTTCATTCTCTATAGCTATCGATTTTTTAAATATTTACTCATTTGGCTGCATCAGGTCTTAGTTGCGGCATGCAACATCTAGTTCCCTGAACCGGGAATCAAAACTGGGTCCCCTGCATTGGGAGCATGGAGTCTTAACCACTGGACCACCAGGGAAGTCCCATCCATGTTTTAAGTTTATGAAAGTTCCTCCATCTGTGTTTTTTTTTAAAGATTCTTCCCTGGTTTTCTTCATCATCTTCTGAAAGATTAACTTATATTTCTTTACCCGTCATTCTATGTTTTCTATAAAAAGCTTTTTCCGAAGAGGAAGAAAGGAAGTGAGGAAACTAAAATGAAGAAAGTGGCAAAAACTCTATTAAAATGTTTTACTGTATCCAGTCTTCAGCGGTTGGGTTATTTTTCAAATTTACATAAGGACTTATTATCATACTGACTGCAATCATGTAGAAAATGAAGGGGGTATAAAGTACATCAGGCTAATTTAATAAAACGAGCTTTCTTTTCTTGTGAAATCTTTGAAGAAAGGAATCATTAGACAGAGACTTGCCTTGTTTTCACCCAGGTCATGAGGCATGTCAACTTGGAGATGTGCCTTTGGCAAGAAGTCCTTAATTAGAAATTCCTCGAGAGCTGCTCCCAGTAGGTGCTTCCTAAGACAGAAAGATAAAATAACACAGCAAAAAAGCCCTTGCTAAGGACACAACATCCAGGCTGAGCTGAATGAAAGAAATAATTTGCTAACCACAAGCAAGCGAGGCTGTCATGATGGGATGCTGGATTTTGAATGAGAGTCTCTCCATCACATTGGTAGTAAGTATCATTTTTGATATTCAGCTCTAAACATATACACTGCATACCTTGATTCTTCAGATAACTTGTATAGGAATACTAAGTAATGTGAAGTATTACCCTGCTTAAAAGACTAAAACTTGTTAGAAAACGTTCAGTAGATACACCTTGGTAAATACTCTTGCAGAATCATGCAAATCATTATTTTTAAAGTCAAGTGGTTTTCATTTGCATCAGATATGAATGTTTCTGTAAATCGAAGGAAGTGTTTGAATTAGATTATGACATTGGAATTTTTCTAAAGTATTTTCTGAGTTGATTTTTAAGGATTTCCTCCTTCTTGACATCATTGACTTAAAACATTATAGCAATGTTGATTAGGAGGGTTCTGTACTTTTCATTAAATTCCTTAAAGTATACCCCTATGTATTTCAAATCTTTTTTAATAAGGTTAACAATTTCTTATCATGATGATAACTGTTACAAAAGTAACCTATAAGAAATATAGGATGATTCTGATTGATATTGAAAAGCTTTTCATTTCACTTTAAAAAAAAGACCCCAAGAACCCCAAATGATTTTGAGAAGAAGGAAAGGTTGAAGACAGTATTGATTGGCCCTTTTTTCCATTCTGCTCTAGCTCTCATGGCTGGGAGTGAATTTATATCTGTTTATCGACACATTCTATTGGTATGAAGAGGAAGAGGCTTTCCTTTATACGCGAGTTATTCTGGGTGTAAGTAGATTTGGGTACTATGCATTAATTATCATTTCAGAAAACCAAATGCATTCTATTTCCCCCAGCTTCCCTGCTTCACTGTATCTCTTTTTTGTGTCTTTCTATATGGACAGTCAGCACTGGCTTGGGCCCGCGCATCCGCAGTGTGCCTGAATTTTAATTGCATGCTAATTCTATTACCTGTCAGTCGAAACCTTATTTCATTCATGAGAGGGACAAGTACTGTAAGTACTAAGTTATTTGAAATAATTTCCGTTGTTGTGATCTATGAATATAAGTGCTATTAAAAACAAAGATGTACTTCACTACGAAATTCCCCATAATCCTGTTTAGATTGACATGTGCGTCTTTGTAGAGAGGACACAATGGCTAAAACTGAAAATCGGAAATTGGTACATTTGATTTGTGTTTTCCTTTAGCCATTGACGCCTTACATGACATTGGACTCATTGCTCAACCTTCCCCGATGCATCTGATTCATCAGAAAAGAAAGGCTAATAAGACTGACCTGACTCGTGAAGATGGAAGCATTACAACAGCTTGAACTATTACCATTTCTGATTAAAAGGAAATAGATACGTAAATGAGTCAAATGCCACTAAAGAAGCGTCTCTCTGAGTTTTCAGCCCAGGAAAACACAATTAGTGTACATAGATTTTAGTATGTAAATTTTAACCCCTAGCGGACACAATGGGGCAATTCCTAATTATGTAGATTTCACTGCCGTTGAGTACTTACCTGTGTTTCCT
The DNA here is from genome assembly GCA_006410675.1 of Oreotragus oreotragus. NCBI lineage: Eukaryota > Metazoa > Chordata > Mammalia > Artiodactyla > Bovidae > Oreotragus > Oreotragus oreotragus. The sequence continues at coordinate 255,378 of SJYX01013020.1, read as the reverse complement.
GCCAAACAGAATAATGCACTGTACAGAAAAATGAGACCTCAATAACCCTTCTAGACTAAATAATTTATCATATAATCATCTTCATAATTTTATGAATATTTAGATGTAGATGAATATAGAGCCTTTCTTTGTGTGAAAGTGAAAGTGAAGTCGCTCAGTCGTGTCCAACTCTTTGCGACCCATGGACTGTAGCCCACCAAGCTCCTCTGTCCATGGGATTCTCCAGGCAAGAATACTGGAGTGGGTTGCCATTTTCTTTGTGTAATAAGGACTAATTTATAGACCACTTAAACCACATCGCTGAGGATGATGGTTATCATCTTCATTTTGTAAATTAGCCAATGCATGATTCTTAGCAGGTTTATTCTGGAGTTTTGACTTTTAGCCAGGGAACTACTAACTCAATCACTTTTATTGAGTTGAAATTTCAGCAAAGCTGCTGCTGCTAAGTCATTTCAGTCGTGTCCGACTCTGTGTGACCCCATAGACGGCAGCCCACCAGGCTCCCCCATCCCTGGGATTCTCCAGGCAAGAATACTGGAGTGGGTTGCCATTTCCTTCTCCAATGCATGAAAGAGAAAAGTGAAAGTGAAGTCGCTCAGTCTGTCCGACTGTTAGCGACCCCATGGACTGCAGCCCACCAGGCTACTCCGTCCATTGGATTTTCCAGGCAAGAGTACTGGGATGGGGTGCCATTGCCTTCCCCGTCAGCAAAGCTAGTAATAGCCATTTGATTTTGCCTGTTTGACTAATTAATGGCCACTCATTTTTTGTCTCAGGTAGGCCCACGGTTAGTAATTTAGAGGCAGAGCCTGAGTCTTGCCCTCTTGACTCTCATGACACTGTTATTGCTATGATTTTCCCTGAATAAGACTTTCTAATTTTTGCTATGCTAGTGCTTCAGAGGACCATGGAGGAGGCAATTAGACAAAAATCTCAAATTCCACAAACTGGTTGCCTATGGAATAGTCATTAATGCAAGTAAGTGCTTATTATTAATTGTCTGATTAATTTTATAATACTGCACATTCACTTAATAATTTTGTTTATTCTCTCCCTACCAAAGACTCACCCTTAGGTGAAAGGAATCTTTGTCTTCCATCTGACCATGCAAACCTTAGACAAATGGATTTTTAAGTTTCTAATTTACATTCATGCCTTCTCTTCTTTACCAAGCCTTCAATTTGTCAAGGAAAAGTTTATGAAACTTCATTTTCATTTCTGAATAATTAAGCTTGTTGATAATACCATGGTAAAGACCCACTTGAAAAATAAACACTTTGTTATTCAATATAATTCACATCAGAAATAAAATTGACCTATACTCAAAATCCCATTCAGTCATGGGAAAATGACTATCAAGTGGTATATCATGGGCAATAAAAAGAAGAAAACAAGATCATGTGAACAAGATTTTGAATAGTATTGAGCTAGTGGATATAAAAAGATCTTGAAAAGATCTGAAGCTTTATAGCCATATAAATTGTTATCACCATCTCTTGAATTAGAAAACAAGAGAGTTCAAGATAAAAGCACTAGAAATTAGCATCCAAGGTCAAGGTTAAACTCTGGTCAGGAAGAAATGAAGAGGGGCAACAACCAACTGGCTTCTGGTTTTGTTGGACAACAAAGACATTGAAAGAAAAGGCTATCTGAACACTAAAGAGTTATGATTCAGGACTGTTTTCCTCAAACCAATTTAACTATAAAATGTTTTTCCCTTTTGTTTTTATCCTCTCATGCATAAAAAAATAGCAGAATAAAAAGAACATTCAAAACAAATGTAGATTTAATTAAGCAACAAGACATGACAGACGGTGCCCCAGTGCCAATTAGCACAATCTTGGGTGTGTGCTGAGACAAGTAGGGAGAGCTCCCTACTGGCTGTCTTCAACGTCAGATTAAGCCAACCCAGGAAAATGTTTGGAAAAGTTCTTCCACGTTTGTTAAGAATTAAGGGTAAATCTACAGCATGTCCTAGAGAAAACCAGAGAAAGTTTGGAGGACAAAGTGCAGGGCTAATTCATCTTTGTGTTCCGAGGCCTGCAATGGTGCAGAGTATATGTAGATGCCAATAATCTTTGATGAATGAGTAAATGCAGGAAGGAATAAAGACTCAGGGAAGCAGATTTAAACTCAGAAATGGAAGGCTTTGCCAGACCTTGAAAATTATCTAAAATTAGAATGAGTGTCCCCTGAGAGGGCTGAGTACCCTGTTGGGGGAGCTGTTCTAGTGGAATCCAGATTGCATCTTGGAAAGTGCTTCAGAGAAGGAATTCAAGGAAACTCTAGGCTTCCTTTAAAGCCTAAGAACCTTTAATTCTGTTTTAAAAGAGGAGATAAAACACACTACAATGGCAGGAAGAATGCTCACTCTGCAATAGCTTTAAGGCAGAATTGGACTCTAAGAGAAAGTTATAAAGATATAATAGAGAGAAGGAACAAAAAAACCCCAGAGCATCAAAACATGTCAGAAAAGGAATCAAAGAATAAAGGAAAATATGTGTTATGCAATGATTTTTTCTCCTTAAACCTTTGAGTATGTATATTTCTTCATGCAGAATCGTATATCAATAGTATATATATATATCAGTGATGCGTCCTGTGCCCAAGATACCATAATAGGAACTATGTATAACCTCCTGAAACTGGTACAGTCAGTAATGGTTTCAGGATGGAGCATAATTCACAGGGACAGCAGTTGACTAGAAGCAGATGACCAAGTTATTTTATACCCCTGCTACTGATGGGTTGTGTGATCTCAGATAAGTTCCTTATGTCCTACTCCGTGGAATTAAAAAAAAAAAAAAAACACCAATAAAGCAGTCTATCCATTCTTATGAGATGTGCAGACTAGCTGTCAGGAGTGGACCTCTTGGAAATCTACAGACTTCAAGTCATGTACTGCTGCCGCTGCAAAGAGAATCAGATCAAGTGTAGCCTGGTGGGCAGGCTCCCATCACCAAATCCCACCCACTGTGCACCAGCTCATCTCTCACCACACCTCCTTGCTTGTTCCTAGCTACTGGTGGTCCCTGAGCAGGCTGTGCATTTGTCCTTGCTATTCCCTCTGTCTGAAACGCTTGCCCTCTCCTTCTTCACTGGATAAATTGTCACCATATCCAGGGCTCCATGCTTAGCCAGCCTCCCCCTGAGCTGCCAGATCTGGGCTGTTCGGCTTCCTTATCTCTGGGCCCCAGGCACCCCTCCTACCACACAGTACAATTTCTCAGATTCTGATCACCTTAGAATGTGAGACTTTGCCTTATGCCTCTTCCCTCTCCCGGCCGCGGCACACGACCTCAACAAATCTGGTCAAACCTGAGGATGAGTAGGACAGTCGGCCAGCAGGAAAAAAGAGATAGATCACGGGATTTCTTGGGACAAGGTGCTAGATGTAAGCGTTCAGGAGTTGCCAGGGAACCGGGAGCGTTTTGGGGTGGACCAAAGATAGTGTGTGGGCAGCAAAGAGACTCAAAATGACGCCAGTCGTCCAGGATAATCAATTCCCATTCTGCTATGACAAGACAAAGCAGGATGCCTGTTCTCCCGCTTTCTCTCACAAATCCCTGGAAAGAATCAAGTCTTCTTCCTGGCCCTCTTCTCCTTGAATCCCCACTGTTTGCCAGGCTCCCAAATGTCTCCCGGGGCTGTGCCAGCAGGGTCTGACTGCTTTTGAGAGCAGAGGCTCCTCATCTCCCACCGCCATGGCAACCAGCAGCCCCACAGTTGTTTCCATTCCAGGCAGAGGCAGGAGGGTGGAGAGAGAGCGCTCTGCTTCTCCCAGACCCTGACAAAGCAATTATTACATTTCACATTGACGAAGAAACGCGGCTGGCAACTGTGCTTTTAGGGGGAGAAAAATGCTAAGCCCTGGTTTCATAGATATACCTTTGCTTTTCACATTTTGTCCTTCTGGTGTATTCACTTGGGAGCTGCTGAAAATGTCCCCTTGCTTGCTTTATTAACATTGCCCATTATGCTGCTCTTCAAATAGCCGACCGGCTTAATAGAGGTGTGTAACCTTGGAAGAAGTGCATCCACGTCGAAGTTTGCGTGCCAGCCTCTAATTTCTCATCCGTTCCCCTATAAGTTGAACTGCAGGCTTTAATTGGTCGAATCATTAAAGGAGGTAATTAGAGCCTGGTGAAAGCAGGCTGGGGAGGAGGAGGGAAGAGGCAAACAATGGTATCTATAATCAAGGGCATCACCGAAAATGCAGTGACAGGAACTCTTGGCTTCCTGCCTACCTGCTTGCTTGCCTACGATAAGAGCTGCCGGAGCCTTCTTCAACCACTAATAAATCATTTTCAGAGCCCCATAACCTCCCTGGTATAAAAATCATAGTCTCGCAGCCTCTCTGCTCTTGTTAATGCAGATCTTTCTGGACTCTGGCCCACAGTGGACCTTGAAGACCCTTCCCACTGAATAGTAGCACCTTAAGCCCGAGCTTCCTTCCAAGCGGCTGTGACAGCGACCCTGGCAGCTCTGTCCCTACAGCTGGCATCTGCTAGGTTCCAGGGGTGGATAATGACTCACAGGCAGCTCCTGATGCGTTGAGTCATCTGTAAACCTCAAGAAACACAATAAAGACAGGTTGAGAGAAGTGACCTCAGAATCGGGATGCTGAGAAAAAATGATTTGGAGGCTCCACCACAGAGAACAATCCCGGAGGCCCAAATGTGTCCAGCCTGATCCCAAAGGGATGGCTACTGATCTAGTTCTGCTTGAGGCATGGAGAGTTCCAAGTAGGCGTCTCCCCCGTCTTGCCTCACATGATTTAATGTGCTTTTCAATGATTGGCACGCAGAGTGCCAGAGAATACGTATGTTCTTGCAGAAATAAGACCACAAATTTGAAAGTTTGGGGCCAAATTCTGGCTGCAAGAAACACAGCCAGAATTTGTCCCTGGGTCCTTCTTTCTAAAGGCTGCTTAATTAGGAGGTGACTAACTCCAAAATGACTGTTATCACTGCCAAGCAGGCAGAGAGATAGCATAGAACTGACCACACTTCCAAGATTCTCCCTCAATTACGCTCCCTTTGATCTCCTGAAAAAGAAAAAGAAGTAAAGAAGGGAGAAAAAGGAACTTTCTCAGGGCAACTGGCTCTAATTGTAGCCTTTATGAATTTTTTTTTGTTCACTCTTCAATAAAAGCTCCTTATTTGAACTCCAAAGTTCACACAGCAATTAAATGTGCATTTGTAGTGTGTCCAAGATTGCAGCTCTTTTTTAACTGTAAAAAATATTTTGGTAAGAAAAAATAGTGGGAAGGCTGAGCCATAGCATTTTTTAGCGTGGAATTCAGGTAGGTTCTGCAAATGTGTACCTTGGGATCTTCCAAGCAATCAGTAGCAGGTCCCCTGAGACACCATGAGGAGAGAGCCCTTGTAGCTGGTGACACTGGATCTGCCATAAGACTGAAAAAGCTCCTTTAAGACAGAGCTGATTTTTAAAATGTTTTAAAATGGTAAGTTTTGTGTTTGCTCTCATACTGGACTACAGCTCCCTTTCAGATGACAAATGTTCCCAGTTAACTTCAAATGGACACATAGGAGCCAGACAGCTGGAAGGGAGTCTAGATATCATGGTTTAGTTCAACCCACCCCTTTTACAGATAAGAAAACAGGGACCAAAAGAAGTTAACTAACTGAGACGTATCCTCTTCAGTATTTTCTCTTCCACATGCTCATCCCAAATCTACTCACATGATTTTGATGACTAAGAAAGAAAAAATAAAATCGTGTCACTATTTTATCACATACTTGAAGCAACTGTCACTGTAAACATAGATAGGACAGCTATTCATATTAAAATAACTAAAACATATAAATGGAAGAATAGAAAATATAATGTCTGAAAAAGAACAAAATCCATCTCTTCCCTGATATCTATCAAGTCCCAGCAACCCTGGATTTGGTAGCTGGAATACCTTTGGTTCCAAGGCAAGATCACAATAAAAGCAGGGTACACTCTAAGAGAAAATGGATCCCCAGGTGGCTCAGTGGTAAATGATGCTCCTGCCAATGCAGAAGACGCAGGAGATGCAGGTCCAGTCCCTGGGTCAGGAAGATCCCCTGGAGAAATTGCAACTGGCTCCAGAATTCTAGCCTGGAAAATCCCATGGACAGAGGAGCCTGGTGGGCTACAGTCCTCGGGGTCGCAAAGAGTCAGTCGTGACTGAGGAACTGAGCGTGCGCACAGGCACCACTGCTGCTGGGCTGTGCTCAGTCATGTCTGACACTTTATGGCCACATGTACTGTAGCCCCCCAGGCACTCTGTCCATGGTATAGTCCAGGCAAGAATACTGGAATGGGTTGCCATTTCCTTCTCCAGGGCTCAAACCTGTGTCTCTTGCATTTCCTGCCTTGGCGGGTGGATTCTTTACCACTGTACCACCTGAAAATAAAACAGCATGAAGACAGCTGAAGAAATGAAACATTTAAGATGCCAATTTTAAAGTACTTAGAAAAAAAAATGGAAAGAATAGCTTTCAATACATTCCCTAAAGAGCTACCTTGTGAAAAGCATCTTGGGTTTTCATACTCTACCTCATTAATTTCTTCAGACTTGTTATGGGAAACCTGGCAACAGGAATAGATGAACAGCTCAATATCTTTGCTCATTCAATAAATGTGCTTAAATTTAGTTTATCAGTGCCAAATGTTCATGTGGAAATCAACCTAATAGAAAGTGGACTGTGACCAACAGCTCATTACATGGGAGAAAGAAGCTATAGAATGTAGACTATAAAAGACCTAGATTTTACCCTGTGTTCCTTTACATGTAGGTTGTTGCTAAGTCACTTCAGTCATGTCCGACTTTGTGTGACCCCATAGACGGCAGCCCACCAAGCTCCCCTGTCCCTGGGATTCTCCAGGCAAGAACTCTGGAGTGGGTTGCCATTTCCTTCTCCAGTGCATGAAAGTGAAAAGTGAAAGAGAAGTCGCTCAGTCGTGTCCGACCCTTAGCATGGACTGCAGCCTACCAGGCTCCTCCATCCATGGGATTTTCCAGGCAAGAGTACTGGAGTGGGGTGCCATTGCCTTCTCTGACGTGTAGGTTGTGTGTGTGAAGTCGCTCAGTCGTGTCCGACTCTTTGCGACCCCGTGGACTGTAGCCCACCAGGCTCCTGTGTCCATGGGATTCTCCAGGCAAGAATACTGGAGTGGGTTGCCATTTCGTTCTCCAGGAGATCTTCCCCACCCAGGGATTGAACCCAGGTCTCCTGCATTACAGGCAGGTGCTTTAACCTCTGAGCCACCGTAATGGTAAATACATCACTTAATTTGGGGCTTGAAGCTCAGTGTCTATTTCTGTAAAATGGGAGTAACTCTTCTCTCTCTCATGTGCTTTAGTCCATAGAGGGAGCATGGAAGAGAGTCATGAGCACAGGCGTGCGGGTGAGGGATAAAATGCAGACAGAGGATTCACACTCACCTACAAAGAAGACTCCAAAGATAATGATCAGTCATCAGTCTTAGGAGCTCTTTGACTCTAGATTAGAGACACCAAGTGAGCTATTCAAACGGTCTAGCTAAGCCCTTAGGAGAAATTCATCTTCAGTAAAGTATAGCAATTATTGATTAGAGAAAAGAAGCAATATAACTTAAAGGTCAAAAGATCAGGCTCTGGCAGAAGCACCGTTTTATCCTACAGTTTCCATCAATGAACTACAGGTCTCTTAATTTATTAAACACTTATCTGTAAAATGGAAATAAGACTAATATTTGAGGATTACATGAGATCATATGCCTAAAGAATTTATAACAGCATTTGGAGTATAATAAGTATTCAATATATGTTAGCTAGGGAAAAGATTACTTGTTCTTCAAAACTTTAAGATAATTGTCAGAAAACAGCTATTAAAAAATACTAGACAATGTTTATGTTGAACTAAGAAAATAGTTTCCTTTTTATATACAACATATTGCAAGAGACTGCTGCCAGATAAGCTTTTCTAGCTCCTTGGATGCTGGGACCAAACAAGGCAGCCCCTTCAGAGACATGGACGCATATGTTCACAAGTAGACATTTAAGGAAAGACACTACCTCTTGGGTGCTCACCTCACTAAATCCATAAGGAGTTAGTCAACATCATAGACTCAGAAACACTGTCACGTGCTTTGCATTCTTAAGTAAAAGCTTCAACCAAAAGTATATTTGAATTTATTTCCAACTTAAAGGCTGTAGAAAAAAAAGTGCAAAAATACAGATTAGCAGAGAAAACGCTACTCTAACAATGTTACATGTAGATTGTCTCTGGACCTTTCTCCCTTTCTGTAATCTCACTCTGCAAATCATCACTAAGGACATGCATGCTCAGTTGCTTCAGTCGTGTCTGACTCTTTGTTACTCCATGGACTGTAGCCCACCAGGCTCCTCTGTCCATGAGATTCTGCAGATAAGAATACTGGAGTGGGTTGCCATGCCCTTCTCCAGGGGCTCTTCCTCACCCAGGGACTGAACCCGAGTCTCCTCTGTCTCCCCCATTGACAGGCATATTCTTTACCACTGAGCCATCAGGGAAGCCCTTACTAAAGACAGGCTGGTGCTAAGCAAGTGACAGGTGTTGAGATTTCACGATGATCAAGTCTTGAGGGGTCAAAATCCGTAAAACAATGCAGGTAAAAGATCATCAGAACCATAATATCTGGGAAATGTCCTCAAGGCATCATCCATGCCTGTGGAACTGAAGAATGCTTGAGAAAACAACTTTTGAATTGTTTAAAACAATTCAAAAACAGGTCTTAAAACAGGAAGACCGCTTTGCAGGGCAAAAAAGGGAATGGCTCTGTTAAACGGAACTCAGATGACAGAGAGAAGAGGACAAATAGGAGATGACGTTTCTAAATATAGCTGCTACTGGAACCAAATGCCACCAACTTCACAGAACCTCCTGCTGTTTCCTTTCCCCTCACTCCCCTCACCCACTCCAGTATTCTTGCCTGGGAAATTTCAAGGAGAGAGGAGCCTGGTGGGCTACAGTCCATGGGGTCACAAAGAGTCGGACACAACTGAGCTACTAAACAACGACCACACCTTAACTCACAGTGTACAATCACGGTTGACCCCAGAACTCACCCACAACTGTGACTTAGAATAGTAGAAACCTCTGCGACTTTTCACTGTGGAGGCAGGGGGAAAAAAAAAAAAGATGTCAATTGGGAAATTACCTATCCTCTGGGTAATGAGCTCTCATTTCACACTTGAATCTGATCTCAATGGCGAGTTATCATCTGGCCACCCAGCAGGGTTCCCATTGGCAGGAAGAGCCTTAGGATATTCTTGTCTAAATGTTGTGGCTGCTGGCATCCCCATGGATTTCAGAAGACAAGAAAGTAGCACTGGGCATAGACGCCTTAGGCCAGATGATGCTGTGATCTGAGCTTGTTTTCTTCACTTGGAATTTAGACATCACCAATTCCCAGAATTAGAAAACTAAATTTTCTTCTTAAGAATATACTAAGAGGTTTAGCTTCGTAAATATTTATTTTGGTCCACTGGGAATAATACATGTAAGTATATGTGTGTATGTGTACATATATGTGTATGTGTATATATATATATTCACTAAAATGTATAAAGTAAGAATAAAAAATATAATGTCTGAAAGAGAACACAAACACTACTGTCTCTTCTGGTATCTATATCATCTGTTATATGCATATATATAAGTGTGTTTGACATACAGTATTCTAGAAAAATACTTTCTGATTTCTTGGGAAAGAAGAGATGTGTGTCTATGTGTATCTTCTTATATATATGTATAGGGTGGAATATATATATAATTAGCTTGTATATCATGATATCTATTCTATGTCCAAAATGATTGTACATTTATAATTAAATTATGGTGAATTGAAATTTACTTTATGTCTTAATATAGTTAAAATGAATATGGTGATGGGTTGCGCAACCAAATTTTAAAAAAATGAATGTGCTGAATCATACCGTTATCTTCAAAAGTATTCAGTTCGTTTCATTCAAGACACTAGGAAAAATGCACAAATTACTCTTCCTTGGAGGTTACAAAAACCAGAACAGAGAAACTTGACCAGACAGAATTGAGTTTTTGAGTAACCTCAAAGGAAGAAATTAACATGGTGCCTGTTCCGTGTCATCCCCACCCCTGAGTAAGTGAAGCCACTCAGTCGTGTCCGACTCTTTGCAACCCCACGGACTGTAGCCCACCAGGCTCTTCCATCTGTGGAATTTTCCAGGCAAGAGTACTAGAGTGGGTTACCATTTCCTTCTCCAGGGGACCTTCCCAACCCAGGGATTGCATCCAGGTCTCCCGCATTGCAGCCAGACACTTTGCTGTCTGAGCACCAGCGAAGTAACCGCAAAGGAAGAAATTAACATGCTGTCTGTTCTGTGTCGGACCCTGCCCGCAGCCATCCACATCGTGGCGCATTTGTTTAACCTGGAACACTACTACTGGAGCCAGTCGCCAGAGGCAGAGGGACTTGTGGCTGCACTTTCCAAACTCGGTGACACCCCAAATGAGACCTACCTCAACCCCATCCGGACCTTCCACACAGTGAGTTCTTCTTTCATGTCACATCATTTCTCATCCCCTAAATCCTTCCTTTTCTGGTCCCTTTATAAAGAATCCTGTATTTCAAAAGCTTTGGATAATAATTTTTTAAATTTCTGCCAAATGTTAACATCAATTTCACCTTTTAAAAGAAGTTCTTTTCTTCTGCCATCATCATTGCTAAGAGGTTATGAGCAAGAAAAATTGATGCCACTTAATTAGTTTATAACAAAAATAAATAAATAAATACACCTAAACAAGGAATGAAATAAACTATTAAACCTTACTTTAAGTTTTTTAAGTAGCTCATGATTAGATATTTTTTGCAATATTAAAATCAGAAAGAATGCGAAGTGCCATCTAAATTCACGGATGATGAATTGGATGTCTTTATTTTCAGTTTGCAAGTTGTTTTCTGGATTGCTTTTCCTGTGTCATTTTTGGCACACAAATGACTAGCTAGTTTGCCAAATCTGATGCTGGACAGAGCAGCAAATTCTGAGACCTGCATGGCCAGTGACATCATTAACGCTAATTAGTTGTGTGTACATGTAACAAACAAAAAAGAAAACCCGATGTGTAGCCACAGAAATCCTCCTGAAAAGACATTTCTCTCCTTTAATTCACCGCCTACCTCTGTTTTCCTGGTTGATCTAAACTTTTGCCATGTACTGCCTATCATATTGGGAAATGTATCCTGCATGTTGACCAAGATCAAAAATCTGTATTGTCCAAGAAGAGCCTAAGGCAATACTCTCCAAAATGGAAATTCCTCCAGGACTGTCTGGGCCATCTCTTTAAGTGACCCTTTTGCCCATTTAGCGTTACTTGAAGATGCAATATTCAAAATCTCTTTCTGGGGAAATTCTTCCATGTCATGTCTTCTAATTATCCTACAGTGATTTTGAAAATCAGGCCATTGATCTAGTAGAGCTACATTTTCTTAGCTGACAATAATTAGAAGCTACAGAGGCCCTAAGCCTATGGGAATGGAATGCCTTTGGTGTACTTATTGGAGCTGCCGGATTTATCTGGGCACCTACTGGAGTTAACTCTGTCCCCCATTAAGGCTCTGGGAAATCCGTCGTGATACATAACCAAGAATAAATCTCAAGATTTTGAAGAGACTATACAATAAATTGTATTTATTACAAATACTTTTAAAGTAATTTGAAGCAAATTAAACATGATTAAGCTACTCCCCATATGGCTATTTCAAAATTTTAAAGGCAATATACTATGTAAATACTAATTAAGGTCAAGAAACCTTCTAATCTAGGATATTTACAGAAAGATGGGTACCCATAACACAACATGTACATTATAGAGCATTTCTAATGAGACACAGAGGAATTGTTTTAGATGATCCCTTGCAACTCAAACCAGTCTAAAAATATGTCACAAGAAGAGGGAAGTGGGGATTTGCTTTAATAAGCAAAGAAGAATGATTTGAAATTAGCACACCATGTGATATCAACGGATTTCTAAAATGTCTGAGTACACTGGGGAAAAAAAAGTCTTTTAAATGTTTTAGACATAACCCCTTCAATTTTATTTCCACTGTTTGCTCTACAAAGGAAAAAGTAAACAACAGAGAAGTTCCTGTTTAAATTACCTCAAGATCTCAAAGTGGCCCAAATCAATGAGATTTTACTGACAAAAAATACAGTGTGCATTTATGGAGCTCATGGTTGTCTCAAAGATAACAACACAGTGTGTGAATACTAATGACTTGACCAGAATATGGGAAACTTCCAATAAAGCAAAATGTTTTAAGATTCATATTCTGAAAAGCTATTTAACCATCCTCTACACTAACAGGTCAGAATTCTGGCCTTCTGGCAGGGTCTCTCTGATAAGAATAGCTGTAGCTTTACTGATCACCTAGGATTTACAAAGCCGTATTCCAAGCCTCTTGAGGTGGCATGAAAGAAATGCAAGTCATGGTCCTTCCAATTAAAAATCGAGAGCAAGGAATAACTGCCAGGGGAACAGAGTGTGCAGCTGCTTTATTAGGGATGCCCCTGAGGGACCTCTCCAGAAAAGTGTTTATTAATGTTAAGATGCAATTAAGCATGGTGAGTCTCATTTTTATTTTAAAAATTAAAAACTTGAGACTCGGTGGGTTTTTTTTTTTTTTTTTGCAGTATTATATCCTAAAATGCATTTTCATATATTGTCCTAATTATAATTCAACATCATCAACTTTGGCACGCTGGCTGATTTATACAGATGGTAGTTAACAAAATGACATTGGACAAAATTTGAGCATAGTGAATTCCACCCTCAGGTGGCAGAGGAAAGGATAAGGAAGTCCCCTGTTAGAAGTGTGTGGGGACCCTTCCCAAGGTTAATGTGCTTCTGACTAGTACATTTTGAATTGCTCCCTGTTTGGATTCTCAAATGTTGATCCTAAAATGGAAAAATAGAACTGAGACATTAATGTGATGGTGTCTGTTTCTTTTAGAACACAGTCACTGAGTTGCTAACTACAATCGCAGGCATTACTGGGCTATTGATCTCTCTGGCTTTGATCTTGATCATGACCTCTTCCACCGAATTCATCCGGCAGGTGTCCTATGAATTGTTCTGGTACACGCACCATGTTTTCATCATCTTCTTTATCGGTCTGGCTGTCCACGGAGCAGGGTGAGTCCTTATGACACTCAGTGAGTAAGATTTTATCTCTGTGAATCTCAGAATAGTCTTAGAAAGTCTCTTGGATGGAGGAGCATGACATGCAGGACAGATGGACACCGAGAATGTATGAAAAAGCAAATTCACTGTGCCAAATATAGTGTATTTTTTAGTTATGCTGAAAAAAAAGCAATATAGATGGTTAGGGACTTCACTTTTTTCTAACCATTTCTATTGAGGAATCTTGACAGGTATTTGAGAATTTTAATGAATGCTGGATAACAATAGATCTATATTTTATTCAGAATCTATTTCCACAATCCAATTTAGATGGGAATCCTTGGGATATATATTTTTGATACTCAGATTTTACTTTTGCTGGACTAAAATAATCCATTAGGAAACCCCATGTGGTGGAGGGACAGAGTGTGAGATGACCAACCTGATCGAGGCTGTGCCACTAGTCACCAGAGTGACCACTTGCAAGCCATTTCAATTGTTTGAACCTCAGTTTCCCTATCTGGCATCTAGGATTCCTTTTTGCTCAAACATCCCATAAAATGCTGTTCTGGCATTCAACACCCACCTGATACTCTTAATTCCTTCATCAGGAAGCTAGAGTAGCATCATCTGAAATACAGGACCTTCAAAGATAATGTTTTTAAGTCTCTATATGTTACCAAAATTGTGCAGGAGGCAGTGATCAAAGCCATCCCCAAGAAAAATAAATGCAAAAAGGCAAAATGGTTGTCTGAGTAGCTGTACAAAAAGCTGAGAAAAGAAGAGAAGCAAAAGGCAAAGGAGAAAAGGAAAGATATGATATAATCTGAATGCAGAGTTCCAAAGAATAGCAAGGAGAGATAAGAAAGCCCTCCTCAGTGATCAGTGCAAAGAAATAGAGGAAAACAATAAATGGGAAATACTAGAGATCTCTTTGGAGAAGGCAACGGCACCCCACTCCAGCACTCTTGCCTGGAAAATCTCATGGATGGAGGAGCCTGGTGGGCTGCAGTCCATGGGATCGCGAAGAGTCAGACACGACTGAGCGACTTCACTTTCACTTTTCACTTTCATGCATTGGAGAAGGAAATGGCAACCCACTCCAGTATTCTTGCCTGGAGAATCCCAGGGATGGGGGAGGCTGGTGGGCTGCTGTCTATGGGGTCGCACAGAGTCGGACATGACTGAAGCAGCAGCAGCAGAGATCTCTTCAAGAAAATTAAAAATACAAAGGGAATATTTCATGTAAAGATGGCACAATAAAGGTTAGAAATGGTATGGACCTAACAGAAGCAGTAGAAATTAAGAGGTGGCAAGAATACATAGAACTATTAAAAAAAAATATCTTAATGTCCTGGATAATCATGATGGTTGATCACTCACCTGAGCTAGACATCCTGGAGTGCAAAGTCAAGAGGGCCTTAGGAAGCATCACCAAGAACAAAGCTAGTGGAGGTGATGGAATTCCAGTTGAGCTGTTTCAAATCCTAAAAGATGATGCTATGAAAGTGCTACACTCAATATGTCAGCAAATTTAGAAAACTCAGCAGTGGCCACAGGACTGGAAAAGGTCAGTTTTCACTCCAATTCCAAAGAAGGGCAATGCCAAAGAATGCTCAAACTACTGCACAATTGCATTCCTCTCACACACTAGTAAAGTAATGCTCAAAATCCTCCAGGCTAGGCTTCAACAGTATGTGAACCAAGAGCTTTCAAATGTGCAACCTGGATTTAGAAAAGGCAGAGGAACCAAAGATCAAATTAACAACATCTGCTGGATCACAGAAAAATCAAGAGAATAGAAAAACATCAACTTCTACTTCATTGAGAATGCTAAAGCCTTTGACTGTGTGAATCACAATAAACTGTGGAAAATTCTGAAAGAGATGGGAATACCAGATCACCTTACCTGCTTCCTGAGAAATCTGTATGCAGGTCAAGAAGCAACAGTTAGAACTGGACATGGAACAACAGACCGGTTCCAAATTGTGAAAGGAGTACATCAAGGCTATATATTGTCACCCTGCTTATTTAACTTATATGCAGAGTACATCATGCGAAATGCCAGACTGGATGAAGCACAAGCTGGAATCAAGATTGTCGAGAGAAATAGCAATAACTTCAGATATGCAGATGACACCATCCTTATGGCAGAAAGTGAAGAAGAACTAAAGAGCCTCTTGATGAAAGTGAAAGAGGAGAGTAAAAAGGCTGGCTTAAAACTCAACATTCAAAAACCTAAGATTGTGTTATCTGGTCCCATCACTTCATAGCAAATAGATGGGGGAAACAGTGGAAACAGTGTCAGACTTTATTTTCTTGGGCTCCAAAATCACTGCAGATGGTGACTGCAACCATGAAATTAAAAGACACTTGCTCCTTGGAAGAAAAGCTATGACAAACCTAGACAGCATATTGAAAAGCAGAGACGTTACTTTGCCAACAAAGGTCTATATAATCAAGGCTATTGTTTTTACAGTAGTCATGTGTGGATGTGATAGTTGGACCATAAAGAAGGCTAAGAATTGATGCTTTTGAACTGTGGTGTTGGAGAAGACTCTTGAGAGTCCCTTGGACAGTAAGGAGGTCAAATCAGTCAATCCTAAAAGAAATCAGTCTTGAATATTCACTGGAAGGACTGGTGCTGAAACTGAAGCTGCAATACTTTGGTCACCTTGTATGAAAAAAAAAAAAAAAAAACGATGCATTGGTGAAGACCCTGATGCTGGGAAAGATTGAAGGCAGGAGGAGAAGGGGGCGACAGAGGATGAGATTTTGGATGATGTCACTGACTCAATGGACATGCATTTGAGCAACTCTGGAGATGGTGATGGATAGGAAAGCGTGGAGTGCTGTAGTTCACAGGGTCTCAAAGTGTCAAACATGACTGAACAACAACAACAAACTAGTTTGTCCCATATTAATTGTTTCATAAATTGACGCCTTTTCCCATGTTAAAATCTTAAAGCACACTCATATATGCATATAATCAATGTGACCCCAGCAACAGTCCTGTCCAATGAAGATGGTGCTGGTATTCCCATTTCATAAGGAAGAAATAGGTCCTCAGAGGGCTACGTGATTCACTCAAAATCCAAGGACAAGTAAATGACAGAGTCAGATGCAAGACACTGGCTTTCAGACAACCCACCCTGTAGTACAAGCCTGTAGTACAAGCCCTGGAGATCAGTCTCTACTTACATGAATAAAACATTCCTCGACACTTGTGAGAATGTGACTGGTGATATTGCAAAGCCCTGCATGGCTTGCCGGAAGCTCCTTTTCTGTTACCCACGCTCACTGGATACTCTGTCCTGCACCCATTCTCCCACCCGAGCAGCTGCTGAGTGCAGGGGGCTGGTCTCAGAGGTGGGCTCTGTTTCTGCCCAGGTCTGGAAGGGCAAGCACACGGCGACGGGGACTGGATCGGGGGCCAAGAAGGTCACACACTTCGTGGTGACTGTGGCTGCCACGTGGCAGTTCTCGGTTTCCACCTCCCAGCAAGTCAGCTGCCTCCTCCAGCCTTCCACCCCATCCTAGATGCACCCCCAATCAGCCTCCCCCTCTTGCAGAGGGTTTCTGTGTGCCTTCCACTGGCTCTGCCCGGTTAAGAGCTTCCCCATCATCCATTAGCTTGTCCAACACACAAACACAGAAGGAAAAATTGCCCCTGGCAGCACATTTAACCCTAAACCAACTGGCCATCCCTCGGCTAGTCTTTAGAAACCTAGTCAGTCAATGTGCGCATTGATGCTGCTGCTTGGCTAAGGGCTTTCTAGCCTCTTTTAACTTTAAAACAGCTGCACTTGACTCTCCTGAATGTGTCATCCTTCACCCTGACTGCTTGTACTTGGGGAATGGGGTTGGGTGGTATGTAGTCCCCAGGCCTTCCACCCCAAAAGCTGTCAGGCCTTCCTTTCTCTCTGAGTTCTTCTGCTGATGCCAGAGTGTTAACCCCTGGAGTTCACTTGAGAGCTCTTCATAATTCACGTGTGTCTAGAAGACCTCTTCACAAAAATTATGCATGCATCGCCCTGATCCTTCCTCCTCAGCATTCACTCCGTGGTGCATTGTAGGAGCACAAGAAGATTTCAATGGGCAGTGTTTCACTGGAGATATTTTTTAATATCCAAATAACATTCCACAAGATGAAATTTTTTTTTTAGTCATTTTAACTTAGTTGAAAGGCTTATTTGGGGATAAGGGCCTCATTTAATCTTCTCAGCTTGAAGTATTCTACAGCTACTGTTTACAGCAAAAAGTAATTTGCAAATTCTATACAAAAATGCCAAGTAAAGTAGGATTATTGCAATGTGTTAAAGCCCACTAATCTTCTTATTATGGGATGGCATAGATGAAGACATAAAAAGTTTAAAAATTTTTTAAAAGATGCTTACTGCATTTGAGAAATATTCTGAGGTCCCTTGGTATACAAGATGAATTGTCTGAGGCCTGAGAAGGAAGGTGTTAAAATTTACAGATTCTTTTCATCTGGCTTCTGTATTTTATTCACTCTT
Organism: Oreotragus oreotragus; assembly: GCA_006410675.1. Taxonomy (NCBI): domain Eukaryota; kingdom Metazoa; phylum Chordata; class Mammalia; order Artiodactyla; family Bovidae; genus Oreotragus; species Oreotragus oreotragus. The sequence goes on along the minus strand of SJYX01013020.1, from coordinate 237,683 downwards.
CCAATGTCTGGGCATCGTTTGCTCATGGGAGATTCACAGATAGTTTTGCTCATCTAACTCAAAGGGACGTTATCAAGTTTGGATGACTTCCATAAAAACGACTAGGACAAAGGCCAGGATGGCAGTTCTCCAGGCCACTTCCAAGGGCATTGCTGCACCCTCCTCCCAGGCGAAAGGGGATGTGTTACTCCACGGCTACCCAGGACCTGAGTAGCCTAGTGTGATGCTAAGCACACACTAAAGCTTAGTGTGATGCTAAGCTTTCTCTGCAAGGACCATGTTCCTCAAAAAATAAACCCATGTATTTTACTCATAAACACCTAGGAAGTGAGCAATGCCTAGGTTGTATGACCTCAGTACCCCATGCGTCACAGCCTGTGCACCAGTAGATAAAGGAAGGAATTGGCCCTGAAGCAGATTGTCTGGGGTCAGTTGATACCGCATCTGTAGGAAATCTAATATAGCAGGATCACAGGACTCTTGATCCAGTGATTCATGAAGGCCAGCTTCTTTTTTCACTCTCCAATTCAACAATATCATCTTAAAAGGCACATTTTACATCAACCTATTTGGACCCCATCAAATACTAAGCCTGCTCTGGGTCCCTGGGGGGACACATACCATTATTCAAGGCACTTCTTTTGACTTCTTCACTTGACAACTTGAAGGTGCTCAGAAACAAACCAGGAAGGGAAGAAATTCAATAAATTTGCAAAAGACCCAAATAGTACAGTTAGCCAATTAGCCCAAATCAGCAATCAGGACAAGATGTAACCTAATTAGATTCAACAGTCTACAAAAGGATGTGTTCAAACAATTTCCTTCATTATGAATTCTCTAATGTAGACACTTTCAATTTAACACAGGATACCACCGAGGGGCACTTCTTTTCTGGGCTCTTCAAAGTTACTTGAAGCTTCTTAAATTCCTATTTTTAAAGAAGCTCAGGGAAATGCACCCCAGCCCAGATTGTAAAACAGTGAAAGTGTTATTGTAGAGTCCATCATGGTCTATGTATCCGTGGCAATCACAAGGCACAAAATCACTTTCAAATCTGAGGGCTTTATTATTTTTTTTTTTTTAATAACAAGCCGGATTGTTCGAGGCCAAACCACTGAGAGTCTCCTGCTGCACAACATCACCTTCTGCAGAGACCACCTGGAGGAGTGGCAGGCCCAGTGCCCCGTGCCTCAATTTTCTGGCAAGGAACCTTCGGTAAGAATAAGCCCAGGAGCTTTTAAAAATAGCTGTCACCACAGTTAAAATAGCTAGAGCTTTTACATGCTTGAAAAAAAGAACAGCCCATGTCACCACAAGACAAAGCCAACTCTTTATTAAGAGTGCTAATGGAGGACTCGAGTTATGGATAATTTCAAGAGAGATCCCCTGCCAAAAGCACTCTTTCGTTTTGAAACGTGTTCTTCCACTTATATTTAAATATGGATGTCTGAGAGCATGGGATTCAGAGCCCCGCACGCACAGCCCTATCTCTGGAAGAGTCAGAAAGCAGTGGGCTCGCCACCCTCTGCTCTCTGCACACCCAGCTCCCTGATGCCCTGTGCGACTGCCCACTCCATCCTGAGGACTAAGAACATCTCTTCTCAACAAATGTCAGGCAGCGCCCAAGTGAAAATCAGGCCACCTTTGCAAGCTTGCCTTCTTTCTTTCCACAACTTACGAGACAGAAAGAAATTGAAAGTACATATGTTTACTTCCTCTTCTAATTAAGCTTCTATTCCTGAAATAATGACAATATTAACCAAAATAGACTTAATTAGACTAGATAATAGTGTCCACAAAATCTCAAAAGTAAGATTTCCTGGGTATGCTGTCAGAATGACAATTGATGACATGCTGCTGCTGCTGCTGCTAAGTCGCTTCAGTCGTGTCCAACTCTGTGTGACCCCATAGACGGCAGCCCACCAGGCTCCTCTGTCCCTGGGATTCTCCAGGCAAGAATACTGGAGTGGGTCGCCATTTCCTTCTCCAATGCATGCAGGCGTGCTAAGTCACTTCAGTCGTGTCCCATTCTGCAAACCCGTGGACAGCAGCCCACCAGGCTTCTCTGTCCATGGGCTTCTCTAGGAAAGAATACTGGAGTGGGATGCCATTTCCTTCTCCCAGTTGATGGCATAGATAAGTAGAAATAACAATTTTCTTCCGTCTCCTCATGTGTCTCAGAACAGTGCAAGTCTTGAGACAGCTGGCTAATGCGTAAAAGAAAGTGAATGAAGCCAGCAGATTAAAACGAGGAGGAAACAAGGGACAAAAAAGTGTACAGTTGTGCTCAGTCATGTCTGACTCTTTTGCGACTCAATGGTCTATAGCCACCAGGCTCCTCTGTCTATGGGATTTCCCAGGCACGAACACTGGAGTGGGTTGTTATTCCCTTCTCCAAGGGATCTTTCCCACCCAGGGATTGAACCCGCATCCCTTAAATCTCCTGAATTAGCAGGCAGATTCTTCACCCCTGAGCCACCTGGGAAGCCAAAAGATATTTAAAAATGGAATAATAGTACATAAATGGTGAGGATTCAGGAAATTAAGTCATCAGCATATGAAGAATATAATGATTGACTTTTTCAAAAATCCTCAACTCTATTAAATTAAGCACTGGATTTTAAGGATGGAAACTGCTAGGAGGAATGTTTAAAACCAAAAGAAGTGGAATAGATGTGCCCATTAGACTGTGGTTCTTTTAATGGCCAGCATAGATTGTCTCTGTCTTAAACTCAACTATCGGGAGCCACTACCCAGCCTGCATATTAATGAGGAACATGAATGCCTCTCTCAAATGTTCAGCTAGTGTCTCCATAAAAAAATCAATACTCTCCCACACTTCATGAATACAGACTAGAGCCTGCTCCCAGCAGCATTTGCTGACATTATTATGAGAAGGGGGGAATGTACCCCTCTTTCTGTTCACTCTCCCCTGCTATACCTCCTTGCACACCCAAACTCGTGTTGTCACTCTTTCCCATTATTTTTAATGGATCCTGATTCGAAGCGTGTGTGGGCTGTGCAATTACCGCTTGGCTGAGCTGTACAATATTCTTTCTATTGTCTGAGAGACACTGAATCCAAAAGGCATCCCAAGGACGAGGAAGGGTTCCTGCGCCTCACTGCGCCTCACCAGCCCTGTCTTCACAGGCCTCCGTCGCTTCCTCTCTGCCTCTCTTGACTCAGTGCATTTTCATGATGCTTTTCTCAATAGAATATTTCTCAGTTCACCTTTAGGGGTACACCTCCACTCCCACTCCTCCCAAAGCTGATACTGCTGTGTGCATCACCTCTACAAACTGAACTGCTCAAAGGAAAATTATATTATATTATTATTTCTCCTACTTGTCTCCCTTTCTTCCCAAACTCACAGACACTTGCTGCAAGACTCCAGACTCTAGAATTCCTCATGCCGTCCATCTCAAAAGATACCTGGTCTTCCTTAGCCTATTTCATTTAACTGCAGCTTTAACAAATAATAATAATAATGTATGGCACTTTTTAATTACTAAGGAATGATGTCCACAGTATAGGGAAAAGCTTTAACTGAGGTTCAGCAAAGTCTTGCCAAGTAGCTGTTATATACTTGGCTTTGCATTAGATGCAAGATTCAGGGATGTGGTTCCCACCCCCTGGAAATCCTATTGTCTCAAAAAAGAGGCCATTCATAAACACACACATAAAATAAAATCAAAGCCAGCATGTTCTTATTTTCTGGTAGGAATGAAAAACCAGGAGTGAAAGTGGAAGAAACAAGTTTCATTACTGCAGCTTTTAAATCAACATGGTTTTATTTCTACCATAAAATACTCACTGTACCGTGACTTTTTCAGTATTTTTTAGAGAAGAAAATATAACGCTAAAAATCCACAGAGTCTCTTAACATTAAAAAAACTTAGATACTAAATAGCCCTGGCCCTTTATTTATTAGATGGAAAAATTGAGATCCAAGGAGTTTTCATTTCTTACCTATGGTCACAGAGGGCATTCCAAGCAAAATCACATCAAGGAGCCAGAGCTTCTCACGCTCTGGCCGTGACCTTTTACCTCTATGCTCTTCAGCATTCATTTTGAACCTCTGGCCTTTTCCCACTCCTCATTTTGCCAGCTCTTTGCTCTTATCCACAAGTATACGCCCCCAACACTGTATTCACCTCTCTGAGCAAAGCTGAAACATTTAAGAGCTTGGAGGGAACCCAAATAATAACTTCCTTCAACTCTCCCATTTTATAAGGCAGAAAAGTTGAGCATAAAAGGACCCAAGATTTTCCTAAAGGCATAGGATAAGAGAGGGCAATCCCAAGACCAGAACCCAGGTCTTCTGAGACCCATTCCAAGACTCACCCCGTCACATGTCCCTCCTGCTCTGGGCTGTCCCTTCTTGTTTTCACTCGCTCTTGCCTATCCTGGTCATCCCTGTTGGGAAATATACCTTTGAATATTCATCTCTGGCCATCTTCTCCTCCATCTCTAATTTCCAGGGGCTCCAAGAATATCACAGTATAACTAAACTAAGCTTTCTCCTCCTGGAGCAATTTATATACTAGACAGAGATAGAGGTGAGGATTAATAGCTTACATTCACCTTCCTGACTAACCGTACAAAGAAAAACAATCCATTCCATTTTATCAACATGGAAAAAGCAGAGACCATGATTGACTTGACACCAACAAAATGAAGTGTGTGATGTCTCAAACTTTCTAAAATGCGTGTGGAAGATTATTTGTAAAAATGCATAGAGACTATGGGAGTGTTTTTTGCAAATCTCTCTCTAAGTTCATACAGAAAGAATTGCATCCTTGCTATCCTTTCTGTAAATATCCAAGCCTATTCTCAAAATACTTTCTGGTTCATTCAAGCATAAGAGACCTAAGGACTCACTGCTTTGGTCCAACCCCATTCTTCATGTCTATCCCTTCCTGCCTTTTCCCTTACTCTGATCATCATGCCCACCTCACCCACCGCATAGGTGGAGAAAAGGTTTTATTCTCTCGGCTATTCTGAACACATTGCTGAATCCCACTGAGGCAGAAAAGAATAAGTGGGTCAAATTGCTTTGTGTTGCCTCCATAAATGGAGCCTTTATCAGGCAAACAAGAGGCTCCCAGGGAAAAGGCACAGAAGGTTGATGTAGGTGAGAAAAGGCACCATGCAAACAGACCTAGAAATAAACAAAACAGCTTCGAAGAAACAAGGAAGATAACAAGAGCAAAAATAATGCTGAAGGGCTTGTGACCCACCAACAGACAGACAAGACAGAGAAGGATAATAAGCAGGGCAGTAATGAACAAGGAAGATGATGAGTCGATCAGTGAAGATTTAGTGAGTATCTGTGTTCAGGAGAAAGGGACGCCCTTCTTGTTACTAAGATAGGATTCTAAGAGTAAGGTCCAGTGGATTTAGAATTCCAAGGAGGAAACTGAGGGAAATTAGAAGGCTTGGGTTCTACTCATGGCTCTCTGCGGCCTCACTCTGTGTCCCTGACAATTTATACCCATTCTTGGAATGCTGCTTTTTCTTCTTTAAAAAAGAACTAGGCTAGATTTCCAAGAACCTTGATCATCCTAAAATTCAATGAATTAATGAGTCTCTAATGTGAAGCAAGTGTCTGTTCTTCATTGAACAGAAAGAAGCATGATTACATGGGAAGAGCAGAGGCTGGGTAGTCAAGGCCGTCTGGGTTCATATCTTCACTGTGAACCTGTTTATCACCTTTGTGACCCTGGACAATTTGTGTCGTCTTGTTGAGCTGCAGTCCCCTCTTCTGCAAGATAAAGAGAATATCATATGCTTCAGAAGGTTGTTTGATTAAATTTGAAGATTAAATCTTCAACAAATTTAAGTTCCCATTCCTTCCCTTTTAAGGAAGCAGACAGCTTATGTTGTAACCCAGCCCCTGGGACAAGGGTAGCCAGTAAACTGAAGCTCAATAAGGCAGATTATACTCAGAAAAGGCTAACACAGAATGAAAATGTTCCCTGTAACAATTCTCCAGACAAGCATTGAGGCTTTTGTTCTGATTCTGTTAATCTTGATTTACAACACTGAGAAACTAACTCTGTTTTATTTCAGATAACACTGACTGTGCCCATGTGTGTGAAAGTGTGTATGTGGGTGTGTGAGTACATGGGTGCATGCGTGTGTGAGAGTGTGAGTTGTTTTAGGCAGACCTGCAAAGTTATGATGCATTCTTGACCCCCAAAATTACTATTTGAAATGTTTTTTATTGAATTTGTCATGTCCTGTGTTGACTCAGTAATGTAGCTTGTAAGCCTTTGACTTTGGTTGAGTTTGGGAGCATTTATGACCCTATCATATATAACATAAACATCAATCTACTTTCTATTTCTTTGCAAATTCAATTATTTCTAATTACATAAAGGCATCATTGATCAAGTAAGCATAAAAACCAATACAGAAGAGTTTAATCTCTTAAATAAGCTTGTAGACTTCAAGGCATAATTGAATGTTATAATATTTAATACAAGGAGACATCTTTGTTGTTGATAACTGGCCCAAAGTTAAAGGAAAATGTCTAAATCCCATCGCGTTATATATTGATTGGTTCAAATTGAAAATATTTGGATTCCATTTTCATTTCCTTTTCCTCTCTCTTTGCTGCTCTCTGCAGGCTTGGAAATGGGTTTTAGGCCCCATGGTCTTATATGCATGTGAAAGAATAATTAGGTTCTGGCGATTTCAACAAGAAGTTATCATTACCAAGGTATGCATGTAGGTTTATGTCTGAATAAAAACCTGAGTGTAGATGAAAATTTTTTATTGGCCCAAGTTTTTAATTTGCCATTTTTATTGCAGAACCGTCTGTAATTTAGAGGCTCATCTTCTGTTCTAATAATTGCTTGTATCCTGTGCATCTTTTAGTGAGACTAATTTTACTGAAGACAGGCATCAGGGCTCCCGACTGGTACACAGAATTCTGATAAAGGTTATGCTACAGCCCTGGAATCATCTGTATTTCCCTTTATTTTGGTGTCCTCTAGGGGAAAAGGCAAGAGGGCTGAGTATGCTTTACATGGATCACAGTGCCTTAGAGTATAATCGCTTCCTCCACCACATAAAAACATGGACGTTGCGAACACAAAAATAACATATATATTTTTTCAAGTACACATGCTCACATTTGGAGCTGCTGAACAGAAGATGGGGAAACAGTTGCCCTCAGGTTTAGATGGAGAAAGGGCACTGGGGGCGGGGGGGAGTTCAAAATGGAGAGGAAGGGGCCCTGCCTTAGTGAATGAAGGCAAGAAGGTAGTATTTTCCAATCTTGACCTATCTCGTCACTGCTCCCCAATTTTTACCTTGAGCTGGAGGAAGGTCTCAGCAGATAGATCAAAAATACATCCCCAAGCAGTAAAAGTGGAAGTGTGAAAGCATTAGTCGCTCAGTCATGTCTGACTCTGAGATACCATGGACTATAGCCCGCCAGACTCCTCCGTCCACAGAATTCTCCAGGTAAGAATACTGGAGTGAACTGCCATTTCCTTCTCCATTTCCTTCCCAACCCAAGGATGGAACCAGTGTCTTTTACATTGCAGGCAGGTTCTTTACCATCTGAGCCACCAGGAAAGCCCAGGCAATAATAGTAGTGTAATAATAACTCTGCTTTTGATTAATAAGAGTAGAACTCCTGTGTCATTCTGCAACACATTGTGTTGTTTTACTTTCTTCATAGCATGTGTCATCTCCAAATACATTGCTTATATATGTTATTATTTTCAATAAAATAAAATCTTCCCTACCCCAGCTAAGATATATGCTACTTGAGAGTGAGGACTTTTTTGGGCCTCATTTTCTATACTATATCCCCAGTCCTAGAATAAGTTTGGAATAGAATATACATTCAAAAAACATTTGTTGACTGAATGAATGAAGAAAAAATGAACACATGCCTGGGAGACTGAAAATTTACCCCAAACTCTCCCCTCAGAGGTTTTAATGTCTTAGAAGAAATTCTCTGCTAACCAAACCCATGCAGCTTTGCTAATATAAGATTAACAGGATACTCTATCTCTTTAACTGTCTTCATGAAAGCAGATGCACAGAAATTGCTTCGTATTTCTGTTTTAAGCTGCTTCTGTGTTGCTGTTTTTAAGTTAAGCACCAAAGAATATCAAGCTGTATCAAAAACCAGACCATAAAACTTCTGGAAATCTACTCAAGCTGTTACTAGGGAGACCATTTAACAGCTGAATCAGAACGAGATCAGTAGGGAGAGGAGAAACTAATGATTAAAATGCTGTGAAATTCTCTTCTGAATGGAAAAATACTGTCACAGGATCCAGACACTAGATTTCGCTCCCATATGACTTCTGTCAAAAAAAGAAGACATGGGAGCCTGGAAAAAAGAGGTATGTCTAAGGAGGAAGATTAATTCTTTATCTCTGATAGAACTCCGGGAGATGGTGATGGACAGGGAGGCCTGGCATGCTGCGATTCATGGGGTCGCAAAGAGTCGGACATGTCTGAGCGACTGAACTGAACTGAACTGATAGAGCACTTTAAAAAGCAATAGCTTTTGCATCATGCTTTCCTACATCTAAAACTCAGAGCCTAAGTAGGAGATCGGACAAGGTTTGAATAACAGCAAACCAAACCAACAAAACATTTCAGAGTTTGAAGATTGTTTCATACTTAGAATGAAGAAATACCAGGGTTAGTTCACAAAGGATAAAGAAAGGATACATGTCACTGAAAATGGTAACAAACTAGACCTACATTTTAAAACAACATGAAGTTAATTCTGTGGCTATTTCAATAACTTTAAGGCTAATTAAGTGCTATGGATGAAATGCTAGCTTATATTCTCTTGAAATTAACTGCCCTGAAATTAACTGTGCTACCGAAAACATCATCACTGAGACAAAAAGTCATGTGCTAGACACCACTTTGCCCCTGATGCAGCTGCACAAACTTCTGGCCTAGCCCCTGAAGAAGATTAATGTCACTCTGGCTGAAGTTGCCAACTCAGACATAAAAGTTGTGGCAATGATCCTTGGAAACTCATAAGTAATGGTCTATGTCAATTACACCTCAAAAGAGTTGATATAAAAATTGAAAAAGCTTTGATGGGATGAAGGCCATTGTCTTAGTATTTAACCTAAGAACCAATGAGTCTCTTGCTGTGATTTAGGTGGTAAGCCATCCATCTGGAGTGCTAGAACTTTGCATGAAAAAGCGTGACTTTAAAATGGCACCAGGGCAGTATGTGTTGATCCAGTGCCCATCCATATCCACACTGGAGTGGCACCCCTTCACCCTCACCTCCGCTCCCCAGGAGGACTTCTTCAGTGTCCACATCCGGGCAGCAGGAGACTGGACAGAAGCTCTGTGTAAGGCCTTTGGAGGAGAAGGACAGCCCCTGAATGAGCCCTGGAGCCTGCCAAGGTGGGAGCCCACTTCCTTTTTATGTACAAGTTACCATATTATAAAAAGCAAGGTCCTTTAGTGCATCAACATGCTGAGAGCTTCTGCAGTATCTTAATTCTAGATGGTAAATTTGAAACCATTTTTTAAATTTGAGTATGAACAAGTACATTTCTTTAAAAATCAAATGATCAATAAAGGCAGGTCATGACCCATCCAGGAACAGGAAACATTTTGCTTTCCCAGGTCTAAAATATCACTTTGGTGAATTACAAGCCACTTGTGATGCCTAACGCAGCACTGTGCACTTTTTGCTGTCATAGTCTGTTGTTGGACAAGTCAATCCAAAACAACATCTTATTTAGAAAAGCCTCAGCATGCAACAGAAGTTTAGTATAGTCACCACGCCTTGGTTCCTTTTAGTAATCAATGGCTTAAAATTGATTCCCACTCTTGCCACAGGATTACCCAATAAGAACTCAAAGTCTATGGTTCGGGTTCCAGAAAAATGGACACAGACAAAAAATGTTGGGATAAATATTGTGAAGAAATTTGAGAAAACCATAATTTTTCACTGCTTTGGGCACAGAAAGGATTTAATACAGCCCCAGGAATCTCTGAGACAAGCAGTGACTAAGGAATCCAAGAGGAGAAGCAAAGCCTCGTGAAGAGGAAGAAAACTCTTCCTCTAAACTCAGGAAAAAGAGAGAACAAGAGCTCTTTTTAAAAATTTTCACATTAACAGATGCATACTACTGTATATAATAAAGATAACAAGGGTCTGCTGTGTAGCACAGGGAACTATAGTCAGTACCTTGCAATAATCTATAATGGAAAAGAATCTGAAAAACAATAGATATATGGCTTAGACGGTGAAGAATCTGCCTACAATGAGGGAGACCAGGGTTCAATCCTTGGGTCGGCAAGATCCCCTGGAGGAGGAAATGGCAACCCACTCCAGTATTCTTGCCTAGAGAATCCCATGGATGGAGGAGCCTGGTGGGCTGCAGCCCATGAGGTCGCAGAGTTGGACGTAACTAAGTCACTAACACATGTACGGATCACAGAATCACTTTGCTGTACACCTGAAACAAGATAAATCACCTATACTTCAATAAAAATAAATAAATGAAAAAAATACTTTGGCTTCTGAGGTAAAATGAAGGAATTTCTCAACATTGGTACTAGAGTTCTCAGCAATTTATATCTACAACCCAAAGCCAAGGGCCTCAGCATTTGACAACCTGGGTTCATGTGATCTCGGTGGATATATGTAACACCTGCCTCAGTTTCCTCCTCTGTAAGATGAAAATGATAATAATACAACATAGGTTCTGTTTAGGATTAAATATGATAGTATGATGCTCTTTGCATAATGCATAGTAAAAAAAAAAAAAAGCTAGCTACTCTTGCTATTAGCAAAATAAGAAAGGTCATCTACCACAGAGATGACAATGAACGTGCTGATGAGAAAGGGAGGACAATGTAGATAAAAAAAGGACTTGGGTTCAGAGACAAGACCGAAGGTTGATGGGCAATGCCAATGAGAAGCAATAGGGACAGTGTGATGTGACTGCTGGAGGGGGAACTTGTTTCTAAGATATGTTATCAGAAACTGGATCTACATCAGACAGGAAGTACCTTAGTGAACTTGACAAACAAGAATCTGTGCAAAAGCAGCCAGTTCAACATTGAGAGAAATGGAGGTGTTTTGGTCCACAAAAAGAACCATCAGAGTATCATGATGGCTAGATTCAGCTAGTTAAAGGCTAGAGAGGCAGGGAAGGGAAAAGACCTGGTTTGTGTTTCTCAGGAAGGTAAAAGCCCATGAGTTGCCAGAAGGCAGATCCCAGTGAGACAGGAGGAAAAACTAGATCAGCCCCGTGATGGAACACGGGGCTTTGCAATTTCATGTGGGAAAGTGATCAGCAATCAGGGATGTGAAGGAAGGATCACTGTATCAGCAGGGAGATGGGATCTAATATTCCCTCCTGTTGCTCCAGATTAGATTCTCAGTTTTATGTAGAAATGTGTTTATTGTGCATTTCTATGAATTATGACACAATTCTTCTTTGGGTTTAATTGTTATCTTTTATCATCAGTGTCAAATCCCAAATACAATGAAGTATAAAAATAACCATAAGACATTTTAGTTGTGGGCAGTTTCTGTTTTTCTCTCTCTCTCAATTCCCTTTATCTAATTATTTATAAAAGAATCTACCATGGGCTGAGATACAAACCCTTTCTGATTAAGGCCCTTTTATTTTTATTCTTCTATTTCCATACATCAATATGTAATAAAAGCCTTATTAATTAATATTAATTTAAGGAGAGTTAATTTGAATTATTAGGAGGTTTGGTATATGGAATATTTTAAAATAAAACCAATTGAACTTTCATGAACACATAGTAAGCCCAAATGGGCCAACCCTGCGTGCCTTCAATAGACACTCCTTAGGGAATGGTTATGAATAACTTAGAAGCTTTTTAATTAGCATATCTTTGTTCATATGTAAATGTGTGCTTTTGGAATAGTTGAGGTTATCCTGTTGATTGAAATATTTTAAACATTCACAATCTATTCAACAAATTGTTATTGAACAATCTACCCCTTGTAAGGTGCTGGCTTGCAGTGGTGGGCAAAGACAGATACGGCCCCTCCCTCCTTAGAACTTAGTCTAGTGACCAAGCAAATGCGAATCAAGTCATGCACACACACCAAACCCGCCTGCCAATGCAGGAGACACAGGAGACTCAGGTCCAATCCCTGAGTCAGGAAGATCCCCTGGAGGAGGAAATGGCAACCCACTTCACTATTCTTGCCTAGGAAATCCTATGGACAGAGGAGCCTGGAGGGCTACAGTCCATGGGGTCACAGAGTCAGACATGACTGAGCACACACATAAGGAACAAAGACCCCACATGCTATGTGGTGCCGCAAACACACACACACACACACACCCCACCCAAAACAGCTATAAAATTACAGGAATGATGAGGACTGCAGAGGAGAGATCAGTTCAGTTCAGTCACTCAGTTATGTCTGACTATTTGCGATGCCATGGACTGCAGCACACCAGGTTACCCTGTCTATTAACAACCCCCGGAATTTGCTCAAATTCATGTCCATTGAGTCAGTGATGCATCCAACCATCTCACATTCTGTCATGCACTTCTCCTCCTGCCTTCAATCTTTCCCAGCATCAGCGTGTTTTCTAACGCATCAGTCATTCGCATCAGGTGGGCAAAGTATTGGAGCTTCAGTTTTAGCATCAGTCCTTCCAATGAATATTCAGGACTGATTTCTTTAAAGATGTACTGATTTGATCTCCTTGCAGTCCAAGGGATTCTCAAGAATCTTCTCCCACACCACAGTTCAAATGCACCAATTCTTCAGGCCTCAGCTTTCTTTATGGTCCAACTGTCACATCCATACATGACTGCTAGAAAAACCATAGTGTTGATTAGATGGACCTTTGTTGGCAAAGTAATGCCTCTGCTTTTAATATGCTGTCTAGGTTGGTCATAGATTTGATCTCCTTGCAGTCCAAGGGATTCTCAAGAATCTTCTCCCACACCACAGTTCAAATGCACCAATTCTTCAGGCCTCAGCTTTCTTTATGGTCCAACTGTCACATCCATACATGACTGCTAGAAAAACCATAGTGTTGATTAGATGGACCTTTGTTGGCAAAGTAATGCCTCTGCTTTTAATATGCTGTCTAGGTTGGTCATAGCTTTTCTTGTAAGGAGCAAGCGTCTTTTAATTTCATGGCTGCAGTCACCATCTGCAGTGATTTTGGAGCCCAAGAAAATAAAATCTGTCACTGTTTCCATTGTTTCCCCATCTATTTGCCATGAAGTGATGGGACCAGATGCCATGATCTTCATTTTTGAATACTGAGTTTTAAGCCAGCTTTTTCACTATCCTCTTTCACTTTCATCAAAAGGCTCCTTAGTTCATCTGCATATCTGATAGTATTTCTCCTGGCAATCTTGATTCCAAGTTGTGCTTCATCCGGCCCAACATTTCGCATGATGTACTCTGCATATGTTAAATCAGCAAAGTGACAATATATAGCCTTGACATACTCCTTTCCTGATTTGAAACCAGTCTGTTGTTCCATGTTGTTCTAACTGTTGCTTCTTGACCTGAATACAGATTTCTCAGGTCTGGTATTCCCATCTCTTAAAGAATTTTCCACAGTTTATCATGATCCACACAGTCAAAGCCTTTAGCGTAGTCAATAAAGCAGAAATAGATGATTTTCTGGAACTCTCTTGCTTTTTCAATGATCCAACAGATGCTGGCAATTTGACCTCTGGTTCCTCTGCCTTTTCTAAATCCAGCTTGAACATCTGGAAATTCATGGTTCACATACAGTTGAAGCCTAACCTGGAGAATATTGAGCATTACTTTGCTAGCATGTGAGATGAGTGCAACTGTGCGGTAGTTTGAACATTTTTTGGCATTGCTTCTCTTTGGGATTGGAATGAAAACTGACCTTTTCCCAGTCCTGTGACCACTGCTGAGTTTTCCAAATTTGCTGGCATGTTGAGTGCAGCACTTTCACAGCATCATCTTTTAGGATTTGAAATAGCTCAGTTGGAATTCCATCACCTCCACTAGCTTTGCTCATAGTGATGCTTCCTAAGACCCACTTGACTTCACATTCCAAGATGTATGGCTCACTAGGTGAGTGATCACACCATTGTAGTTATCTCGGTCATTAAGATCTTTTTTGTATAGTTCTTCTGTGTATGTTTGTCACCTCTCCTTAATCTCTGCTGCTTCTGTTAGGTCCATACCAGTTCTGTCCTTTATTGTGCCCATCTTTGCATGAACTGTTCCCTTGGTATCTTAATTTTTTTGAAGAGATCTCTAGTCTTTCCTGATCTATTGTTTTCCTCTATTTCTTTGCATTGGTCACTGAGGAAGTCTGTTTTTATCTCTCCTTGGTATTCTTCACAACTATGAATTCAGATGGGTATATCTTTCCTTTTCTCCTTTGCCTTTAGTTCTCTTCTTTTCTCAGCCATTTATAAGGCCTCCTCAGACAACCATTTCACCTTTTAGCATTTCTTTGTCTTGGAGATGGTCTTGATCCCTGTCTCCTGTACCATGTCATGAACCTCCATCCATAGTTCTTCAGGCACTCTGTCTATAAGATCGAATCCCTTGAATCTATCTGTCACTTCCACTGTAAAGTTGTAAGGGATTTGATTGAGGTCATACCTGAATGGTCTAGTGCTTTTCCCTACTTTCTTCAATTTCAGTCTGAATCTGGCAATAAGGAGTTCATGATCTGAGCCACAGTCAGCTTCAGGTCTTATTTTTGCTGACAGTATAGAGCTTCTCCATCTTTGGCTGCAAAGGATATAATCAATCTGATTTCAGTGTTGGCCATCTGGTGATGTCCATGTGTAGAGTCTTCTCTTGTGTTGTTGGAAGAGGGTGTTTGCTATGACCAATGCATTCTCTTGAAAAAACTCTGATAACCTTTCAGTTCAGTTCAGTCACTCAGTCGTATCCGACTCTTTGCAACCCCATGAATCACAACACACCAGGCCTCCCTGTCCATCACCAACTCCCGGAGTTCACTCAGACTCGGATCCATCGAGTCAGTGATGCCATCCAGCCATCTCATCCTCTGTCGTCCCCTTTTCCTCCTGCCCCCAATACCTCCCAGCATCAGAGTCTTTTCCAATGAGTCAACTATTCGCATGAGGTGGCCAAAGTACTGGAGTTTCAGCTTTAGCATCATTCCTTCCAAAGAACACCTAGGGCTGATCTCCTTTAGAATGGACTGGTTGGATCTCCGTGCAGTCCAAGGGACTCTCAAGGGTCTTCTCCAGCATCACAGTTCAAAAGCATCAATTGCCCTGCTTCATTCTGTACTCCAAGGCCAAACTTTCCTGTTACTCCAGGTATCTCTTGACTTCCTACTTTTGCATTCCATTCCCTTATGATGAAAAGGACATCTTTTTTGGGTGTTAGTTCTAGAAGGTCTTGTAGGTCACCATAGAACCAGGGGATAGATACATGGTGTTATAAATCATCTAAGAGAGAATTTAACCTAGTCTCAGAAATCCATGGGCACTTCCCCAGGGAAATGATTACTGAGATATTACGGAAGGATAACCGTGAACTATATAAGAAGATAGAGGAGAACTTGGGGCAGAGTTTTCCAAGTGATTAGTTGGATTATCACAGGCAGAGGCCCCATGGCCAAAGAGGGTCCTGTGTTCCATAAGAAACAAAAGAAAAACCAGTGTGGAGAACTGGTCATGAGAGATGAAGCAGAATCCAGGGAGGTCAGTCCATTTAAGATCCTATTAAAGATAATTACTGGCTCCCGATTGCTCAGATGGTAAAGAATCTGTCTGTCTGCAGTGCAAGAAATGTGGATTTGATCCCTGGATCAGGAAGATCCCCAGGAGAACGGAATGGCTACCCATTTCAGTATTCTTGCCTGGAGAATCCCATGGACAGAAGAGCCTGGTGGGCTACAGTCCATGGGGTCACAAAGAGTTGGACAAAACTGAGCAACCAAGCACACACAAAGACAATTATATTTATTCAATGAGTATGCATTATTCTTACAAAGAAAAAAAATTGCCTGCTCAAAGACCGCCTGCCCCTGGCCTGATTATCACAGATTTTTAAGTTCGCATAATCTAAAATAATGAGTTTTAGAAATTCAACATAACNAAAACTGAGCAACCAAGCACACACAAAGACAATTATATTTATTCAATGAGTATGCATTATTCTTACAAAGAAAAAAAATTGCCTGCTCAAAGACCGCCTGCCCCTGGCCTGATTATCACAGATTTTTAAGTTCGCATAATCTAAAATAATGAGTTTTAGAAATTCAACATAACTGACAAATTATTCCAAAATTATATTTATTCCAAATGAATAGCTTCCATTAGACTAAAATTATATAAACATACTAAGGAGCAGGATGGAATAAATAAAAACAGGGGGGAATTACATTAGCAAAAGGAGAGATAAGCCTTCTAAACCACCTTGATACTTCTGCTTTTTCCCCTGATGGCAGCTGGGGAGAGAAAAGGAAAAAGAAAAAGCATCTTTTATCAGTCTTCATGATGCAAAACAAGCTTCTAAGAACTATAAAAAGAGCTGTGCTGTGAGGCTGGGCACCATATCTCTACACTCTGTGTGTTCAAACAGGGCATTCTCGAGCACAGAGCTAACCTCCTTGCACACTTATGCCAACACATCCTATTCAAAGCACTGGTTTAGGATGGTTTTGTTTTTAAGGGTAGAGTGTTCTGAAAGTCAAACCGTGCACTTTGTGATTGCAGGCTGGCGGTGGATGGGCCGTTCGGAGCAGCACTGACTGATGTATTTCACTATCCAGTGAGCATGTGCATTGCTGCGGGAATAGGGGTCACTCCCTTTGCAGCTCTTCTTAAATCTATCTGGTACCAATGTTGTGAGGCACAAACCCAGTGCAAGCTGAACAAGGTACGGAAAAAAATCATCAGCTCACCCTTCCATGAATTCAAAAGTTCAACATCCTTCTATCTATCATCTGCTGATTCCTGGGGAGGGTTTTAATTAACTATGAGGGATAAACTCAAGGATCCTTAACTATACTTATGTTCTTAAAAATCTCCATTCAGTATTACATTTATGAGAAGGGTTATGTCTAATCTTGTTAAAGATGACAAGACATAAATTTTATTGCTTCATTGCCGTTACAGGACATGTAATTGCTCATGTCAGTAAAATATGGACAGGCTGCAAATGGCTATGTGACTGGGCTGTAGTGAGTAATATTAACAGGCAGGCTTTGACTCTTGAGCTTGTTACTATGGTTTAAGAGTATGATTCAATATCTTCATCTCGTGGACTCAGAGTCTTAACTGAGAAGCAAAAATGCCACAGTTGGGATTCATTTGTCTGCTTGCTTGTTGTTGTCATCCAACTCCAAGTCTCTCTTTTGTCGTTTCTTGAATGTTCTCAGACTAGCTTCCTCCATAGTTTCCTTCCTCCCTTTTCCCATTCCTTATCTGAACCCTCTTAGGGTTAGCAACAGACACTAGGGCAGCAAGAAAAGGGATGTCAAGTGGGATGGTGTCAACTCCAGAGGACACAGGATGCCTGACGAACCTGGTTCTGGCCCTTATCCTCCACGTCTCTGGTTGGCATTTTGGCTGTAGTTTCCTCGTCCATCCAAGGAAGATGCTTGAGTAGGTCAGCGTGTCTCCACGTCTTCATAGAATGGGGTCCACTGAAGAGAATTCTGTAGTCAAATGATTCCAGAAATGCTGTGATAAATCCCCCTTTAGACTAGTCACTTCTTCTATTCGCCTATTAAATAAGCTCTGTAGAAAAGAACACCATTCAGTTTTGTTTCACCCACCCTTCTCAAGCATATTTATCCATGGAAATTGTCTTCACTTCCCATCTTTAAGAAATGGCACTCTCACTCTGGAGAACAGTGTGGAGATTCCTTTAAAAACTGGAAATAGAACTGCCATATGACCCAGCAATCCCACTGCTGGGCATACACACCGAGAAAACCAGAACAGAAAGAGACACGTGTACCCCAGTGTTCATCGCAGCACTGTTTATAATAGCCAGGACATGGAAGCAACCTAGATGTCCATCAGCAGATGAATGGATAAGAAAGCTGTGGCACATATACACAATGGAGTATTACTCAGCTATTAAAAAGAATGCAATTGAATCAGTTCTAATAAGGTGGATGAAACTGGAGCCTATTATACAGAGTGAAGTAAGCCAGAAAGAAAACACCAATACAGTATATTAATGCATATATATGGAACTTAGAAAGATGGTAACAATGACCCTATATGCGAGACAGCAAAAGAGACACAGATGTAAAGAACAAACTTTAGGACTCTGTGGGAGAAGGAGAGTGTGGGATGATTTGCGAGAATAGCATTGAAAGATGTGTATTATCATATGTGAAATAGATCACCAGTCCAGGTTTGATACATGAGACAGGGTGTTCAGGGCTGGTGCACTGGGATGACCCTGAGAGATGGGATGGGGAGGGAGGTGGGAGCAAGGGTCAGGATGGAGAACACATGTCCACCCATGGCTGATTCATGTGAATGTATGGCAAAACACCACAATATTGTAAAGTAATTAGCCTCCAATTAAAATTTTAAAAAATGAAAGAAATGGCACTCTGAAGCACTGGGGCAAAGCCAGACTGGAAGATATCTAGAGGTGGCAAGTTCTCAACTAAGAAGTTAGAGTAAAATAAGCTCCCATTTCATGAGTTTCCAAGTGACAGGCGCTTGACAAATGCTTTCTCGTTCTATTTTTATAGTTGTCCCAGAAACCTTATAAAGTAGGTAGCATAATCTCTGTTTTCCAAAGGACTCAGAAGCTTTTAAGAGACTACAGTCACTTTCCTGAAAACACACTGCTAATAACAGATAATACCAGCATTCAAACTCAGGTCCATCTGGCTCTCTGGTTTGACATAGGCAGTACATGGTAAACATGACTGCCACCTGCTGTACTGTAGGAAGACTGTGGAATTCCTGGCCAGAGAATCTACCTCAGCTTGATTCCACCCTCACCAGAAGCATCAGTGCATCAGTTCACCTCTCTGAGCTGTTTCCTGATCCACACAACAGAGAAATAAGATTATATATTCAACCAGATAGTTTTAATAACAAGACCAATAAATGATGTAGAAATATTTTATTGTAAATGTGTATAAAAAGAAAATGAAAGTCACTCAGTCACATCCAGCTATTTGCGACCCCGTGGACTGTAGCCCACCAGGCTCCTCTGTCCATGGAATTCTACAGGCAAGAATACTGGCGTGTATAGCAATTCCCTTCTCCAGGGGATCTTCCCAACCCAGGGATTGAATCCAGGTCTCCTGCATTGCAGGTGGATTCTTTACTGTCTGAGACACCAGGGAAGTCCAAAAATACTGGAATAGGGTAGCCTACCCCTTCTCCAGGGGACCTTCCTAACCCAAGAATCAAACTGGGATCTCCTGCATTGTAGGCCGATTCTTTACCAGCTGAGCTACCAGGGAAGCCTGCAAATAGCTATAAGATTATATTAAAGGTGTACTATAGCTGCCAGACATATAAAAATATTACTAGTTCATTTCAGTCACTCAGTTGTGTCCGACTTATTGTGACCCCATGGACTGCAGCATGCCAGGCTTCCCTGTCCTTCACTATCTCCCAGAGTTTGCTGAAACTCATGTCCATCGAATCAGTGATGCCACACAACCATCTTATCCTTTGTCATCCCTTTTTCCTCCTGCCTTCAATCTTTCCCAGCATTAAGGTCTTTTCCAATGAGTCAACTCTTCTCATCAGATGGCCAAAGTATTAGAACTTCATCTTCAGCATCAGTCCTTCCAATGAATATTTAGAGTTGATTTCCCTTAGGATTGACTGGTTTGATCTCCTTGCAGTCCAAGGGACTCTCAAGAGTCTTCTCCAAAACCACAGTTCAAAAGCATCAATTCTTTAATACTCAGCCTTCTTTATGGTCCAAATTTCACAGCCATATGTGAAAGTGAAAGTCACTCAGTCATGTCCGACTTTTTGCGATCCCTATAGTCCATGGAATTCTCCAGGCCAGAATACTGCAGTAGGAAGCCTTTACCTTCTCCAGGGATCTTCCCAACCCAGGGATCAAACCCAGGTCTCCCGCATTGCAGGTGGATTCTTTACCAGCTGAGCCACAAGGGAAGCCCCATACATAACCACTGGAAAAAAACATAGCTTTGACTATACAGAACTTTGTTGACAATGTAATGTCTCTGCTTTTTAATATGCTGTCCAGGTTTGTCATTACTAGATTACTAGTACGACTACTAATACTAATAGCCTAGATTCAACAATCTCTTACTTCTAGAAGGCAAGGAGTAACACATTTCCATATACTATCTCACATCATCTTTTTAAGGGACTTACACTTTCATTCCATTTTACAGATGAGAAAATTATAATACCTCTTTCAGATGAGTAGTGTCCTCAGATTACCAATGAGAAAGCAGAAGCACAGAAAGCTAGTCAATAACAGAATGAGAGCTTGAATCCTGGTTCTTCTTAAGCTATTAACAAATCCCATCTTCTTTTCTTTATACCACAGTTAAGTTTAACTAAGTGTCTTGCTCTGTTTGAGCTGCTATAACAAAATGCCATGGGTGGGGTGGCTTTAAGCAACAGAAATGTATTTCTCACAGTTCTGGAGGCTGGGAAGTCCAAAGTTAACACATTGACAGACTTGGTGCCTGATGATAGCCCAGTTCCTGGTTTATGAAAGGTTATCTTCTAGCTCTAACTTCTCACTGCAGAAGTGGGCAAGGGAGTTTCTTGGACACTGATNTCTGTCCATGGAATTCTACAGGCAAGAATACTGGCGTGTATAGCAATTCCCTTCTCCAGGGGATCTTCCCAACCCAGGGATTGAATCCAGGTCTCCTGCATTGCAGGTGGATTCTTTACTGTCTGAGACACCAGGGAAGTCCAAAAATACTGGAATAGGGTAGCCTACCCCTTCTCCAGGGGACCTTCCTAACCCAAGAATCAAACTGGGATCTCCTGCATTGTAGGCCGATTCTTTACCAGCTGAGCTACCAGGGAAGCCTGCAAATAGCTATAAGATTATATTAAAGGTGTACTATAGCTGCCAGACATATAAAAATATTACTAGTTCATTTCAGTCACTCAGTTGTGTCCGACTTATTGTGACCCCATGGACTGCAGCATGCCAGGCTTCCCTGTCCTTCACTATCTCCCAGAGTTTGCTGAAACTCATGTCCATCGAATCAGTGATGCCACACAACCATCTTATCCTTTGTCATCCCTTTTTCCTCCTGCCTTCAATCTTTCCCAGCATTAAGGTCTTTTCCAATGAGTCAACTCTTCTCATCAGATGGCCAAAGTATTAGAACTTCATCTTCAGCATCAGTCCTTCCAATGAATATTTAGAGTTGATTTCCCTTAGGATTGACTGGTTTGATCTCCTTGCAGTCCAAGGGACTCTCAAGAGTCTTCTCCAAAACCACAGTTCAAAAGCATCAATTCTTTAATACTCAGCCTTCTTTATGGTCCAAATTTCACAGCCATATGTGAAAGTGAAAGTCACTCAGTCATGTCCGACTTTTTGCGATCCCTATAGTCCATGGAATTCTCCAGGCCAGAATACTGCAGTAGGAAGCCTTTACCTTCTCCAGGGATCTTCCCAACCCAGGGATCAAACCCAGGTCTCCCGCATTGCAGGTGGATTCTTTACCAGCTGAGCCACAAGGGAAGCCCCATACATAACCACTGGAAAAAAACATAGCTTTGACTATACAGAACTTTGTTGACAATGTAATGTCTCTGCTTTTTAATATGCTGTCCAGGTTTGTCATTACTAGATTACTAGTACGACTACTAATACTAATAGCCTAGATTCAACAATCTCTTACTTCTAGAAGGCAAGGAGTAACACATTTCCATATACTATCTCACATCATCTTTTTAAGGGACTTACACTTTCATTCCATTTTACAGATGAGAAAATTATAATACCTCTTTCAGATGAGTAGTGTCCTCAGATTACCAATGAGAAAGCAGAAGCACAGAAAGCTAGTCAATAACAGAATGAGAGCTTGAATCCTGGTTCTTCTTAAGCTATTAACAAATCCCATCTTCTTTTCTTTATACCACAGTTAAGTTTAACTAAGTGTCTTGCTCTGTTTGAGCTGCTATAACAAAATGCCATGGGTGGGGTGGCTTTAAGCAACAGAAATGTATTTCTCACAGTTCTGGAGGCTGGGAAGTCCAAAGTTAACACATTGACAGACTTGGTGCCTGATGATAGCCCAGTTCCTGGTTTATGAAAGGTTATCTTCTAGCTCTAACTTCTCACTGCAGAAGTGGGCAAGGGAGTTTCTTGGACACTGATGGGCACTAATGTCATTCAGGAGGGCTCCACCCTCCTGACCTAATCACCTCCCAAAGTCCTCACTTCCAAATGTGGTGGGGAGGGGTGGGGGGGAATTAGGTTTCAACATTTGAATTTGGGGAGGGGCACAAACAGTCTAGGGCATAAAGCCAGCAAAACAGACACTGTTTACACATGTGAACCCCACTACAAAGCTCTGTTATTGTCTCTGTGGATTTCTGTCTCTGTAAACTCTTTGCTCTTACTGTCTACCAAGTCAAACCGATTTATCCAGAAGGCTCATTGCTTCATTGTTCTCATCACACTAACGGTCATATTATGCTTCACATGCAGAATGTGATGGGATTGTATTTCTCACTTTCATTCACTTATTCACTCAATGAGTATTTATTCAACATCTACTATGTGCCATAGGCAAAGCTATGGTTTTTCCAATAGTTACGTATAATGTGAGAGTTGGACCATAAAGAAGGCTGGGTGCCAAAGAATTGATGCTTTTGAACTGTGGTGTTGGATAAAACTTTTGAGAGTTCCTTGGACTGCAAAGACATCAAACCAGTCAATCCTAAAGGGAATCAACTCTGAATATTGATGCTGAAGCTGACGTTCCAATACTTTGGCCACCTGATTCAGAGCTGACTCACTAGAAAAGACCCTGATGCTGGGAAAGATTGAAGGCAAGAGGAGAAGGGGACTGCAGAGGACAAGATGATTGGATGGCACCACCAAATCAATGAACATGAGTTTGAGCAAGCTCTGGGAGATGGTGAAAGACAGTGAGGCCTGTTGTGCTGCAGTCCATGGAGTCGCAAAGAGTCGGACATCCTGAGCAACTGAACAACAGCAACTACGTGCCCTCTCATACTGACATGAAAAGCCTACCCCTCTCCTCATATCAGACTCACAATGCCAGAGCCTTTTCTCAACATCTGTTACACCTGTGCTCCCCTTTCATATCATTTATCTTTCTTTTTTGTATTAAGGTTCACAAATTACCTTATTTCCCTTAACAGATTCTGAAGTCCTTGAGTGTGTCTCTTCTGGATATGTTTATAATTAAATATATGTGTATATATATATATATACATATATATATTTATACATGAACACACACTATAAATTTTAAATAAACCAGTAAGTAAATAAGTGTCTACGTGCCCCCAAAAATTAAAAAATGGCTTCTTCACAACTTTCTGTAAAATTTTAGGTTACTGAGAATAATTTTATTATTTAAACAAAATGTTTAGTAACTTTATAATTAAAATAATGCATTCCAATTATTTTATCATAAATAGAAAAAATTCTTCCAAGATTCCACAGAATCTTAAAGTCCTTATAGGATCCCACAAAATCTTAATACTGTCTCCTCTCCCACCATTCCATTATTATTCATGGGCTCTGTTTATGGGTTTTGTTTATGGGTTTTCTTAAGGCTGTTTCAGTGGGAAGGCAAAGGAGTGATCACGAAACCATAAAACAGGAACTTTGATCTCTAGTCCAAAAAATAGAAACCGTGGAACTGGAAATAAAACACAATTGTTTCAGGACTTATAAAAGTTGAGGGTGATATTGAGACAAGCCTCAGCTGAAAATCAACATAGAGGTTGTAGTATATGGGAGAAAAGAAGCTAAATGCAACTGAAGGCTTCAACCTCTCAGCTTGGTATTTGACAATACCTAGAGTGGCAAGTGACTGGTCCAAAGTCCCTACCTGGCTAGCTACTGGATCAGGATAGGAGACTGTGCTTCTGATTTCAAAGCTCTTTTAGGAAAGAAGTGAGGTTTCATGCTATTGAAAGTTTAAACTGAAAATAACACTTGAGATCTACTTCCTTTAAATCTGCATGCTTGAGAAAAGTTTAGGGAATTTCTCTGTTTTAAAGCAATGCTGTGTTTGTTTGAATACAGCTATCATTAGGCTTATATAACTAATATTCATCAGGGCCACCCACATGCCTTTGAGATATAAATACTACTCCTTCCACTAAACTGTCAGCATCTCTATAATTTTTTGAGTGCAGCAGAGCAAAGCAGTGCATTCTTATCTAGCTATGTCTTCACAATTATAGATCTGGGCCATAGTTTTCAGCATTCTGTTTTGCAACAAGGAAAGGGGAAAAAACAGCATAGAGATGTAAAACTGAAATTTTAGCTTATATAGTTAAACGTGATTGGTGGGGTTTTTCTTCTCTTTTGTGTAAAACACCGGTTGGCATAAAAGCAGACTTTTTTTACATACAAGCCTTATGTTGCAAGTCTATAGTCAAAAATTTGCACCAACGCTATTTTAGCTGTGACCATTGCAAGCTGCATCTCTTTATCCTTCTCCTCTGACACACTATTCCAGAACACTTCTAAGTAAAATGTGAGAGAATAGCCAATAGCACTCCTGCTTCTTCTTTGGTCATAAGCAGCACTTTTTGTTTGAAGCTGGCATTTTTCAAATTTCTTTTGAGCTATGTTTTTTATTAAAAAATAGTGGGGAGAACAGGCAGAGGAAGAAAGAGAAGTGGTTAGGAGGAGACTTCTCAAGGAAGCAAAATAGCAATAAATATAATGATGCTCTGCTGTGAAGAAAATGGGTAAAATTTGTAATATATTAAAGGAATATTTTCAACCCAACAGTAAGAGCCAACTTCACTTAGTTGAAGGCAGATGAGAAAGCAGAGCTCCTTTAGGATGAGGGGATGAAAAAAGGGGGTGTAAGCGGCTAGGAAGTCTCTGTGATACAATATGGAGGAAGCTGAGGGTAAAAATGCCCCTTGGCAGTAGACGCACCCCAACTCATGCCCAACTGGGATGATTAATTCTACATCACACTCAATTTTTGAAAAGAGCTCTTGAAAAAAATTAGGACAGTTTGCTAGTACAAACTGTCAAAATGATGAATGGAATAGGTGTGTACAAACAGGAGGGAGGGGCAAGTGCTGACATAAATGCATTGGCCTCCACGTTTGCTTCTCCTGGTATCACAGCCGTGCAGTCAGAATGAGAGGATGGCCAACGGAAGGATGTGGTTCATTTTCTTAAGTGCATATGTAATCTTCAGATGATAATAAAATAGATTCTGGAAAAACTGAGATAATCTAATCTCTTCATAAATTGTCTTCCTTCATCAGCTCAATAATACATAACCGTGATAATGGGTATTTATAGTGTGTCCCATGCAAAATGGCCTTTGGGTTCTTAACCTAATATAATAAACAGATAATTCAAATAAAAAGACAGCATGGGCCACTGGGAACAAGGCAAAGAGGCTAAGAAAGGCAAAAATCCATACTCTCCTTAAATATATTAATAAAACAAAGGAGGGCGTGCTCCCTTTTCTAATGAATGAAAAATGCACTTAATTTAATCTGTTTAGCTTGAGAAATTATTTACTTTCACTTTCCCTCACCCTGGTGCTCTGGCTACTCCTGGAATTGATCATCTCTGAGAACCGCTGAGTGTTCTGATAAATTGAACCAGGGAGCACGAAGCCAGCTTGCATCTCCTGGAGACACACGTGCTTCTCATCTTTCACTAGGTGGCCTCAAAAGAGTCCAGTTCCCCAGAAGGCCTCTCCATTGCCCTGTGGCAGTAGTGACCAGTATTAATATTTTTAATATCTTGGTTTATTAACCACACAAGCTATACATGACTACAGGGTTCCTGTAAAATATTCAAATAAAATACTCACTCAAAAAGTCTCCCTTGAAAAAAAAAACTCCCCCTTCAGAACAGATCAGTGATTGCCAAGGGAGTTGGGGGAGAGCTGGACTGGACTGGGATTTGAGCGGTTAGTAGATGTAAACTATTACATATAGAATGGATAAAAAACAAGGTCCCACTGTATAGCATGGAAAACTATATTCAATCATTATTCTTAGATAAACCATAATGGAAAAGAATCCAAAAAAGAATGTATACATGTGTGTGTGTATATACATGTGTGTGTGTGTATACATGTGTGTGTGTGTATGTGTTAGTTGCTCAGTCATGTCCAATTCTTTGTGACCCCATGAACTGTAGCCTATTAGGCTCCTCTGTCCATGGGATTCTCCAGGCAAGAATACTGGAATACTGGAGTGGGTTGCTATTTCCTTCTCCAGGGGTATATATATATATCTGAATCACTTTGCACTATACAGCAGAAATTAACACAACACTGTAAATCAATTACACTTCAATTTTTAAAAAACAAATGTAAGTATGGCTTTCAAGAGAGGAAAGTACACTGTTCTGGGAACCCTTGAGATGAAACACATCATCTTCATTTAGCTGGTTTTTAAAAAACTCATTTCTGCTTAAAAATAAATTGGTTTAGCAGTTTGAAAAAAAAAACAAAAATCTCCCTTTATTCACCTTCCTTCCCAAGCTAACCACTGCCACCACATGACTCTCGAGGGTTCTCATCTGAAACAGTCAAGCACCTTTTATTCCATTCCTTTCCTGCACATCTGTGTACACACACACACCTACACACATATGTTTATTTTTTATAGTATTACAGTAGGGATGTGGGGTTGGGAAGGAAGGAGAGAGAGAAAGATGCGCAATTCTGTTTTTGCTTTTCATTCTAACATGGCCTGGAGCTCCTTCAAGTTCAGTGCCTATTTATTGATTTTATTTTATTTAGTGCCTTCAGTGAATTCTGTAGTATGACTGTCTCACAATTGATTTAATCATTCTAGTATTAATGAACATTCTGGTTGTCTAACAAGTATTACTAACTATAATTAGAACAAACTGAGGCACAATGAAGTTCAGTCCCCATTCACAAGGCAAAGCAGCAGCATAGCCATGAATCAGTTAACAGTAACAGTAATGGCTTTCAGAAAAACTCTTATGGGCTTCCCTGTTGGCTCAGATGGTAAAGAATCTGCCTGCAGTGCGGGAGACCTGGGTCTGATCCCTGGGTCAGGAAGAGCCCCTGGAGAAGGGAATGATTACCCAGTCTAGTACTCTTTCCTGGAAAATCCCATAGACAGAGCAGCCTGGTGGGCTACAGCTCATGAGGTCACAGAGTTGGACACAACTGAGCAACTACCACTTTCACTTTCAAGAGCTAACATGATTAACAAAGGCTGGTCTTAGTCTTATAATGGATAATGGGAAAAACAATCTTATAATTTTACTTCTTTAAAACTTGATGTGGAGGAAGCCACGTTAGGGAAGCTTCTCGATAAGAACTAGTTGCTTCAAAATCTGTTTGCTATTGTCTTCATCCAGGATGACCTTGGCGAAAGAAACCACAAAATAAAAACCAGGACAATAACAGTTACCATTTATTGAGGAGGTATTATGTTTTCTAAATATCAGTCTCAGTCTTTATCTTTTCAGAGACAATGGTTCTCTTTTTGGAAAACAGTCATGAGTTCCTCCACGGAAAGTCTCCATCACCCTGCTCGGTTGGAGGGTCTACCAGTTCTGTTAATATTTCATGAAGTGTGGAATGTTAGCTCAGATTACTATAACAAAATACCAAGGCTAAGTGGCTTACAACAACAAACATTTCTCATAGGTCTAGAGGCTGGGAGCCTGAAATCAAAGTCCAGGATGATCGGGATTTCCTGAAAGTCTGAAATCAGAGCCCAGGATACTGGGGTTCTGGTAGGACTCTTCCTGGCTTGCAGATGATCACCTCTGATCTCACATGACAGAGAGAGCGCTCCTTCTTACTATGTCCTCACATGACAGAGAGAAGGAGCTCAGGTCTCTTCCTCTTCCTATAAGGGCACTAATCCCATCAAGGGGGCACACCCTCCTGACCTCATCTAAATCTAGCCACCTCTTAAGGGCCACACAATTATCACATTGGGTGTTAAGCTTTCAACTCATTAATTTGGGAGAGAGACATTCAGTCCACAACAGTGGGGAACATAGGGTGCTGCCCAGGAGGAGGCAAGTTCACAGTGCAATTCCCCTGGCCTCCTGGGGAAGGAGGTCAATCCAGCACCCTATAAATCATCTTACTGTGTGTCGAGCACATGGAGCCTGAAGTACTTTTCACTAGTGAATGGGTTCCTCTTTCAGAACAGCATGATTATGAGTACTGCTGAGGTTTTGGGACTGGTTAGTTCTTTAGTTCAGTCGCTCAGTCGTGTCCAACTCTTTGCAACCCCATGAATCGCAGCACGCCAGGTCTCCCTGTCCATCACCATCTCCCGGAGTTCACTCAGACTCACGTCCATCGAGTCCATGATGCCATCCAGCCATCTCATCCTCGGTCATCCCCTTCTCCTCCTGCCCCCAATCCCTCCCAGCATCAGGGTCTTTTCCAATGAGTCAACTCTTCACATGAGGTGGCCAAAGTACTGGAGTTTCAGCTTTAGCATCATCCCTTCCAAAGAAATCCCAGGGTTGATCGCCTTCAGAATGGACTTGTTGGATCTCCTTGCAGTCCAAGGGACTCTCAAGAGTCTTCTCCAACACCACAGTTCAAAAGCATCAATTCTTTGGCGCTCAGCTTTCTTCACAGTCCAACTTTCACATCCATACAGGACCACAGGAAAAACCATAGCCTTGACTAGAAGGACCTTAGTCGGCAAAGTAATGTCTCTACTTTTGAATATACTATCCAGGTTGGTCATAACTTTTCTTCCAAGGAGTAAGCGTCTTCTAATCTGATGGCTGCAGTCACCATCTGGAGCCCAAAAAAATAAAGTCTGACACTGTTTCCACTGTTTCCCCATCTATTTCCCATGAAGTGATGGGACCGGATGCCATGATCTTCGTTTTCTGAATGTTGAGCTTTAAGCCAACTTTTTCGCTCTCCTCCTTCACTTTCATCAAGAGGCTTTTTAGCTCCTCCTCACTTTCTGCCATAAGGGTGGTGTCATCAGCATATCTGAGGTTATTGATATTTCTCCCGGCAATCTTGATTCCAGCTTGTGTTTCTTCCAGTCCAGCGTTTCTCATGATGTACTCTGCATATAAGTTAAATAAGCAGGGAGACAATATACAGCCTTGACGTACTCCTTTTCCTATTTGGAACCAGTCTGTTGTTCCATGTCCAGTTCTAACTGTTGCTTCCTGACCTGCATACAGATTTCTCAAGAGGCAGGTTAGGTGGTCTGGTATTCCCATGTCTTTCAGAATTTTCCACAGTTGAGACTGGTGCTGGAGATAAAATTTGGTTTTACCTCCTGTGGATGACCACCATCTTTATAATTCAGGAGTGACGGTGGGGACACAGACCCCTAAGTAAGGCAGATCACCCGTTTGCTCTCTAATATCATCATGTGGTATTCATTCTGTAAGCTCTGTCAGATACCATTGAGATGGCGGCAGTATCTCAGCTCACATCTCACATGGTAGAGCACTTACTGTATCCATTAGACTTAGAGCTAAGTGCTTCCATGAAACCTACCCTTTCATCTTCAAAATAATTTTGTGAGTTATTGTTCAGTGTTTTGGTTTTTTGGGTTTTTTTTTGCCATTTTAGTATACGATCATCTAGGCTCAAATTACATAATCTGCCCCCAGTTACACAGCTTGAAGGCAGTGAAGTCAGGAAACGAGAACAGGTTGCAGAACTCCGCGGTTCACAATGTTAGTTACCATGTTGCACTGCATCTTCAAGCTGCACCCTCATTTTTTCTTCGAAAGGAAAAAGCCCCTTGGAGGGACCCTGGGTCATAGATAGGTCATTTTTAGCCCCATTCCACCCTCAGGAAATCGATTTGGGTCTAAAGGTTGTATTTGAGGGTGTGTCCTCTGCCGTGTTCTGTGTCTGTGAGTAACTAACCAGGCCATGGCACGAGAACCTCTGATGGAAGAGTCTGGAGCTCTGGTAGTAAACTAGACAAGTAGCTTTCCTTAATGCATTTTCTAGAATTGTGTATCCAAAGATAGCACAGGGCCATTTCCCACTGGGTCCAGATGAC
Source organism: Oreotragus oreotragus (assembly GCA_006410675.1). NCBI lineage: Eukaryota > Metazoa > Chordata > Mammalia > Artiodactyla > Bovidae > Oreotragus > Oreotragus oreotragus. The sequence continues at coordinate 207,494 of SJYX01013020.1, read as the reverse complement.
CTGGTTCAAACACTCTTAATGAGAAGCCCAGGCTGCAGGGAAGCTGGGGATGGGCTGGAGCTGGGACCCAGGCACCCCAAGATTGGCTGCGATGGAGCTTGTCTGGTGACTCAAGCCGGGAACAAAGTGAAAGCAAAGGTCTGTGACAGGCCACATGCGCACAGAGTTCCCCAACTCCGTGACACCATCCTGGAGCTGTCCCCTATCACACCTGGGGATCCGTTAGGTCTGCAGAAATGTGTGGGCTGAGTCCTGTATAAGAAAGAACTTCATTACTACAAAAGTTCAGAACTTTCACCATTTTACTGAGGACCACTTTCTGTGCAACAAAGCCTTTTAAAGTTACCTGAGGTATTTTAGGCCTCTGTTATTCACTATAGAATCCTGAAAGCCATGCTTTATTCGAGTAACCGATTTTAGGGTGGTTTTATTTTTGGAGACTGGGGCGGGGTGAGGGTTGGGAAGCACAGATCACAGACGTGCAGTCTATTGTTTGGGACATTTGTTCTAGCGTTGACCAGACCCTTCCTACGAGAGGAAACGCAGAGGTGGGACCGTTTGTCCCTTCACAGCGAGTGTCCCTCAACATTAGAAAGATGAAAGGGAAGCAAAGTAAATACGCTTTGCCTCCGTTCAAAGTCCGTTTTCTCCCTTTTTCTGCCTGAAGCACTTCTGGGCCCATTCAGTGCCCTTCCATTGCCTCCTGCACCAAAGCCGCCCAGTGTCAACGATGAGTCAATTACAGAGGGAAACACACACAAAGCCATTACAAGGAAGCAAAAAAGTATAAAAGGCTTGGCAAACCCTCAGAACACTGACACACAGCTAAGCCACAAGAAAGCAAGGACAGGAATGATTTCTCTTTGAAAGAATAAGGGTCAGGAAGTGGAGGAAGCTGAGATGTGACTGTTTTTCAAGTAAGGGTGATTGGAACTGGATTTGAAATGAGAAGTTCTTTTTTTTTTTTTTTAATACTTTTGTTTATTTCCTAGATGAGTATATTTTTAGCATGTTTCTTAAAAAGTGAAAATAATAGAAAATAAGTCAATGTTTGTTTTATACCAAATGCCACCATTAATGTTCACAGATAAAATAACCTACCAGGGGCAGGGAGGAGAAGGATCATAGATGAGAATGGCATTAAATTCAGTCAGGGTTTTCATTTCCATGGGGAGCCCAATGAGTCAAAGCCTGGGGTCTGAGATTTGGAAATAGTAATTTAAATAAGGCACCTCACAAAGTGGAAAGGGGATAGCAGTATCACCCTCGTAGGACATAAAGTCAGCTTCCCGGCCCCCATTCTTCCTTCCTTCCGCTCCCTCTCCCCCATACAGCCCCCAGTCCATCCTCAAGATGCCGCCAGAATGGTCCTTCCCCAGGGTCCTTCCTCAGACGATGTCGTTCCCCCTCCAAGCAGCCTGCAGTGTCTTCCCCTGTCACTCAGAGTACAAGTCAAGATGGCCCTACAGCCCCCAACTGCACTTCCTGCCTTCCCCTCAGACCTCACCTCTTGCTGCCTCCAGCAGCCTCACTTTACCCCCACCCCGCCCACCCGAGAGCTCCTGCCCTGGACCTCTGTACTCTGTTCCTCTCCCAACCCTTCAACTTTCTCTGTGGCCGGGCTCAAATGTACCCTTTCCTTGACTTAGTTCTGCAGGATGTTCCAGCCTGTCTTCGTTTCTCTGGAGAACTGATCACCCTCTGATGTGGCCTATATTTCACTTATTCACTCATCACCATCATTTTTTCTCCCTCTAAAATGCAGGCTCCATGAGGACAGGGAATTATTGGCTCTTTTGTCTGCTCTTCTAGTTCCAGAGCCAAGAACACTCTTGACATAGAGTAGGCATTAGTAGATGAACATGATCACCAGAGGGGCCCACGGACTGAGACAAAACTGAGGAGAAGCTCATCTTGGGCTGGGAGTGGGGAACACATCTAGGAGCTATTGTTTATCCTGAGGTTAAGATTCCAAGTGCCCTTCCAAGGAGCAACTGTCCAACAAATAGGGAGGCTCTAAGCTTCTGTTCTTGATTATTAATTTAATAAATTCCTGCACAAAGCTGGAGAGAAGAGGCAAGATGCTTAGCCTTGAAATACATTCTGTGATTTTTCTTTTCCTCATGAATATGATCTGCTAATTAAATCTTGTCTGGAAGTTTCATAATGTGATGATGGTGAGATGCAGGCTGGCGGGGGAGCAGGGGACAGGGCAAGAACACTGGCTATTGGAGGCGATATTTCCTGGTGGAGATCAGGCTGGCCCTCTCCTCTATCTTGTTAAGCAGCATCTCTCTGGGGAGGGTGTGCAACAAAGAGCAGTAGGCAGTAGTGGGTAGGAGTGTGAGAAAAATAGGAGAATTAATAGACCTATCTCCTATGGTTTCTTCTAGATATAATTATCTGAAACCCAAAGTACAAAGCTGAGCCTTGGTTTTAGCAAACCCAGACTGCTACCTGTCACATGCCCTTTGCTAAACACAGAGAGTTAAAGAAAGAAAGAAATGTTCTTCAACATCATTTCATTATAGCAGTTGACACAAGGCCGCCGCCGCCACCCACCAGCCCCCTTGGACACTAATATGTCTGGTTGAGAGCAAACTTCTGGTCTGCAAGTTTGATTCTGCAGTTACCATAATCTTCGCCCTCTAGAGGTCATGACTGGTGAAGTCAATTAGTGAACAAGTCTTTGGGTCTCTGGAGAAGAAGTTCCAAATCCAGAACTTAGACCACAAGTAAAGATGAATAGGATTGGTCTAATGGTTTATCCCCCTTTAAGAAGCAGTGAAAGGCACAACTAGTTATGATAATTAACCTCGTTCAGACACAGCACATCCAGGAATGGGGTAAATTGATCCTAATCCAGGGAAACTGGTGACAACCCACAGGCTCCTGACTCTGAATTCATTCTGGGCCTTTTCAAACACAAGGTGAGTGTTCTCGAAAGAAATCACAGTGTGACTGTTCACTGGCAGAGAGAAGCATGCTATTTTGTAGAAGCGCCCATTTGAGCTCAAATAATCTAGTGGAGGCTAAGCAGTCTGCGATTATTGGCATAACGTGAAAAGAGACCAATCTGCTTTCTTGCCCTCTCTCTTGACAGGTATACTTCTATTGGATTTGCAGAGATCCAGGAGCCTTTGAGTGGTTTGCTGACCTCTTACTCTCACTGGAAACAAAAATGAGTGAGCAAGGGCAAGCTCACTTTCTGAGTTATCATATATTCCTTACTGGCTGGGATGAAAACCAGGTATTGATAAGATTCAGAATGGGCAATATTATCTAATTTGTGTCATGATAGAGCAAAGAGGAATAATTTCAGTAGTGAGCTCTACGGTAATCAGGTAGCCTGAAAGTATTGTTTTTATGTTCTTTAAAAGAAAAGACGAGAATAAAATAAAGCCAGAGTAAAGCTATTCACATTATAGCAAAAAAAGGAATAGAAAAAGAGATTGGAAAAGACCTTGATCAAGGCGAGAAGATTCCAAGTTTGGAAACTCAAGAAAAATTACGTCATTGGAAATTGTCTTTGAAATGTAGTATTGTCAAGCAGACACTGTGAATTAGCTCTATTGTCCTGAGCTCTCAGTTGGTTCTAATTCTATGCTTCGAGCTGTTCAAACAGAAAAAAATTCGCAGATGTTGACATTCAGCATTTTGTACTGTAAAACTTGTGAGTTTCCTACAAAAAAATAATTGTTCCTACAGAAAATAAATATATGATTTATCTAGAGATTTATTTTTCTTAAGGCATTCTTAGAAATTGCTTGCATGTATGTTTATACACCTAAGATCAAAATGATCTTCTGTTAGAACAGGTGTTCTGTCTTGTCCATTAATATGTATTGCTGCTGCTGCTGCTGCTGCTAAGTCGCTTCAGTCGCATCCGACTCTGTGCGACCCCATAGACGGCAGCCCACCAGGCTCCTCTGTCCCTGGGATTCTCCAGGCAAGAACGCTGGAGTGGGTATGCCACATTAAAGTTAGGTTTACCAAAGTTAATGTACTATACATCAAAATATTGCACTATGGTAGTGTGTCCGGGCTAATAGTATTGACTGACAACTGCTACATTTTAAGTGTTGTCTAACTTCTCTAATATGGAAGCTAACGATGAAGTGATGAAGTGATTACTGTAGTGGTGGTTTAGTCTCTAAGTCATGTCCCACTCTTGAGACCCCAGGGACTGTAGCCTGCCAGGCTCCTCTGTCCATGGGATTCTCCAGGTGAGGATACTGGAGTGGGTTGCCATTTCCTTTTCCAGAGGATCTTCCCAACCCAAGTCTTCTGCATTGCAGGCAGATTCTTTACCAACTGAGCTATGAGGGAAGCTAGAAAACATTTAAAATGTAGCAGTTTTCACTCAATACTATTAACACTGAAACTTCTCTAATGTGGAAGCTAACAATGAAGTGATGAAGTGATTACTAGGCTATGACATTTATGTCCTAATCAGCACTTCTGTGACAGTTACTGTAGATATTTAAGGAAAGCATGTTTGAGCCAGAGATTTGCATTAGTCACTAAATTTACAAATGAATGCACTCCTGAGTCTTTCACTCTCTCTCTCTCTCTTTCACACATACACACACGCACTTTGGCCCTATAGAATATCACTGTAATTTGACTCTGTGTTTCTGAAATTCAGTTGCTAAATGTTTTTTTTTAGGGTCTTATGTGCAGTCAGCCTTAAATATTTATTCCTCTGGGGTACTTTGAAATAGAGATTTCTTGGGAACTAGACTCGAAACACCTTCATGAATTAAATAGTGTAAATTATATTTTCCAGAAAAACACTTTTCTTTCAAGTGGGATTTTTGACTAGTGATCCATTTGGTGAAGTGCAAACACAGCCTATGTCTTCTGCTTTCTGGTCCAGTGCTTGCTCTTCCGCTTCTACGGTGGGTTGATTTTGAGTGTCCACCTAGGCAATCCCAGTCGTTTGGAAGGTGCAAGATGCAGGCTCTGTTTGATTCTGTGACAACACAGCTCTGCCCCATCCCATCCCTGCCACTTCCAAAAGTACACTGTAAAAGATACTCTTCTTCTGAAAATAGTAAATTAAAATCGACACGTTCTTAAATTTTTGCTATGACATGTTGGAAATTCTCAAGATGCTTAAATTTCAGGACAAAATAATTGGTACATGCTGTCAGTCAGTAATCAAGAGGCTGTTTTAGAAACAGCCAATTGTTAAGCTGAATTCAACAACCTCAAAGTGGCAGAATGGCAAGAACAGAAGGGACAGATGGAAAAGGTATTATGAAGGGCAAACCAACAGTGTTTTGAGATTAACTGAACATGGGAAGAGAAATATGGAGCAAATATAATTTCAAATGTTGAACACCAGTGATCGGTAGCTGGAGAGTATTGTGGCCAGAAATGAAAAAAAAAAAAAAAAAAACTCTTTTTTCTATTGAACAATACCCAAACTTACCAAATACCTCCGGGCACCCCCTGACCCTGACCTGACAGCAACCCCTTTGTTCTATACAATTCCTGTCATTTGCCACTGGCCCTAGAGCCACTAAACAGTGTGTGCTCTCCAATCACACCGAGGAGTTTCTCGCTTCCATCTCCCCTCACACTCTTTCCATTCCCTTCAATGCAATGTTAAAGCGCCTCAGTCATGTGTGACTCTTTGAGACCCCAGGGACTATAGCCTGCCAGGCTCCTCTGTCCATGGGATTCTCCAGGCTAGAATACTGGAGTGGGTTGCCATTCCCTTCTCCGGGGGATCTTCCCCCCTCAGGGATCGAACCCACGTCTCTTGAGTCTCCTGCACTGGCAGGTGGGTTCTTTATCACCAGTGCCACCTGTCTGTCTCTCCTGCTGCCTGCTGCATGGAATCATCCTTTAAAGCCCAGTTCCCACAAAGGCCCTCCCAGGTTCTCTTAGTTAAAATTACTTGAGGTTAACTTAGGTCTCCAGTTTCCTGTGGGTGGTTCAGATCATAGTATTCGAGCACATGGGCTTCCCTGGGGGCTCAGCTGGTAAAGAAGTCGCCTGCAATGCGGGAGATCTGGGTTCCATCCCTGGGCTGGGAAGATTCCCTGGAGAAGGGCATGGCAACCCACTCCTATATTCTTACCTGGAGAATCCCCGTGGACAGAGGAGCCTGCGGAAAAGGGGAGGCGGCTACACTCCATGGGGTCACAGAGTCGGACACTGCTGAAATGACGAAGCACAGCGGTGCACGTGGTGCGTCCCTTCTTCCAATGACCAGTTCCTCACTGAGCGGAGATCTCTCTCTTTCTTCTTTGCACCCAGATTCAAAACATTCTGCCTGCCTAAGACAATCACTTAACAATTGTAGGTGGAAATAACTTAATGTCACAAATTATTTGGAACGTGTAATAATTCATTTTTAGCTAGGATGGCCAATTTGAAGGTACAGGAAGAGTTCTACACAGAAATATGTTTGGGGAGTTTAAGATGCAGTCCTCTACTCAGGTAGGAAGATGATAGTTTGAGAGAGAAAGTTTGATTCACCTATGTAGGTGATGCTAATTGGGATGTGAAAATGGAAGTTCTTTGGGGAGTAGTGGTCTGAAAAAGATTCAGAGAGCTGAGCTAGGGACTGGGAAGGCAGTCTTCCCATATGGAGACAGGGGGTTAGGATAACAAAATAATAATTACTGTTTCTTCAATCGGAACAAGAACCAGAGAGAAGCAGAAGAACTAGGATTTTGTAATGAAAATAGAATCAAGAAGCAGTGCTTGGCCACATGGTAGAGAAGCCAGGAAGAAACATGGTAGAGAAGCCAGGAAGAATAAGGCCCGATTGTTCATTAGATTTGGCACTCAGTCAAGAAGGGAATCGACTGTCGCTGGCTTCTTCCACCCACGGCTGGAACCAGTTTTCGCTAGGGTTGGCAAAAGGGCTGTGGGGACACAAAAATTCCATTCTGATCTGGAGGCCCATACAATGCTGACCTTGCGTTCCAGGTCTAACAATGGGGCTTCTGCCAGTTTCCAAGGCTCCGTCCTCAACTACCACGTTCGTTCTTAGCCTTGAACTCGTCTTCTATTTTCTGCTTTACTCTCTGTCTTGATAAACCTGCCCAAGAAGAGGGCACTGCCTGAGGCTTGCCAGTTTTCCCTCTCTTGCCTGAAGTCCTCTTCCCAAGCTCAATTCCTACAGTAGCCCTGCTACCTGAGCTCAGACTTGCCTAATGGCAACTCCCTGCAGCCTGGATTTCTGTGTCTCCACCAAAGTCTCCATTATCTACTGGCCTGTTAGGGCCCAGCCTCCTTGTCCCTGGCTGCTTTCTAGACTGATGAGAAGCATGCCAGCGAAGCCGGTCTTGCAGCATGATCACGGGGTAAGAGCTGGGCCCTGCAGTGCTGCTGCTCGAACTGGTCAGAGGAATTGAACAAATGAAGTACCCAAGGGTAAAACCCGTGAGCTCAAGAGTTTTGGAGGGGCCTGAGTCACTGACTCGATGGACGTGAATCTGGGTGAACTCCGGGAGTTGGTGATGGACAGGGAGGCCTGGCGTGCTGCGATTCATGGGGTCGCAAAGAGACGGACATGACTGAGCGATTGAACTGAACTGAACTGAGCAGAGCAAACACAGATCTCAGGAGTTAAGAAGCAAGAATCCTTCTTACCTATCAGAGTTCAGCATGGGCTGAAACAGATGATAGCAACTTATAAACTCATCACTAGGCATGGCTATGCCCCAGGCTCTTACTTATCAACTACTTGATGCCTGGGTGCTTTTGTGCAATTTAAAGGCAAACCGTTGGCCACAGAGCTCTAATCCTGCCCTTTACTAGGTCTGGCAACCTGTTCTGCCTGCCAGACTCAGCATCCTCCTAGCATTTGAACTTGAACACAGATTGTTTCACTCCAAAAGGCAGATCTAACTGTAAAATCCAGCTTCACTCTAGGCATTTTCTATAACTTTAATCTGTCAGGGCCCTTCTCAGATCCCTGTTTACTGTGAAGTGAACAAGGGCAGAGCTAGAGATTAGTTTTTGAGAAATTTGGCAGGAAAAAAGTAGCTTAGTGTCTGCTTTCCCTTACCTCTTTTCACTATATTACCTGCATCCTCTCAAGAAAAATCTTTCCAGGCTTGCGTTTCTGCGTGTCAACCACATAGAAGGCACTTTGTTTCAATAGTGCCCAGATGGAATACAAAGAATTTCCCATAAAAAAATTGTGTGTTAAATCTACAAATGAGCATAATTACATCATCTTTACTTATTAGAGATATGTTTTTTCCCCTCTGACCACCCATCTGATACCATAATTTTTACTTTAGGCCTTTCACATAGCTTTACATTGGGATGAAAATGCTGATGTGATTACAGGATTAAGGCAGAAAACCTTCTATGGAAGACCCAACTGGAATCATGAGTTCCAGCAGGTTGCCTTCAGCCACCCCAGGTGAGCAGCCCTCTCTCCTCTGCCTCTTGGGAGCCTCCAGGAGAAACACAGTCTCCACTGCTGCGGGAATGGAAAGCAGCTCTCGAGCACAAACCAGTTAATCCAAAGCAGTGGGCCTCTTGTTTAGAGGTAAAACATTGACCTTAGAAAAAGTAATCGTGGGATATTTCAGGAACCACACACCTGACCGTCTCACAACATCTGACAAGTGTCAACTGCATTGAAATGTTTCACTGTTGTTTAGTCGCTAAGTCAGGGCTGAATCTTTTGGCAACCCCGTAGACTGTAGCTCTCTGTGCGTGGGATTTCCCAGGCAAGAATACTGGAGTGGGTTGCCATTTCCTTCTCCAGGGGATCTTCCTGACCCAGGGATCAAACCCACGTCTCCTGCATTAGCAGGTGGATTCTTTACCACTGAGCCACCAGGGAAGCCCTAAAATTTTTAACACTTAAACTCAGTTGAAGATGGCATTCCTTTTTAATTGTTATTTATTTACTTACTTATCAAACCAGCCTCTAATATGTCTTTGCATTAGATTTTTAGGATGGATTGTTTGTGGGCCAAAAGAAATAGAGCTGAGAAAGAAGTTAGGGATTATATTTATCTTTATTTATTTTTTAAATTAATTTTTATTGGAGTATGGTTGATGCACAATGTTGTGTTAGTTTCTGCTGTACACCAAAGTGTCTCAGTTACATATATATTCTGTTCCATAATCTTTTCCACTAAGGATTATCACAGGCTACTAAATATAGTTCCCTGTACCATACAGTAGGACCTTGTGGTTTGTTCATACTACACATATACTAGTTTGCATCTGCTAATCCCAGACTAGCAAACCTTCCATTCTCCATCTTCCTACTCTTTGGCAACCAGAAATTTGTTCTCTGCATCTGTGAGTTGTTCCTGTTTCATAGATATGTTCATTTGTGTCGTATTTTAGGTTCTACATACACGTGCTAGCATATGGCATTTGTCTCTCTCTTTCTGACTTCCTTCACCTAGTATGATAATCTCTAGGTCCAGAAGATGGTGTTTCTTAAACTGCCTATGCCTTCAAGAAATCTTGGGTAATTGATCTGTAGCTACTCAACTGGAGAATTCACTTATGCCAAACTGTAAACTGTACCTAAGGCATATCTTGCAAAGCAGAAAAAAATATTCTAAAACCAAGCAGGAATTTAGGAGTCTGAGTACCTGGTTGTAAATCCTGTGTCCATCATTAATACCAATTTACCTTGAACAGATTATTTCACTTGGCTCTGACCATCCCCTTCTCCTTAAACTGCAAATAGTAAAACTGTTTACTTTCTAGGCTTCTGTGAGGATTAACTGTGTGAATTTTAAAGGGCCTAAAACACTGCTTTGAGTTCACTGTTAGCTGCTATCATTATTATTAGTTCAGCTCCGTTCAGTTCAGTCTCTCAGTTGTGTCCAACTCCCTGCAACCCCATGGACTGCAGCACGCCAGACATCCCTGTTCATCACCAACTCCCAGAGTTTGCTCAAACTCATGTCCATCGAGTCAGTGATGCCATCCAACCATCTCATCCTCTATTGTCCTCTTCTCCTTCTGCCTTCAACCTTTCCCAGCATCTTTTCCCAGGTTCTTTTCCCATGAGTCAGTTCTTTGCATCAGGTGGCCAAAGTATTGGAGTTTCAGCTTCAGCATCAGTCCTTCCAATGAATATTCAGGACTGATCTCCTTTAGGATGGACTGGTTTGATCTCCTTGCAGTCCAAGGAACTCTCAAAAGTCTTCTCCAACACCACAGTTTAAAAGCATCCATTCCTTATTGCTCGGCTTTCTTTATAGTCCAATTCTCACACCCATACATGACTACTGGAAAAACCATAGCTTTGACTAGATGGACTTTTGTTGGCAAGGTAATGTCTCAGCTTTTTCACTCTCCTCTTTCACTTTCATCAAGAGGCTCTTCAATTCTTCATCACTTTCTGCTATAAAGGTGGTGTCATCTGTGTATCTGAGGTTACTGATATTTCTCCCAGCAATCTTGATTCCAGCTTGTGCTTCTTCCAGCCCAGCGTTTCTCATGATGTACTCTGCATATAAGTTAAATAAGCAGGGCAGCAGTATACAGCCTTGACGTACTTTCCTGATTTGGAACCTGTCTCTTGTTCCATGTCAAGTTCTAACTGTTGCTTCTTGACCTGAATATAGATTTCTCAGGAGGCAGGTAAGGTGGTCTGGTATTCCCATTTCTTTAAGAATTTTACAGTTTGCTGTGATCCATACAGTCAAAGGTTTTGGCATAGTCAATGAGGCACAAGTAGATGTTTTTCTAGAACTCTTGCTTTTTCAGTGATCCAACGGATGTTGGCAATTTGATCTCTGCTTCCTCTGCTTTTTCTAAATCCAGCTTGGACATCTGGAAGTTCATCGTTCACATACTGTTGAAGCCTAGCTTGGAGAATTTTGAGCATTACTTTGCTAGTGTGTGAGATGAGTTTTAATAAAAAACTTAAGTATGAATACTATATAATAAACTTCATCGTAAAAGCGGAAAAGCATTTGCTCTGGGACCATAAGACAAGAGTGAAGGCTGTGTTTTCTGATTCTGGAAGATACTGACTATGTGACAAACCAGGGAGTTTGTTTGAGCTTTTGGGGCCCAGTGTAAAACATGCATGATTCTATACATTCACATTATTATCTTCATAATTTAAATGCACAGTAGGTTGAAAAACTTGGTGAAGTACAAAGCACTAATACAAAGATTTTGTTGTTATTTATATATATTGTCTAAGTTGGTCATTGTTCTGAACCCACATCATCTACAGGTCTTAGAAGCAGCATGTCCTAATATTGTCTTTGTTTAAAGAATAGTTTCCACTTTTGAGGAAAGACCTGAAGGAGGTAAGGAGCTGGCAAGTGTGCCGTATGGGCAACTGGGAGAAAGCAAAAGGGCAGCATGTGCCAAGGCCCTGAGACTGCAGACTCTGTTCCTGGCATGATCCAGGAGGCCATGGATCAGGTTGCTATGTTCTTCTTTCGGAAAAAAAAATTATTCATCTGATAAATGTTTTACACTCCATTTTCAATTATCGTGGGACTATGTTCCCACATTGCAGGCTTTTGACAGGGGCATGTGTATCTTTGTCTGTAAGCTTTTATAGATAAGGCTGCTCTTTTCTGCGCTGTTTTTGTTGTTCAGTCATTAAGTCATGTTTGACTCTGTGACTCCTTGGACTGTAGCATACTAGGTTCTTCTGTCCTCCCCATCTCCCAGAGTTTGCTCAAGTTCATGTCTATTGAGTGGGTGATGCTCTGTAACCATCTCATCCTCTGCTGCCCACTTCTCCTCTTGATGCCCACTTGTCTTTCAATCTTTCCCAGCATCATGGTCTTTTCAAATAAATTGGTTCTTCGCATCAGGTGGCAAAGTATTGGAGCTTCAACTTCAGCATCAGTCCTTCCAATGAATAATCAGAGTTGATTTCCTTTAGGATGGACTAGTTTGATCTCCTTGCAGTCCAAGGGACTCTCAAGAGTCTTCTCCAACACCACAGTTCAAAAGCATCAATTCTTCAGTACTCCAACTCTATGGCCCAACTCTCACATCCATACATGACCACTGGAAAAACCACAGCTTCGATTGTCCCTTATTGATGCTTCACGTTGTATTTGTTTATTTGTGTTACATATGAAGTTTACAGCCCAGTAAGAAGACCTTTCAGACCAAACCATTTAGTTATCTCCCTTCCCTCAGAAAGGTGTAAACCAGAAACACAGCACCAAGAGACGGAGGGTAGAACTGTATTTGCACAAACTCTGCCTCCAAAATCACATTGCATTGTGCTGAGAATTGAGTTTGTCTGATTCTGCAAGGAGTGAGGAGTAGAGAACGGTTTGGGAAAGTCATATAGCTGTCACTTTTCTCATTGCCTTCTGAAGCATGTGTTCATTCCTTTTCAAAAGCCATAATCGAAGTATAGTATATACATGTACTTAAAGCCCAGTGGAGTTTGTCAGCACAAGGGTTATGGAAACTCTCCCTTCCCAGCGGAAGACTTCACCTCTTCCAGAGTTAAAAAAAAAAAAAAACGCGAGGTTTAGATGTCACTGAATCAAGCCTCTATATTATACTTTCTAGTCCCAAATTCTAAAAATAGTGTATCTGGAACAACCTTAGACTCTCTAACACTGCAACGTATTATACAACTTCAACTATCAATGTAATTAACATTAGACGTGCGTTACTGTTGTTGTTGCAGTTGTTCACTTGTCCAACTCCTTGCTACCACAAGGACTGTAGCCCACCAGGCTTGTCTGTCCTTCACTGTCTCCTACAGTTTGTTCCGATTCACGTCCATTGAGTTGGTGATGCCATCCATCTCATCCTCTGTCGTCCCCTTCTCCTCCTGCCCTCAGTCTTTCCCAGCATCGTGGTCTTTTTCAATGAGTTGGCTCTTCACATCAAGTAGCCAAAGTATTGAAGCTTCAGATTCAGCATCAGTCCCTCCAGTGAATATTTAGGGTTGATTTCCTTTCGGATTCACTGGTTAGGAAACCTCAATTATCCTTTTATTCATGGAATGCCAGGTTCCTGGGAAAAGACAAGTCACCAGTACAAGGCTTAGCACTACTCCTCCAAAAGACTTTTTAAATGACCTCCTTAAAGTAATTTTGTTTTCTGCTGTGTAAAAGAAGATTTATGTTTAATGAAGCTTTTAATGAAGACATCACAGAAAGAGAATGCCAATAGAATCTAATTTTTAAACAAGAAAATCTAATATTGAGAAGTATTTCAATATCCTGGCCTTTGCCAAGTTATAAATAAAACACACAATTCAATTATTGTTCTGCACAAAGAACAAAGTCACATTAATTTTCCTCAAGATGGTTATTAAAGAGATAAACAGTATGTTTTCCCCCCGATTATGTCAAGGAGATGTTTGTTCCCAAGCTTCATGTGCTACTCATAGAAGACAGGTCTGTCCTGTCATTAGCTCATATCTTTTGGCAAAGATGGGCCAGAAAGAATTGGTGGGTTTGTTCATGGCCTCAGAAAAGGTTCTTTGTTCTTGAGGGTCTTTGAAGTAGGCTCTCAACCATTTCTATTCATCAGTGCAAAGCAGAGTATTCTTAGGGCTTACTCTTTTAAAAACATTTACCTGTTCATTTAAAGCAGGAGTCTGTTCTTGTTCTAAGAAGAAGGAGTTAAATCAAAAGAATAAAAGAAAGACGGGCAAAAATATTTTTTTACGAACATGAAAAACAGCACCAAAAATAAAGCTTGAAGGGAAGCAGATCAAAGAGAACAGTGCAAGCTATAAAGGAAGCAGAAAATTGCAAAAATAACAGTGATAGAGAAACAAATTGATGGGCATCAGAATGAATACAAATAAGGAAAGGGAAAGGAAAAATTTTAAAGAGATCAAAGACAGAAAGTAGAAAATAGGGAAGTATACTCTGTTGTTTTTATGTGCAATTAATTTTCATAATTGTATCAGCTGTATAACAAAAGCACAAGTATAATTTTAAAACATCAACAAATAGTAAGTGGACATATAAAAAGTAAGTCTTTTATTGACATGGCCAAACTGACATGCATGGAACTATTTTGTACGTTGCTTAAGTTAGATAAGCACATAAAATTGCTCTAAACTCACAAACGATGGAAACTATTCTCTTAATAAAATATAAATGCTAATTAAATACACATATTGATATCTGTGCCTTATTCATCTTTAGAAATGCATGTCTTATACAAAAATGGGAGCTACATATCATTATTTGTAGATGTTATTGTGATTCCAAGCTTTAGGCAAATATTCAGAAAATCAGGAAATTGTTTCCAAGAAGGTAGACAGAATGAAAATAAATATATCTTTATCACATCTCACATCTGGCTACTTTTTGATAAAGACATATTATGTGTGTGCACGACCTTCTGGATTGGTAGGTCTGTTGTTTTTAATTAATTGAATAAAATGATATTCCATAAGACTTCAATCTTTGATCTTACTTTTCACATAATATTTATAGTTTGCCACTTTTGACTTATCTACTAATAACTTCACCATGCCTTGTAGGCGTAAAACTTTATGCAATTAATTATGACAAAAACTTAGAAGATCTGACCATTTTTCCATAGCTTCAGTAGAAGTGTTTCTTTTCTCTGGAAGAAAAAATAAAGAATAAAATAATACTACCATTTGTTAGAACAGTCCAACCCCAAAGTGAAGAAAGATGCCGACTTACCATATGACTGGGAGCTTCTGATCCATGCTACATGAAAGAATTTTAGACCACCCATTGTTTTCAGAAATGTAAAAATACCTTTCTACTAAATTGAGTCAATGTGTCCACCTGGAGCCACATTTGCTTGTGTGCACACCCTCCGATTCTCATTTGTGTGTACATATGCACAAAATGTTTTTAAATGATATTTTTAAGAAATTAACATTCTGATTATAGCACACAAGTCTGTCTGTCTAAAAGGATATCCTAAACATTCCTTATACGACTAAAATGCTCAGAATATTCAAAGAAATAGACTTTGATAGAAATTCCACACAAAACAAATTATAGCTTCAAGAGAAAAAGAAAGCCACCATAAACTTATGACTGGGCATTGTTAGCATACACAAATAGTATCTTTCCATCAGAGGACATCCAGTCCTCCTGTTAAGATCAAGTGAAGATTCACTGAAAATTGGGGGCATTATTCCATTTGTGGTAGGTGGGATTAGACAGGTGGGTGAACACAAGGTAAATGTATCATTATGCTTCAATTCTCTTTGGGAATTATCTACTGAAGCATTCAGTTCAGTTCAGTCGCTGAGCAGTGTCCGACGCTTTGTGACCCCATGAGCCGCAGCACGCCAGGCCTCCCTGTCCATCACCAACTCCCGGAGTCCACCCAAACCCATGTCCATTGAGTCGCTGATGCCATCCAATCATCTCATCCTCTGTCGTCCCCTTCTCTTCCTGCCCTCAATCTTTCCCAGCATCAGGGTCTTTCCAAATGAGTCAGCTCTTCGCATCAGGTGATACAGCAAAAATATTAGGATATTTCTGTGTGATGTATTCCTGTGAGAGGTGTATGTTTTCAAAGTTTTATCAGAGGAAGGAGGGAACCCAACTGGCAGAAACATAGCTCTGCCATGGGGATCCAGTACTACACATCAGCCGCTTTCATTTCTCTCCCCTATTTTAATCATGAGGGGCTCCCCAGGTGACGCAGTGGTAAAGAATCTGCCTGCCAATGCAGGAGACCCAAGAAATGCAGGTTTGATCCCTGGGTCAGGAAGATCCCCTGGAGAAGGAAATGGCAACCCACTCCAGTATTCTTACCTGGAAAATTCCATGGACAGAGAAGCCTGGCGGGCTACAGTCCACGGGGTTGCAAAGAGTTGAACATGACTGAGCAAACAACACACATTTGTAACCCTGATGCTCTCAAAGGCAGCAACTTTGTGCTCCTCAGAGCCAAGTCCAGTCACCAGCTTTAGCTAGTGAAGGGACCATGAGAAGGATGAGGAATCTGGGACAAGAGCGCTGACTCACTGAAGAAGATGGAGTTGGAAGCAAGAGCTAGGGAAGTGTGTCAGCCACGCGCAAACATTGTTAGGGACGCCTGTAGCCCCTAATCAACCCCAGGGAATTAGGTCTCAGCGAAAAGTAGCAGAGGAGGCCGCTACAAATAATCGGGAGGCGGGTTTAAAAAAAAAAAAATGCCCAACGCAGTTATCATCTCCGGTTACAAAAAAGAAGGTGTGCAAAATGTAATTATGAGATGAATTATTTGTAGGCTTCTCTAATGAAAAGCATTCTCTAGAAAAGATTAAATAGAAGTCTGATAGTGAGTCCATTGTCTGATAGTGAGCTTGTAGTTCTCATTGTCTTCTTTCTAAGCCTCCATAAATCCACAGGAATCTTCTGTTTATCGATTTTATTTGCAGAGTGCACTCAGGGCATAAAGTAATTTGATTTTTTTTTTAATGGGGTTTAGGGTCTGCCCCTATAGGGTTATAACTTACCAAGCATAAGAGCCAACACATAAAAACAAACATGCAATTTAAAGAGAGCAGGGCTCAAGATGGGAGAACCTGGGAAGCCAGCAAGGTGGTGGGATTACACTCACTTTCTCATATATCCGCTGGCCAGAAACCTCCCGGGAAGTGACATTTTGGCTGCCTTTCATGCATAGCATCACCAAACTGTTCTGAAAAATGCATCAAGCCCACAAAAAAAATGAGCACAATAGTCATTTAGCAAATAAGAAGGGAAGAAGAGAATTTTCTTTATTGTTTATCAGAGCTAAAAATGCTGTTAATGTTAAACATCTCTGCAGCTTGTGTAAAATTTGTCCTTTCCCCATCAAAGTCAGATGCTCAGACTGATCAATGCTGCTAATGTTGTCCCCAATCCAATGCCTCCCGTGTGTGCAAACTCTGCAACTTGCAGGCTGTAAACTGAAGAATAATGCCTTGTGTTTTTATACTTCTTTTACAGAGAATCTTTTTTTTTTTCATTCTGAGCATTCGTGGGTAATTAAACTTTATAGAAGAATGTTTTTTCTTTAGCAACCCCATTAGGGTTCTGTTGCACTTGTCCATTGCCTCATAAAAGAAAAAAAAAAATGCTGCCACATCAGTGCCTTTTTTACTTTGTGAGGCCTCTTGGCTCTTTGCTTCACAGTGAGGCTTCGTGATGAGAAAGGTCCATACTTGAAATCACAAACGCCGAGGCAGGGAAGCAAGGGACACAAAAGAATGCCATGTATGGGGACCATAATGCACAGAGAGCTAAGGAAGGACTGGCCTTTCTGCCTTAGTGGAAGGTAGATGATGAAGGGCCTTTGTGAGACTTTTTGGAGATTACATAACCATGACAGTTACATAAATACAGATACATGTGTACTCAGCTGTGCAGTGTTATAGCCGCAGCTTCAAAAAGGGGCAGGGTAGCTGTGAACTGCTGGGGACACCAGGGGTACACCTGGCAGCCAGCAATCAGAATCCTTTGAAATGGAGTCTTAAAGGCAGAGCATCAAAGAGCATCTTCATGGTCTGCAAACAGTCACACGTGGCTGCAAATGAAAGGGCAATCTTAGCCTGTTGGGAATGGACCAGTGGGCAATCTCTTCAGTGACACCTACACTAATGGAAAAATATCACCACCCATAACAGCGTCTTTGAACATAGATGCAAGGTTGCCTTTGGGCATCAGACTCTTCAAGGGGAAGGCTTTTGCCTGACCTATCTATCATTCAAACTGCAGCAGTCCAGAACTCAAAAAACCTAGTACAAGCCTGGGCGGGAGGAGAGTATAGGGGAGAATGGACTCATGTATATGTATGGCTGAGCCCCTTCACTGTTCACCTGAAACCATCACAACATTATAGCCAGCTATACCCCAATACAAAGTTTAAAAAAAAAAAAAAAAAACTAAGAAAAGAAAAAAAATAGATGAACACTTCAGATTTTAAAAAATAAAATCCTGGTGCAAGAGTGCTGATCCAGGAAGTCTGTAATCACTGCTTGGTTAACAGCGCACATCACATCCTGTGGTCAGCTCCGTGGAGCAGGCAAACATAATGTAGGTTGTAATGTAAGCTAACCATTCTTGACAGCTCACTACGTGCTAAGTCTGATCTAACCCTCACAAAGGCACTTAGGAGTTTGGTATAGAACTGTCACCATGGACAAAGTCCCCAAAAGGGGACTTTGGGAAGCTAATTAACATGCCCAGCAATGAAGAGATGAATCAACAGCTCTCAACCATTGGCTGATATTTCCATGTGTGTTAGTTGCCCAGTCATGTCTGACTCTTTGAGACCCCATTAACTTTAGCTGAGCCACCAGGGAAGTCTCACTTTCTCCAAGGGATCATCCCAATCCAGGGATTGAATTTGGGTCTCCTGCATTGAAAGTAGAGTCTTTACTGTCTGAGCCACTAGAGAAGGCCATAAACACCTTTAAATTCCTTCATTAAGTCATAAACTCATATTTTTTCCGGTAGGAAATGTTTCCTGAAAAAGTGTTTTCTCAAATTTAGCCATAGGAATAATCTCTTTAAAAATAATACTTAAGCATTTTAAACATATTGCCATTTACAAATGAATCCACTTGATAAGTTCCTTTGAAGCTAGAGTTTGAAATGTAATTGAACCATCCGTTTCTACCATGGCTATTATTATTCAGGAACACATAATTAAATGTGGATTCAATACATGGCAGAGAATCATGTTAACACACAAGCTAAGAAGAATGAGGTTATAGAGGTGCTTCTCAACAAACACGATATGAGGAGGTAAAGGTGGTGTGGAGGGCTGGTCCTGAAGTTCAAGGAATTTTTCTAAGATAGTGTTTCTCAGAGGATAGCTCAAAGGGCCATGTGCTTTAATAGCACCTGGGAGGCTTGCTAAAAATGCATTCCTTGGATTCGAGCCTGAGACTCTGTTTTAATAATCTGTCTAGATAATCTTATGCCTAGCAAAGTATGAGAACTTTTGACCCAGACTCGAACCCACTAATTAAGCTTGTGCCAGAGATAAGAAAAAAGTTACAAGGAGTAGTACAATACAAGATAAGGGAAATCACGTCTTCTATAAGTCCCTGTAGAGACTGGCCACTCCCACTTTTCAGAGACAACCTGAATCCTGGTGCTAACTCATTATTTACGTATAAGAAGAGCCAGCAGTTGTGTTTTTAAGGGATTGGAGCAGGCCTGGGACATTCATTATATGTAAAAACATCCCTTCAACACTGTTTTCTGAAATGCCATAATTAGAGAGGACAACTTTGAGGTCACCTCATTTTCAGCCATGTGATTTTCCTTTCCAACTCTTCTTTTTGGCCTTCTTTGAAAATTAAAGTAATTCCAACAGGAGAAGTAAGCAAAAGTTGCTAAAACTTTTGTATAAATGATCTTAACTATGAAAAGGCAGAGTTGAAAAAATAGTAATAACTAACACTTTTTAAACCTTATCTTATGCATTATCTCAGTTTGCTTTGGATAAAACATACCACGTAGTCACTATAATCTTAGTTCAACTCATGTTGAGATTGAGATTCATAGTCTTGCTCTCAAGACCATGCAGATAATAGGGTACAGAGCCATTTATTCATTTCTTCAGCAAACAAATATTGGTTGTCTACCCAGGATTACAGAGATGAGTAAAACAGACCAGGTTCTTGCTTTCAGGGAGGTGACATTCTAATCACCAATCCAAGAGAATGCTAATCAAGGTCACGACCAAAATTCCACCCAATATCACCTCTATAATGAAACGCCTTTATCTGTCATCATGGCACCTGCCAACCTCAACCTTCTTCACATCATCTATCAGTATCCCACAGCATCTTGTGATACAGAGCTTATCAGGATTCTGGGAACCTTTGAGAGAACATGGTGCTAAAAGTAGGAGATTCTGATTTTAAGGAAAAAAGAAAGTGGGTGGAGAAGAATACGTAAAGTCACAACCGCGGCTACTCGCTAACTGTACCCTTCGGTTTTGGCTGCTGGCTGGCCTTGCCCTGTGTAACACATTCTCTCCTTGTCTCACCTCCACCGCAGCAGCGACATTGGCGTGTTCTTCTGTGGACCCAAAGCTCTCTCAAAGATACTTCAAAGAATGTGCCGCGTATATTCATCCGCTGACCCCAGGGGCGTTCACTTTTATTACAACAGAGAAAGCTTCTAGATTTTGGAGGAAAAAAAATCCACGTGTTGTGTAAGTGGCTACAATCATATAGGTCAAGCGTCAGGAAACTTTTCCCCAAAAGTGCCAGATAATAATTATTTTAGATTTTGTGGACCGTATGGTCTCAGTTGGAACTACTCAACTCTGCCGTTGCAAGCACCAAAGTAGCCCCTGTATCTTAACAAATGGAAGTGGCTGTGTTCCAGCAAAACTTTATTTATGGACACTGAAACCAAATTTCATATAATTTTCTTCTGTCATAAAATATTCTTCTTTTGATTTGTTGTCAACAATTTTAAATGTAAGGCATTCTTAGCTCACGGGTTGTCCGAAAATGGGTGGTGGGCCAGATTTGACTTGTAGGCAGTAGTTTGCTGAGCCCTGATATAGGTCATCTTTCCCAAGCGTGTTTTCATGCTTAACAATACGTCCAAATGGAAACCGGCATGGCTGCTTGGCTCATAGCCTCCTTTAGAAGTCATTTCAAATTTCATCTCCCTGATGGCAGAGACATCTGCCTTGTATCCAAACCTGATCTTTTCTGCTTTAAACTTAAGCTCCTCTGTGCTTTTTTCATCCTCTATAGATCTGAGAAATCACCAATGGGGGTTATCTTTCACAAAAATTCTTTCTCTACTTGAAAATGATAATAAAATCACCCTTTACCTATCCCTTTTCTAGTCCAAACAATACTGAACTCTTAACTTTTCATCCAAGGATATATACCCTAGCCCTTCAATCATTCTCGTTGCCCTTCTTCAAATCCATTTTCATTCTTCACATCCTTTTAAAATGTGTTGACTAAAATGAGATGTAACATTCTAATCTAAGCATGACTAGTAGTGTATAAAAGAATGATTTTTTTAGAGCTTGGATGCCATATGCTTTTCAATACAACTAAATTCTGTTTGCATCTCTTTCTTTCCTTCCTTCCACATTTCTTTCTTTCTCTCTTTTAATATGTACTTTTTGTTACTATCACATTTTGATCTATGATCATCTTGATACTTACACCTCATCTCAACTTCTACCCCACAAACATAATGGAGTTTTTAATTTTATACTCTTATTGAGCCAGTATTTCCATGCCATGCAACTGTTTTATCCCCAAAATGTTCAGAAAATACTCTTCATATTGTCTAGTTTTCTCTACTGGTATCAATTCTTTTTTTTAAAATTTTTCTTTCTAATATTTCAATATTGTTTTTAATTCTATCACCGGATACTAATACTAGTATTTAGCTCAGTTTATCTCAAATCTTTTGTTCAGTGTTCAAGTTTAGACTCCTTTCTTTAGATTCAAGTTATTAAATCCAAAGGACTCCATGATGAATTTTTGTTACTGCCTGTTAATATGAGCACCCAGTTGGGAACCTATTAAAGATAACTAACCATTGAGAATGGCGGATCGCCCTATATTGTCTTAGCTTAAAAATAAGATATCATATACAATGAAACAAAATCATTTATTGAAATTAAAACAGATTATGTTTTACAAATGCTTCTTATCTTTGTAGGTGGCCATTCTGCCATAGAACAGAATTTAATTGGTCTGACCTGATTTGTTTTTACAAAGTTAGGCAGCCACTTAAGTTCTTCCAAGTATTTCTAAATTATAAATTGATCATTTGTTTTACTTTATCCTTAAATATTAATGCCGATTCTGTAATTTCTAAGGCATATGCCTAACTATATTCTAGGGGGAAGGCTAGGTATATCCTGATGTCTCAAAAATTATTTCTGTAACTCTGCATTGTAATTTATTAGTATCTTTAATTATTCCTTGGAGAATATCATCCAAATTCTACTAATTTTAATACACCAAATCTTTCTGTCTATTTGTTTCCCCATTTATAGTTGATTAGCCTCTACAACTAGGCATTTCTGTAGTCAAATATGTTTATCTAACCTTTAGCAGGAAAATAAATATATTAAAATATTTTCTCTTGATTATATTCTTACTTTTCTTTTCCTGTCTATTTGTAAATAAAATGTACTCTCTAGTCAACTAAATTTTTCTAATAAGTATACTTGTCATTAAAAATAGGTTTCAGTCTCTGTAGATTTCTTTTAATTTTGTTATAAACCTAAAATTTTTCAAAACATACAAAAATTTTACAGAAAGATTTTGCTGCATTTGAAAAAAATCTTTCCTGTTTGCATCCGTTTTTAGTTTTGAGTTTTAGGGTTTTTTTTAAATGCCATGTAGAATCTGACTTATCTCGATAGTAAAAATACCAAAAAAAAAAAAAATCAATAGATTTATTTAATGCAGCAATAACCAAATAGAAAATATTTTTTTAAAGGAAATTGTCTATTTAAAATAGAAACAAATATATAGCAAACAATGGCACCCCACTCCAGTACTCTTGCCTGGAGAACCCCATGGACAGAGGAGGCTGGTAGGCTGCAGTCCATGGGGTCACGAAGAGTCAGACACGACTGAGCAACTTCACTTTCACTTTTCACTTTCATGCACTGGAGAAGGAAATGGCAACCCACTCCAGTGTTCTTGTCTGGAGAATCCCAGGGACGGGGGAGCCTGGTGGGCTGCTGTCTATGGGGTCACACAGAGTCGGACACGACTGAAGCGACTTAGCAGCAGCAGCAGCAGCAAACTTATCTGACAAGAATTGTGTAAGATGATTTGATAATTAGCATTTACAAAGAGACATTTTTAATTGATAGAAATAGCATTTTCCTAAATAGGAATATTAAGCATACCAAAAATATTGATTTGTTCTAAATTAACAGATTAAATAAAATTACAATCAAAATTTAAATTCTCTTTAAAACTTTTTGAAATACTAGATATGCTAAAGTTTACCTAGAAGAATATATAAGCAAGAAGAACAAAAAAAGTGAAAAGGAAAACAGAAAAAAGAAAAAAGAGAAGAGAGAAAGAATAGAACAGAAAGAAAGAGAAGAGAAGAAAGAGAAAAGAAATTCAGCATTCAGAAGCATCATCATAAAACATAAAATCGTAAAGTAACCAGAAAGATAACACTAAATTACTTACAAGTAAACAATAATAAATTTGACAACTGCATTCTCAGAAGCAAAAGTAGAGACCAAATGATAATGAAGTAATATCTTCAATGTGCTGAAGGAACATAACTATAAATTGAGATTTTTGTGCTTAGTGAAGTTATTGGGCAAAAGTAGAGGCAAAAAAAAAACAGTGAAGGCAAAATAATAGATATTTTCAAACAAAAGAATGACTCAGAATGGAGCTTCAGAGGAGTAGAGCAAGGTAGAATTAGAATCAACCACTGATCTTTCTGCTTCAGAATTCTCTGTGCTTTTTCGTGTTTTTTTTTTTTTTTAATTTTATTTTACTATAAAGAGCAAAACAGTATGGTACTGGCACAGAAACAGAAATATAGACCAATGGAATAAGATAGAAAGCCCAGAGATAAATCCACACACCTGTGGACATCTTTTCTTTGACAAAGGAAGCAAAAATATACAGTGGAGAAAAGAGAGTCTCTTCAGCAAGTTGTGCTGGAAAAACTGGTCAACTATGTGTGAGAGAATGAAATTAGAACACTTCCTAACACCATATACAAAAATAAACTCAAAGTGGATTAAAGACCTAAATGTAAGACCAGAAACTATAAAACTCTTCGAGGGAAACATAGGCAGAAAACTCTCTGACGTAAATCACAGCAAGATCCTCATGACCCACCTTCTAGAGTAGTGGAAATAAAAACAAAAACAAGCAAATGGAACCTAATTAAACTTAAAAGTTTTTGCACAATGAAGGAAACTATAAGCAAGATGAAAAGACAGCCTTCAGAATGAGAGAAAATAATAGCAAATGAAACAACTGCCAAAGAATTAATTTCTAAAATATACAAGCAGCTCATGCAGTTCATTACCAGAAAAGCAGATAACCCAACCAAAAAGTGGACAGAAGACCTAAATAGACATTTCACCAAAGTCATACAGTTGGCTAATAAATGCATGAAAAGATGCTTAACAGTGCTCATTATCAGAGAAATGCAAATCAAAATTACAATGAGGTATTGATGGCTTAGGGTGAACGATGTAGGATTCATGATCTCCAAAGAAGATTTAGCTTCCGGATCAAGGCCCAGGCTTGCTTACTCAGAGCTTTTATGTGGAAAAATTTTATTCCAATGAAGAAGGACAGAGAAAACTTCTGACATAGACATCAAAAAAGGGATGGAGAATGCCCCTCCCCCAACTAGTCTTATCAAGGCCTTATATACTTTTACCAGACCCAGTCCCATAACATACATCCTAATACAACAAGATTAGTCAGAAGGTTCCTTTCTTATTAAGGAGAAACGTGTCCTCAAGCAAGATACATTGTCATCATATAATCATTAGTACAGAGATTAAGGAAAAACATACCCTTGAGCAAGACCCTTGTGAAAGTGCTGCACTCAATATGCCAGCAAATTTGGAAAACTCAGCAGTGGCCACAGGACTGGAAAAAGGCAGTTTTCATTCCAATTCCAAAGAAAGGCAATGCAAAAGAATGCTCAAACT
>SJYX01013020.1:151297-175686 GCA_006410675.1 Oreotragus oreotragus | reverse complement strand
TGTTTGTTTGTTTGTTTGTTTGTTTCAGTACTGAGAAATCTGTATGCAGGTCAAGAAGCAACAGTTAGAATTGGACATGGAACAGCAGACTGGTTCCAAATCAGGAAATGAGTACTTCAAGGCTGTATACTGTCACGCTGTTTGTTTAACTTATATGCAGAGTACATCACGTGAAATGCCTGGCCAGATGAAGCACAAGCTGGAATCAAGATTGCTGGGAGAAATATCAATAACCTCAGATATGCAGATGACACAACCCTTATGGCAGAAAGAGAAGAAGAACTAAAGAACTTCTTCATGAAGGTGAAAGAGGAGAGTAAAAAAATTGGCTTAAAACTCAACATTCAGAAAACTAAGATCATGGCATCCAGTCCCATCACTTCATGGGAAATAGATGGGGAAACAATGGAAACAGTAACAAACTTTATTCTGGGGGGCTCCAAAATCACTGCAGTTGCTGACTGCAGCCATGAAATTAAAAGATACTTGCTCCTCAGAAGAAAAGCTATGACCAACCTAGATAGCATATTAAAAAGCAGAGATATTACTTTGCCAACAAAGGTCCATCTAGTCAAAGCTATGGTTTTTCCACTAGTCATGTATGGATGTGAGAGTTGAACTATAAAGAAAGCTGAGCACCAAAGCATGGGTGCTTTGAACTGTGGTGTTGGAGAAGACTCTTGAGAGTCCCTTGGACTGCAAGGAGATCCAACCAGTCTATCCTAAAGGAAATCAGTCCTGAATAATCATTGGAAGGACTGATGCTGAAACTGAAACTCCAATACTTTGGCCACCTGATTCAAAGAAATGACTCATTGGAAAAGACTCTGATACTAGGAAAGATTGAAGGCAGGACAAGAAGGGGATGACAGAGGATGAGATGGTTGGGTGGCACTCACCGACTCGATGGACATGAATTTGAGTAAGCTCCAGGAGTTGGTGCTGGACAGGGAAACCTGGCATGCTACAGTCCTTGGGGTCACAAAGAGTCAGACACAACTGCGCAACTGAACTGAATGTCACCATCATCTACCAAAATGCCTATACTAAAAACACTGAATGTATCGGAGTCATCTTTAATTCTTCTCTTTTTCTCACCAGTGCCCTCAAATCCCTATCCCAAACCACTGTTTCATCATCTTATTTCTTCGACCTTTTCCTAAAAACAGTTCACTAAAGCATATGTCAAGCTTTGGTGACCTCGAATATGTACAATAGAAATTTCCAAGTTAATGCTTATGAGTAGTCCAGCTTCAGGCAATCTGTATAGCAAATCTGACCCACAAATAAGCACAAAGGACTGCCCATCAGGTTAACTAGTCTTTCCCTTCACTAAGAGATGGTTGGCATCCTAGTTATGCATTTCATCTACATAGGTCATCTCATTACCAAATAATAGAAAGTTTTCTTAGACACATCAGTAATTATTACGCTGGATTTTTTTCTCTTTTCTTTTTCTTTTCTTCAATTCTCAACTTATTTTCCTTATCAATTATTATAACTGCATCTCTAAGTTGCTTTTTGTCAGTTCTGTCCCTCAGACAGAACAAAAGTAAAGCTACTTTAAGAAATCTTTATCAATTCCAAACACTTTTAAAACTTCCTGATTGATCTTAAAGAAAACAGCTCAATAATGATCCAGTCTCAATTTACTGATTTTACTAAGTTATCTGCCAACTAAGAAAAGGACCGTCACTGTTACATTTTTTATACAACAGTCTTGTGCCATTTCCTCCAAATCTCAAGCCGATTTACCTCAAAATTCAAAATTTTTAAAAATGTTTAAGTGTAGGAATAAACAATATGTGGTGCCCACCAATGATCCTAGCAAAATATATGAAAACTTTACAAAGAAAATCATAGAACTCTATCAACCACTTCCTTCTCACACTAACATGAATGGGGATCTCCTTCTCTACCATCTCACCTCCACCTTGAGACTGTGTGGTGGGGACTTGTCAAGTATTCTTGTCTTATCCTAAACAAATATTAAGGAAAGGTTGAGAAGGAGGGTCTGGGAAGAGGGTGGGAAGGGGAGTATTATAGAACTAAGAATGCTGAAGAAAAGGATTTGTAAATCTATATACAAGGGACTTCCCTGGTGGACCAGTGGTTAAGACCTCATCTTCCAATGCAGAAGGTACAAGTTTGATTCCTGGTCGGGGGGCTAAGATCCCACATAACTCATAGCTCAAAAACATAGAAACAATAGGAGCAACATTATAACAAATTCAATAAAGAGTTTAGAAATGGTCCACATTAAAAAGCCTTAAAAACAATTAAAGTCAGGACCTT
This sequence comes from Oreotragus oreotragus, assembly GCA_006410675.1. Classification (NCBI taxonomy): domain Eukaryota; kingdom Metazoa; phylum Chordata; class Mammalia; order Artiodactyla; family Bovidae; genus Oreotragus; species Oreotragus oreotragus. The sequence continues at coordinate 173,391 of SJYX01013020.1, read as the reverse complement.
TCTCTAATAGGGTTCTGTTCACTTTTAAATAAAAATCTATGTATGAAGTCCTGGGCAAATTCCCAAGAGGTCAACCAGAAATAACAACAGATGATTTGAGATTTGAACTCTGGTGAGGAATATCATCCAGGTTTCACATCAACCTCTAGGTCGCACACATGAATTCTATTCTACCAGAATAGAATTGCAAAGGCTTTAAAAACTAAATTGATATTGGAACCACAAACCACAGAAGTGGGCCAGGCTGTGTGTTCTGAACCTAAACCTGTTAACTGCCAGCTAAAATAGAAGATCTAAATAAGAACCAGAGTGTCATAACATTATACTCAAAATGTGCAGGACACAATCCAAAATTTTTGTCATACGAAGAACTAGGAAAATCTCAACTCAAATGAGGAAAGAAAATCAACAGATGCCAACACCAAGATGACACAAATGTTGGAATTATCGAACAAGAATTTTAAAGCAGCTATCATCAAAAGGATCCAACAGGCAACTGCAATCACTCTGAAACAAATGGAAGAATAAATAATCTCAGCAAAGACATAAAAGATACAAAAAGAACCCAATGCAAATTCCAGAACTTAAAAATATAATAACTGAAAGAAAAAGCTCACTAGATGACTTGTGGTAGGTAAGATAAGGCCCTGAATATGTCCACATCTTAATCCCTGGAACGAGTGAGGTGTTTTGGCAAAGGGCAATTAAAATTCTGAATGGAATGATGGTTGGCTTGAGATGATCCTCTTGAAATGGGAAGATCATCTTAGATAACCTGGGCAGGCCATGTTTTATCATGCTGCTGCTGCTGCTAAGTTGCTTCAGTCGTGTCCAACTCTGTGCAACCCCAGAGACGGCAGCCCACCNAAATAGAAGATCTAAATAAGAACCAGAGTGTCATAACATTATACTCAAAATGTGCAGGACACAATCCAAAATTTTTGTCATACGAAGAACTAGGAAAATCTCAACTCAAATGAGGAAAGAAAATCAACAGATGCCAACACCAAGATGACACAAATGTTGGAATTATCGAACAAGAATTTTAAAGCAGCTATCATCAAAAGGATCCAACAGGCAACTGCAATCACTCTGAAACAAATGGAAGAATAAATAATCTCAGCAAAGACATAAAAGATACAAAAAGAACCCAATGCAAATTCCAGAACTTAAAAATATAATAACTGAAAGAAAAAGCTCACTAGATGACTTGTGGTAGGTAAGATAAGGCCCTGAATATGTCTACATCTTAATCCCTGGAACGAGTGAGGTGTTTTGGCAAAGGGCAATTAAAATTCTGAATGGAATGATGGTTGGCTTGAGATGATCCTCTTGAAATGGGAAGATCATCTTAGATAACCTGGGCAGGCCATGTTTTATCATGCTGCTGCTGCTGCTAAGTTGCTTCAGTCGTGTCCAACTCTGTGCAACCCCAGAGACGGCAGCCCACCAGGCTCCCCCATCCCTGGGATTCTCCAGGCAAGAACACTGGAGTGGGTTGCCATTTCCTTCTCCAATGCGTGAAAGTGAAAAGTCAAAGTGAAGTCGCTCAGTCGTGTCCGACTCTTCACGACCCCATGGACTGCAGCCCACCAGGCTCCTCCGTCCCTGGGATTTTCCAGGCAAGAGTCCTGGAGTGGGGTGCCATTGTGGGACTTTAAAAGTAGAAGAGGGAGACAGAAAGGTCAGAGTCAAGAAGCGGAAGTTGGAATGTGAGGGATGGCTTTGAAGGAGGAAGGGGCCGCAAGCCAAAGGATGTGGGCCTCCCCTAGAAGCTGCGAGAGACAAGGATACAGGTTCTCCTCAGAGCCTTCAGAAGGGAACATAGCTTTACCAACACCCTGATTTTAGTTCTGTGAGATTCGTGTTGGAGTTTGACCTAAAAATATACAAGATCACAAGGTAGGGTTATGGGATTAAAAGATGCAAACTGCTATGTATAAAATAGGCAAGCAACAAGGATATATTATTCAGAAAAAGGAAATATATCCATTATTTTGTGATAACTTTAAATGGAATATAGTCTCAAGGGGTGTATAAAAACAAACACCTACTATATTTGGCCTATGGGGCATAGTTTGTCGATGCAAGAATTAAAACATGAATAAGTCTCACAATCATATTGAGGGAAAAAAGTTATTGAAGAATATATATAGTGTGGAACTATTCAACAAGATTAAAAAATATACAAAACAATATTATTTACTCATATACACACATAATCAGATAGATGTAAATGTACAGAAATTAAATTACACACCCAAACTCAGAACACTAATTATTTCTGATAATAGGAAAACAATGAAGGACCTCAATAATCTTGGTTATATTTATTTCTTAAATTGGATTTTTAATGTGTATTACATAAACTGTAATTTTGCATGCACTTGACATATTTTACAATATTAAAACTTTCTTGGTAGATTTTTTTTTCTCTGCTAAGCAAAGGATGACTCCTCAAGTTATCAAGGGATGTATGGATTGTCCTCCATGGATGGACAGTAGGTTCCCAGGTTCATCCTTCTTCACGGTTTATACACTTGTCCCATATATTAAAGGTGAGGGTTAGAAAAAACTTGGTTTTCTGGAACCCAGGAAAGCATGTTCAATTCATCATTGTGCCTGTGTTAAGGAAGCTTGGCTTTCATCTCAACAATAACTGTCTAGAAAATTTCCAAAAGTCTGTAATGAAAGAGACTCAGACATTCAGTGTCTCCCATCACTGCCATCTCCCAACACACACGATCACTTGCTCAGTCATGTGAGATTTGGATTTTTAAGATGACACACCTCCAGTTCACAAGGATGTCCTTTGCTGATCCTCCGAATGCTCTGTCTTAGCCACCGTCACGTAGCTACTGTCAGATCGAGTTCTAGGACCTTCCACTCTGCTTCTAGTCACTTACTCTCTTTAAACTTTGCAGTAAGGGTCAGAGTATGGCAAAAACACAATATGGAAAGAAAATATGAGACAAGATCTGGCACAAACCTCTAAAACTGGAGCAGATAGCAGGCTAGAAGGCAGGCTCAGTCTACGTGCAGGAGCAGCTGGGCAAGAAGACAAGTGTCATGCCCAAAGAAGAGCCATGGGTCAGGCAACAGTGGACATTAAGACTGCCAAGAGATAGACACATCCCCGGAAGGAACGCAGACCAAGGTGGTGGAAAACCCAGGGGCAGCACATCGGATTGAGGATGACAAGTGTCATCAACAGGAAGAGTCACACCTAGCAACCAGGGCAGTAGTGGCTGCAGGACTGGGTGTCAGAAGCAGAGACGCCTGGACTCACTTGAGGATGGCAAGGTGGTGAGAACCGAAACAGTGCTCAGGTCCCAGCAGGGAAGCACGTGGGAGCCCAGGGACGTCACAGGGCTCTGGGAAGCTGCAGTATTCAGCCTGTCTGTTGTCTGATTTGGTCCAAGAACCAGGGCAGATCTCAACAAATGACAAGCCCCAGCCCAGCTCCTGTGACCTGGGGAAGGTCACAGGAAGAGAAAAGGGAAGGCAGTTGCCTTTCCTTTCCTTACATTTGTCAGTTTCCTCCCGCCTCTCCCTCCCATCCCCACCCAGGTCTTCATTATTTGTACTAACATCTGCAGCATATTTTTGAGATTCACTGCTGGTACAAAGAAAGCATCCCCAAATAAAGTCATGCCATCGTATTTTTCCTTAATGGTGCATCTTGGTTCGAAAACTGCTTAAGTTTTGGAAATGTCTCTCCATCCGGCATGATTAATGTGATACATACAGAAGAGCAGCCGAGTGAGTGGAGAATTAGAGTTGGTGCCAGTATTTATCTTTGCTTTTTTTTTTTTTCTTTCCCCTGGTGCCTGTGCTGAGCCTGAGGGTAAGCTGACACTTTTTTTTCCTTTTTTAACAAATTAAGCTTCATTTTCCTTTTTGCATGTGTGTTAAGAACCTTGAAGGGAATGAGCTTTGTCTGCAACCTCCAGTACCAGCTGCCATGGCAGGAAAGAAAGAGGTGACAATTTCCCGCAGATTCCAAATGATTGTTTTAATAGGGCTGTGGCGGAGGTAACAAGCACAAAGATATTGTGCTGCCAGGAAAAAGCAGGCTCTCTCTTCCCCTAGCCTCGCACTACATGATGTAACAGTTAGCTTCTGGCTTAACGTGCCATCTCTTCCTGGCTTTGATTTATTCCCACTTTTGCAAATCACAGAGGTATGTTACAGGAGATGCATTTAGAGCTGTTGTTATAGTTCATTGAGGAGGCAGGCTGTTATCCCGCAAGAGGAGAATCTCCCACTCAGCAGGGTGAGTGACCTAGAATTAAAGGGGGAAAAAAAGTGGGGGAGAGAGAGACTGAAAGAGAGCAGGAATGTAGATGTTAGGCTGGGATGAAATCGTATTTACCTTGATTGAAAACTCTTTTATTATGAACATAATTTAGATCAGAATGGAAAATAAAACGCCTGGGCTCCTTGCCTGGCCGAGAGTGTTGCTGAGTACACGGCCGCTACAATAATGTAAGTGCATATGTGATGACTGTGTTATTGTGTTTATATACGAAGGCATTATGCTCCATCAAAGGAAATGAAAAATATCTCCATGGGTTTGCTCAGTCAGCTTCTTTAGCAGAAAACTCTTGGAGGTGTGGAATAGTAACAGTGACCAAAATGCAGAGTCTCAAAGAACCATGCAGGCTTATGTTAAAGTCACATATCCATCTGAAACAGATGACACACTGACCAGACCCTGGCCTCCTCAGAATAGTTAATCCTGTACTATGACGTGGGTCTAAGTGCTCCCTGAGCATGAATTATGCCCACAGCTGCTGAGTTGGGCAAAATGATGTGTAAGACAGCAATGCTGTCTGCAAGGAGACTATAGTCCAGTTGGTCAGGAAAAACACTTCTAAAGAGAGAATTAGAATTGTAAAGAGAAGGTGTGGATTTTGAAGGAGTTGCTGCAATGATCCAGATTCTAATGGGAAGTGAAGTGAAGTAAAAGTCCCTCAGTCGTATCTGACTCTTTGCAACCCTGTGGACTATACAGTCCATGGAATTCTCCAGGCCAGAATACTGGAGTAGATAGCCTTTCCCTTCTCCAGGGGATCTTCCCAACCCAGGGATCGAACCCAGGTCTCCCACATTGCAGGCAGATTTGTTACCAGCTGAGCCACAGGGAAGCCCAAGAATACTGGAGTGGGTAGCCTATCCCTTCTCCAGCAGATCTTCCTGACCCAGGAATCGAACTAGGGTCTCCTGCATTGTAGGCAGATTCTTGACCAACTGAGCTATTAGGGTCTAATGGGAAATGTTCTAGGAATTTAGCCACTCTCTCCAGAATGTCTGTGAGTATGTGTATTTATCTCTATATTAACATTTTATTTATATGTTTTATTTATTTATATATTTTATTTATATGTTATTTATATATTTTATATATATGTTATTTATATATTTTATTTATATGTTTTACCTTCTTTTCCTGACACACTCAATTAGGAAGTCTCCATTTCCTTATTTCTACGACTTTCTCCACGACAAAGCTACACTTTGGACCACAGAACTGAGCTAGTAGAGGCCTTTGTCTTCACGTCCCACTCTCAGCAGTGTAGAGGAGTCTCTGGAAGTTTTCCTTGTCAATGCAAGTCCTAACTGACTGACTCCCCATAGCCCACCCCTTGCCCTGCATGGTGTGGGCCAGTGCTAGTGCTGGGCATTGAGTACAGCTCAGAGGAAGGCAAAGAAAATAATCAGCTCTGAGCATCACTCTGTGCTGGAACCATGGGATGATGCTAAATGTTTCACTTGTTATCATACCTCAACCATAGATTTCCACAAGAGCAGGGATCTTATAATCAATATTCTATCCTCTTTTCCTAGTTCTGGGCTTGGCAGATAGAACATGCTCAGTAAACATCTGTTCAGTAAATGAATGAATGGATCTTTATAGCAAAATCTGTGAAGCATGTATCATTACCCCATCTTTCTGGCAATGAAACTTCAACTCAAAGATTGAACCATCTGCCCGTGGTCACACAACACATCGAGACAATTACCCATATTCAAGGTTAATTAGGTCTGACTCCAAAGACCAGCTTCTTTCCACATAAATATCGTTGCTGAAAGACAAAAGACCTAAATCTGACCTCAGAGGGCTTACCATCAAATAGGGAAACAACACTTAACAAACAGCCCGAGGCAGGCTGTGCCAGCATCCTTTATCTGGCAGTAACTGGTAACCCACTCACTCTCTCGTCTATACCATCAAGGGAGGGAAAGTAATTACTAGCACACTTGGCTTTGTCTACCCATGTTTATCCAGGCCAAAAGAACCTAAGAGTAAGAATGTAAGCAAAAACTTTAAATTTCTGATTCCAATGTACACTTTTTTTTTTTTTTTTCTGATTTTGCACTTATAAATTTCTATCAGATGGGTCTGGAATACCCAGAGTAGTTCTCAGCCATTTTCCTCTCTTCTTGTGTCAGCTCACTGTGGTGCCAATGTATTAGTTGTAAAAGATCATGCCTCTGACCTGAGTTAAAGACATGGCTGATAGGAGGCAGGATAAGAGGGATTTAAGCGCAGAATCTGGGGTCCCATTCTGCCATTCAGATGCCAGTCAAATTTGTAAAATGACCACAGTTGTGAGATAAATGCCTCCATAGGAAGATCAGATTGTTACCACCTTAACCCAGTGATAAATTTTAGTATCCCTCATGGTGCACCAACCAGAAATTAGGTACCACCTATTGTAATTAAAATGAAATACACAATGACACCTATGATGTATTCTTGCCAGTGTTTAACCTAAATCTGATTGGGTCTTTCCATACAGGGCTTAGAGAATAGGTTAGATGGCACCACAGAAAATAATNCATTCCCACCCAGGTCTTCATTATTTGTACTAACATCTGCAGCATATTTTTGAGATTCACTGCTGGTACAAAGAAAGCATCCCCAAATAAAGTCATGCCATCGTATTTTTCCTTAATGGTGCATCTTGGTTCGAAAACTGCTTAAGTTTTGGAAATGTCTCTCCATCCGGCATGATTAATGTGATACATACAGAAGAGCAGCCGAGTGAGTGGAGAATTAGAGTTGGTGCCAGTATTTATCTTTGCTTTTTTTTTTTTTCTTTCCCCTGGTGCCTGTGCTGAGCCTGAGGGTAAGCTGACACTTTTTTTTCCTTTTTTAACAAATTAAGCTTCATTTTCCTTTTTGCATGTGTGTTAAGAACCTTGAAGGGAATGAGCTTTGTCTGCAACCTCCAGTACCAGCTGCCATGGCAGGAAAGAAAGAGGTGACAATTTCCCGCAGATTCCAAATGATTGTTTTAATAGGGCTGTGGCGGAGGTAACAAGCACAAAGATATTGTGCTGCCAGGAAAAAGCAGGCTCTCTCTTCCCCTAGCCTCGCACTACATGATGTAACAGTTAGCTTCTGGCTTAACGTGGCATCTCTTCCTGGCTTTGATTTATTCCCACTTTTGCAAATCACAGAGGTATGTTACAGGAGATGCATTTAGAGCTGTTGTTATAGTTCATTGAGGAGGCAGGCTGTTATCCCGCAAGAGGAGAATCTCCCACGCAGCAGGGTGAGTGACCTAGAATTAAAGGGGGAAAAAAAGTGGGGGAGAGAGAGACTGAAAGAGAGCAGGAATGTAGATGTTAGGCTGGGATGAAATCGTATTTACCTTGATTGAAAACTCTTTTATTATGAACATAATTTAGATCAGAATGGAAAATAAAACGCCTGGGCTCCTTGCCTGGCCGAGAGTGTTGCTGAGTACACGGCCGCTACAATAATGTAAGTGCATATGTGATGACTGTGTTATTGTGTTTATATACGAAGGCATTATGCTCCATCAAAGGAAATGAAAAATATCTCCATGGGTTTGCTCAGTCAGCTTCTTTAGCAGAAAACTCTTGGAGGTGTGGAATAGTAACAGTGACCAAAATGCAGAGTCTCAAAGAACCATGCAGGCTTATGTTAAAGTCACATATCCATCTGAAACAGATGACACACTGACCAGACCCTGGCCTCCTCAGAATAGTTAATCCTGTACTATGACGTGGGTCTAAGTGCTCCCTGAGCATGAATTATGCCCACAGCTGCTGAGCTGGGCAAAATGATGTGTAAGACAGCAATGCTGTCTGCAAGGAGACTATAGTCCAGTTGGTCAGGAAAAACACTTCTAAAGAGAGAATTAGAATTGTAAAGAGAAGGTGTGGATTTTGAAGGAGTTGCTGCAATGATCCAGATTCTAATGGGAAGTGAAGTGAAGTAAAAGTCCCTCAGTCGTATCTGACTCTTTGCAACCCTGTGGACTATACAGTCCATGGAATTCTCCAGGCCAGAATACTGGAGTAGATAGCCTTTCCCTTCTCCAGGGGATCTTCCCAACCCAGGGATCGAACCCAGGTCTCCCACATTGCAGGCAGATTTGTTACCAGCTGAGCCACAGGGAAGCCCAAGAATACTGGAGTGGGTAGCCTATCCCTTCTCCAGCAGATCTTCCTGACCCAGGAATCGAACTAGGGTCTCCTGCATTGTAGGCAGATTCTTGACCAACTGAGCTATTAGGGTCTAATGGGAAATGTTCTAGGAATTTAGCCACTCTCTCCAGAATGTCTGTGAGTATGTGTATTTATCTCTATATTAACATTTTATTTATATGTTTTATTTATTTATATATTTTATTTATATGTTATTTATATATTTTATATATATATTTATATATTTATTTATATATTTTATTTATATGTTTTACCATCTTTTCCTGACACACTCAATTAGGAAGTCTCCATTTCCTTATTTCTACGACTTTCTCCACGTCAAAGCTACACTTTGGACCACAGAACTGAGCTAGTAGAGGCCTTTGTCTTCACGTCCCACTCTCAGCAGTGTAGAGGAGCCTCTGGAAGTTTTCCTTGTCAATGCAAGTCCTAACTGACTGACTCCCCATAGCCCACCCCTTGCCCTGCATGGTGTGGCCAGTGCTAGTGCTGGGCATTGAGTACAGCTCAGAGGAAGGCAAAGAAAATAATCAGCTCTGAGCATCACTCTGTGCTGGAACCATGGGATGATGCTAAATGTTTCACTTGTTATCATATCTCAACCATAGATTTCCACAAGAGCAGGGATCTTATAATCAATATTCTATCCTCTTTTCCTAGTTCTGGGCTTGGCAGATAGAACATGCTCAGTAAACATCTGTTCAGTAAATGAATGAATGGATCTTTATAGCAAAATCTGTGAAGCATGTATCATTACCCCATCTTTCTGGCAATGAAACTTCAACTCAAAGATTGAACCATCTGCCTGTGGTCACACAACACATCGAGACAATTACCCATATTCAAGGTTAATTAGGTCTGACTCCAAAGACCAGCTTCTTTCCACATAAATATCGTTGCTGAAAGACAAAAGACCTAAATCTGACCTCAGAGGGCTTACCATCAAATAGGGAAACAACACTTAACAAACAGCCCGAGGCAGGCTGTGCCAGCATCCTTTATCTGGCAGTAACTGGTAACCCACTCACTCTCTCGTCTATACCATCAAGGGAGGGAAAGTAATTACTAGCACACTTGGCTTTGTCTACCCATGTTTATCCAGGCCAAAAGAACCTAAGAGTAAGAATGTAAGCAAAAACTTTAAATTTCTGATTCCAATGTACACTTTTTTTTTTTTTTTTCTGATTTTGCACTTATAAATTTCTATCAGATGGGTCTGGAATACCCAGAGTAGTTCTCAGCCATTTTCCTCTCTTCTTGTGTCAGCTCACTGTGGTGCCAATGTATTAGTTGTAAAAGATCATGCCTCTGACCTGAGTTAAAGACATGGCTGATAGGAGGCAGGATAAGAGGGATTTAAGCGCAGAATCTGGGGTCCCATTCTGCCATTCAGATGCCAGTCAAATTTGTAAAATGACCACAGTTGTGAGATAAATGCCTCCATAGGAAGATCAGATTGTTACCACCTTAACCCAGTGATAAATTTTAGTATCCCTCATGGTGCACCAACCAGAAATTAGGTACCACCTATTGTAATTAAAATGAAATACACAATGACACCTATGATGTATTCTTGCCAGTGTTTAACCTAAATCTGATTGGGTCTTTCCATACAGGGCTTAGAGAATAGGTTAGATGGCACCACAGAAAATAATTAGACACATACAGAAGGAGGGACATTTTAAAGATAATGGACCTGGTCTCTTCAAGCCAGAGTCATGATTGTTTAAAAAGAAGAGCAATGTTGAACTGTAAAAATAAATAAATAAAATGAAACGGAGGATAGGAGGATTTTTCTAGATCGAGAGATATTTAAAGAAACATAGTAAAATGTGACAATTTAATTCTGATTTAAACAAAAGAGCTATAAAGATATTTATGGGGAAGAACTGGGGAAATTTGAATATGCACTAAGTTTTAGATATTAGGGAATTGTCAAGGATGATAATAATGTTATAATTATGTAGAAAATGTCCTTATATTTTGGAGGTGCATACTGAAGTACTTAAGAGTGTAGTGCCATGATATCTGTAACTTAAATTACTTCCACCAAAATAAAACAGATGCAAATATAGAAAATGTAGATGATGGGCTTATGGATAATCCTTATTCAGACTCTCTACTTCTTAGGATGTAAATTTTCATAAAAAAGAGAATTTAAAAGGATGATACAATGCATGTGACTTGTTGAACAGAATTCCTGGCACACAGTATAGGCTTACTAATACTGGCTTTTACAATTATTATTGTTTTTTATTATTTCCAGCTGTCACTACTGCTACTGATGTGTCTGCCAACATTACCATGAAGGCCGCTGCCCCCAAAGGCCAGACTGCTGGTGTCATTGTGGACTGCGGCCACCAGTTCCTGGCTAAGCACAAAAGCCAGTGTTGCTGAGGCCTGTGTTCTCAATAACCCACATTGTTTTGTTTGGCTCGATTTTTAGATTTTGGTCACTGGAAACTGGATCAGAGAAGAGTCTGTGTGGCAAATTCTGGGCTCAATTCAGAAACAGCTTTGAAGATGCTAATGAGCCCCCCTGTGCTGCAGCGGTAAGTGTTGGAGGAGAGAAGGGTCCTCCCCCAGCTTCATCCTCCCCCTGCAGGGACAATGGTGGGTTTGGATACACCCTACTTCCTCACTCACTCTTCTCTAAGAAGGAGGCTTGTGTTGTCTTATTGGCAAGTTTGGGAGTAGGCACTAGTCATGGACAACCTCTGCTGATACAGAACACATGTGGTTTGCCTTCCATGTGCTAAGGCTTGCCACAAAAGCTTCATGCCTACACAGGGACCCTGCAACGTTCCCTGTGACTGGGTGGGTGTTTGTCTGATTCTGAGATTCAGGATGGAAGTTCACATTGCTGCTCCTAAGCTATGTTCTCCAGCAACAAAAAACAAAACAACAAAATACCCCCAAAACTGCTACTTTCTCCTCTAGCTCCTTATTTCACTTTATTATTTGGTTTCAAACCAGATGAAAGAGAAAAGGAGTGTTAAGTATTTACTTCCTCAAATGCCAACATCCTGGACCAAACAACTTGGGCTTCTAACTTTCCAGGTTCCTTCTCCGGTCCTTGAAATAACTAGGTACATGTTCTACACTCTGAGTCATGCAGATATGCCCAGAAATACCTGAATTTTGAGAAAATACAGTTGATTTGGGATTTCTGTTCTATGTGTTTTAAATAAGCTCATTATACTGGTGATTAATGGCTATCAAACTTAAAGAGCTGGGCAAACGGGTTTTATATGAGTTATAAGAAATTTTAAGATGGAGAACATTCTGAATGAAGCTGATGAAATATGAAATTGCTATTAGTTTTCCCAGGTATTTTAATATTTCAAATTAAAAAGAGAAAGAGAACAAAGTTCCATATGCTAGAATTAGTAAGTCCTTCAGTAATTAATTTTCTTCTATGGTTTGGGGAAATGCTAAAGTTAACCTTAAAGTTGAAATGTCTATGACATATGGGACACCCTTCCAGTAACCATCTCACCTCTCCTTGCCTAATAATTTCAACTATCAGGAGATCCATTTCCTAGGAGAATAAGTCACCAAGTTCATAAGATAAAAGAATTGATACAATGGATTTTTATAAGAGCAGAAAACACCTACCCAAAGCCAAATAAACTAAAGACAATGATTTTTAATATTTGCATTTTTCATTGTGGTGAGATATACAAAAACTGTATCATCTTAGCTACTTTTAAGGGTAGAGTTCAGGATTATTAGTAAATTCACATTATTGTACAAGCATCACTATCATTCATCTCCAGAACCCTTTCATCTTGTAAAACTGAAACTCTGTCCCCATTAAATAGTTCTTCACTTCCTCCCCTTCCCCAACCCCTTGCAACCACCATTTTACTTTCTGTCTTTATGAATTTGACTAATCTAGGCCCCTCCTGTAGGTGAAATCGTATTTATTATTTTAAGTAGCTTCTTTCCTGTCCTCTACTTATCACTTTTATATGCCTTGAATGGGTATTTGCCCAGTGATTCACCCAACAACTGTACCTGCACATAAGCCAAAGCAATTTTACATTCAGAAGACCACCTCTTTCTACTTGACTTTCGCATCTAGCAGTCACCATGTCAGATAAAGCCTCTGTGTCATAACATGTTTCCTTTGTTCAAAGTTAAATTTGTAAGATCAGAACATTCTCCAGTTTGTCTGCACCAGTCTCTGGATGTGGTATCGGCCTGGGTCATAGGCAGCAGACCCCAAAAAGGGGGACCAAAGCTGGACTCAGAGAACAAAAGTAAGCTGTCAGGAGTCTGGAGGCAAAACCGTCAACAGAAGATGAACATCAATACGCAACATCACAGACAGTCTCAACCGAAGTAAGACCCACTGTGCATTTTCAGTAGCACTGCTGGTATACATGGAGATCACACATATGTCAGAGGCTGCCTGTTACCAGCAAACTGTGTCCAGCGTACAAGACGTATTAAGAAAACATTCTTTATTTTTTATTTTTATTAAAGGTAGAATTTGGGGTTATTAAGTACATTAATACCTGGGTTCTTAAAATAAACTAGAAATCATATTTCTTAATCATCTCATTTCTACCAACAGAGATACCAAATGCAAAAACCGAATGAAACCTTTCTCAATTCAAGTCTTATTTCTTCTACATAAACACCTTGCTTTACAGTAAGAAACAGAATCCTGGGTCTGAGGACCCAGAGGAAAGAGAGATCTTTTCTGATGGATTGTTGTTTCTCTTATGAAGTGTGACTCTGGGAATAAGAAGTCAAAACCAGTTTGAACTCTGGAACTGAAATAGCATACACTGAATATCATGAAACCATAATTAGAACTAGTGTTCAGAAACTAATAATCCTGTATTTTTTAAACTGATATTACTGTAGTAAAATTTTGTAATTAATTCTGGGTCCTGGAAGAATTAATTATTTCTCATTTTGGGAAGAGTTTGCTTTCTGTTCTTCAGTGCCTCAGATTCATCACATACCTAGTCAAGGGAGCAATTTTCAAAGTTCAAGTTTCCAAGTTCAAAGTTATAGTCCTGACAGACATAGTCATTTTCATAATCACTGAAAAAATCTTCCATCAAAGAATTAAGCAATTAAAACTTCAGATTCTACTTCACATGAAAGTGTCATGGCCCTAAAGTTGTACCTCTATGAGCCAGTTATTATACCACTTAGGCACTTCATTATGCCTAATATACAGTTTGTGGCAGAGCCTCAGAATGCTGGAGACAGACTTGGAAGCCAGCCGCAACAAATTCTTCATTTTTCAGTTGAGGCAACTTCAGGTCCAGACTGGTTCCACTCAGTTAAGTTCATGTAACTAGAATAAAAATTCCAATTTCTTGAATCTTATTTCAATGCTATTTTCATCGCACCAAATAAAAATATCTAAATAATGAGAAAAGAAGTTGATCTTTAGTTAGAATCCAATTCCTAAGAAATTTCCAGTGTCATCTTGCCGTGACCAAACTTCTCCAGGATGGGGAATGCTAACTGAATGGACAGAAGCTAGTTTCATTAGTCGATTAGAAACTGACTCAAAAATAGATTGTTTTGGCCGTGATCCATGTACTAAAATACCCACTCTAACACTTACAGTGACCTTTGTAAAACAAGCTGCAATTTCTTGGGACAATAAATAATTAATAATGATAGTTAGAGGGACTCAATTTGAATCACACCTGAGTCAAATTTAAGTTACAACACAAACAGCTTCAGTCCAATATCCTGAAGTAAGGTAGATTCTACGATGAATTTTCAAAAGAGCAGACTTACAGAGCCAGAACATATAGATAAAATAATGGTATATGAAAGAGATTTATAGATTCACCAAGAACAGGATATCTTTTGGAAAGTCAGAATCCACACAGAAAAAAATAAAATAAAATAAATAATGGGCTACTACTATCTAAGGTAAAATAGCACCAGACTTTTAAGGGTACTTTTCAAATTTCAGAAAGTTTAAAATTAAATAATAGAGAGGGAAATGGCTGAAAACATACTTGAATTATCCAAGATTCAAATAAAGCAATCAAGGAGGAAGTGGAGAACATATCTGAGAAAAATAAGGATAATAAAATAAGGATGGTATAATCTAGGAACTAGTGGATGGGAGAAGTGGGGAAAGATCAGTTCAGCAAAACTGTTTCAAATAAACAGTAAAGACTTATCAGACCAAATGGCCAGAAGGAAATACGCTGACAGCAAATGAGCGCTATGATGTAATTAGCAAAGAAGGAACCAGATAGCCTCCTGCTGCCAAACAAAAACTCTGTCTTGGAAGGATATGGTGCAGGCGCACAGGAGGGGATGTGGCTTTGTATTTTAGGGCCTCTTAAATGAAAACAAGTTGTGGGAATTTATGGACCAAAGAAATATGATAGAATCACCGGGGGTAGAAAATATAATACTTAAATATCTAGATCAGACTTTGGCAGATTACAGCCTGTTAGGCCAAATCCAACCTGAAGCTTATTTCTGTAAAACCTGCAATCTAAATGAAGTTTAAAAATAAAAATATATTGTTTTAAAGGCATCATATGGAAAATAAATGTGCCTGAATAGAAAAATATAAGTGACATAGCAGGAAAAAATGCAATATATATGCATAATATATAGCAGAAAAAAAAAATTTTTAAGCTCAAAAAGAACCAGGGCACATATCTGAGAAATCAACCCCAGTATTAAAATACTTGTTAGAAACAGGGGAGCCAGAGAGATAGCAAGAGAATCAATGAGACCAACTGATTGATGATCACAATATAAAAAGTCCATGCAGGTCTGAAAAGGAGATAGAAGAATGAATCAGCTTATAAAGAAAAGCATTAGTGACAGTCTCACTCCTAAATTAACTTCTGAAGCAGATCAGTCACAAGTACAAAATCAAATAGCAATAAATAAACTAGATGTCGTGGCTGAATCAATAATGCATTTTGTCACAATTTTCTTTCCTGAACTTGAGTAATCACTGGAAATAAATGGGCTCTATCCAAGAGTTTAGAAGACATTCAAGGGTGAAATTTGGGATCCATTGAAACTTGTGTAGACAGGTCAATTTAATGGAGGACTGGCGGGCTGCTAATGTGACAAGCATTTACGAGTAAAGACCAGAGGATACGATTCCCTGTACATTTAAGAAAGAGACAATCTACAGAGTAAGGCAAGACAGTTTATGAAAGCGAGACTATAGCTGCCTAATATTTTGAAGGAGGCATGTGGTAAATGTCCTCTATTTAAATGCTCAGTAAGCCCGGGTGGGTTACAATTCCATGAAAAAGTGCCTATTTAATATTTCTAATTACAAAAGCAATATATATTCTTTGTAGAAAATGTGGAAAATAGAGAAGCAAAATGAATTCAATTAAAATCATCCATAATCCAGCTAACCAGAAAAGTCCACTGTTGATATTCTGCCATATATTATTTGGGACCGAATACAGAATTTAATTAACTGTTTTATCTTAGAAGAGAACTGACACTGCCTCCAAAAAAGAGGAGAAAAGGGAAAGGAAAAATATTTTTTAAATTGTACCAACTCACAAATGAATGCTAAGATGTTAACAAGAGACTGTTTACAATAAAATCCTCAGGTTTGCACATGACATTAAGTTCTTTTTAATAATGAAATATTAAAGCATTTATGCAGGGGAAACTGAAATTTTCACAAGACTGCATATGGGAGCAGAAAACTGGCAGATGAAATTCCTTATATGCAAGTGTAAGAGAATATATTCAGGGGACTGTAAGACCAATTATCCTAGAAAAATGATGGATTCCACAGTTTTAATCACCGTCTCGAACATGGAGCATGCCATCATTATAGACTATACCTTAAAGACAATGTACAGATTCAACTAAAAGATCTAAAATGATGCAGAAGCCAATACTATATTCTCAAAAAGAACAGTATATCCACAGCTAGAGCGCTCTGTTCATTTTTAGTCCTGCCCTAATAAAAGCTAAAATAATTCAAATAAATAATCAAAGCAAGATAGGGGTAGGGAATTAAGAGGTATATACTATGAATAAAATAAATAAGTTACAATGATGTATTGAACAGCACAGGAATATAGCCACTATTTTATAATAACTGTAAATGAAATATAGTCTATAAAAATTTTGAATCACTATGTTGTATACCTGAAACTAATACAGTACTACAAATCAACCATACTTCATTTTTTAAAAACGCTCTAAAAGGTCAGAGAAGTGAAGACACTTGCCTATGAGAATCAGTGATGATTATAACTGGCATTCTCCAAAGTGTAAAATCTAATTGTGGCAGCTGAAATCTAAATAAAATGAAATCTTTAAAATAGTAATATTGCTAGATTAGATCATGCTCTTTAACCTGGAGTGCATGGGCGTTAGCGTGGCACGCACATTTATATATGCATATGTATGTATGTATATGCATGCATGCTCAGTCACTCAGTTGTATACAGTTCCTTGTGACCCCATGGACTATAGCCCATGAGGCTCCTCTGTCCATGGAATTTTCTTGGCAAGAATACTGGAGTTGGTTGCCATTTCCTTCTCCAGGGGATCTTCCTGACCTAAGGACTGAATCCTGGTCTCCTGCATTGGTGGGCAGCTTCTTTACCACTGTGCCACCAGGAAAACCCATTTATATCTATATATTATATATGTTTATGATACATATATGTTCCTTCTGTTGATTAGATGCATAGTTATCATTAGATTCTTAACAGTGTTCATAACCCTAAAATCTCCAGAACTAGTTATCTGGAGGGTAAGGGTGCAGATTCAGACACTAATTCCTGGGAGGAGATATTGAGGCTTGCAAAAGAAAGCTTTAGAATTAATTAAGTTGTGTTTACTCCATCAAAAATAAATGTGAGGAGTTCATTTCCCTGAGAAACACCATAGAAGAAGACAAAGTTATGAAACTGCCTGAGAGAGATATGCAAGGTAGATCTCTAAGTTTCTCACATTGGGGCTCTGGGAGGGCAAAGACTGAGATCTTGTTTGCTGCTCTATGCCTAGTCCTTAGAACAGGGGCCTGGCACATGGTAGGCACTCACTAAATGTTGACCACTCAGGAGCTGGGGAAATCCTGGTGGCACCATCAGAGGCAGCGGCTCCCTGAAGGCAGGGTCTTTCGCTGGGCGGCATTTCTGATATTCATAAGGGTGAGGCTCTTTTCCTCTTTCTCTCCTTCCGACATCCTCATCTCATCTTCTCATTTGATCATCTACCACCATGAGGGCATCTAGGTTGTAAAAAGAGAACGGGCACCACATCAGCAAAGAACCTCACTACTTTGGCCCTGGAAGAAGAGAGGGAGAAAAGACCCAGAAATGAAATATCAAAGAGCTTATGAACATAAAACATGTACCACTGTTAAGGGGAGCATTGTCAAGCAGATTAATTGGTTAACATTTGGAAAGTGCACTGAAGATGAAAATTGCCAAATAAGGGCTTTGTATATTGAACTGGTTTCTCATTTGTTATAAGTGAGTGGCGTAAGAAATAAGTCCAGTAATAGTTAAGACAACTATTATGCCCAAGATGGGCTATATAAGGTCTTTAGTTCTCAGAAGACTGAGCCCAGTGTACTCTGCTTTAGGATTTGGGGAGAGCATCTTCCCCGAGTGTCTGTGAGGTCCCAGCTCTAGAGCTCCTATCCTTGCAGTTCCCTGCTTTTGCTTGCCAATCCCCCTGCTCCAGGCTTCTTGCAGGAGGTTTCTTAAGGCCAAGTGAAGAATTTACAAATAATTTTGTTAGAAGTTTCCAAGCCCAATTTGAAATTTGTTAAGATGGGATTTTAACCAACTTTCCCTGGATAGATGGAATTCCATTCTTCTACAGTGTTGAGATGTTGAACCATTCAGATATTCTTGAATCCCAGTAGGACAGGAGTCAGAGCTCAGCACCAAGAGCTAGCTCCAGCTTGAGCGTTCAGAATAGACGCTCTCTCTGGAAGCAGGGGTCAATGAAGAGAGAATCCCCAGTCAGAAATCATCTGGAATGGACTTGTGAAACCAAATTCCATATAACTTGTCTCTGAAAAAGAGAAGGGGTGGTTCCACCAGTTTGGTGTAGTTTTGGCTGTCTATGAATACAGGATTTTTATTTTGACCAACATTTGTTTTGCTTTACTTAAATTTTAACATCCCTCCTACTTCCGGAAAGAATTAAGACACATTACAGATTAAAACAAAGTACAAAGAAACTAAAGCAGTTTGGGAGAAAATAGGACAGAATTCTATGCTGGAATTCTTAGGACTCAGTGTATATACTTTAATAAAATATGTATTGGAACTGAGGTTAAAAAATCCTGGGCTCCAGCCATAAACTGTGTCCCTAATGAACTGTGTGGTCTTATGCAGTCATTATTCCATTGGCAAAATAAAGTCTCTGGAAGTTTTTCAACATGATCTTTTTAAGTGTCTAAAGAATAATGTTCTGGCATTGGTAGGTCAGGCAAAATGGAGTGAGCAAGGTCATAGAGAAAACTGTTAAGAAATTGAAGTGTAATCCAAGTCAGCAGGGATCAACAGTAGAAATGGAGAGAAAAAAAGGAAAAAAAAATAGTTATTTGAGGGAGACTTGACAGAACTTGGAGATTGACTGGGTATGAAAATGAGCAAAATGACTCAAAGAAGACATGAGCTTCTGTGGCCAGGAGCACGGTGTCCCTGTGAATAAAGAGAGGAAAATATTTCTAGAAAGGGAAGTGCAGCCAGAACTGAACAGAGTCAGCTTGCAATGTGGAGTCTGTGACGAGCAGAAGCCATCCAAGGGATGTATCATGGAGTCACGCCTGGTGCGAGCTGCACACGAAGCAGGAGGCACACTTTCTCAAGTTATTAGTATTTCAGCAAAGGAGCAGATGGGGGCAAACAGGAAGTGTACGGGGGGAGTGGAGGGCTGAGGGCTGAGTCTTGAGGTGACCTGGTTACTCGGAACCAAGCACTTGTTTCTGGCTTTAAACAGTTTTTTGTTCTTCTCAGATGTCTCCAATCCCCTTTGAAGAGCGCGCCTGCTGGAGGATACAAGCAGAGACGCGAGAAATGAATTTCAGGTGGGTGTTCATCTGCCCTGATTGGCTGAGTTGCATTTTCCTAACTTTCTTTCTCTTTCCACTGGCTGTGGCCCTTAGTTGAAGATCCTCTTCTGAATGCACGTTGACTCCCTGCAACCTGGTATTTCCTGAACTATGTAGGTAGACTCAGCTTGTCTCATCCTGCTGTATTGTATTTTCATTTTCCCAAATCTGCCCCTGTCCCTTCCAAGGTCCGATGCTTCTAAGAGTCATTTTTTGTGCTGTGCTCACTGCCAATCTTCCCCAGAAACCTTGAGTAACTTAAGTCACAAGTTTCAGTTCTCTTTCCTACCATCTATCAAGGGCAATTGCACAGATCCTGTATTCAACCCCTGTTATATCTTGGGCCACAAGAACATCCAACTTTGTCAATCCTCAGAGGCAGGTGATAGTTCTGGAGTTTCCAGTGAGGATATATACATCTACCCACATAGTAAATTAAAGAACAATGTACCAAAATACTCACCATCAAAAAGAAAAATGTTTTCTTCTTTTTGTCTTTCCTCTTCTAATCTTGGTATCAAACATGTCATAGTGAAAAAGAACTATCCAGATTTTTTTTTTTTTTTTTTTTTCTAAGAGTCATTTTTTGTGCTGTGCTCACTGCCAATCTTCCCCAGAAACCTTGAGTAACTTAAGTCACAAGTTTCAGTTCTCTTTCCTACCATCTATCAAGGGCAATTGCACAGATCCTGTATTCAACCCCTGTTATATCTTGGGCCACAAGAACATCCAACTTTGTCAATCCTCAGAGGCAGGTGATAGTTCTGGAGTTTCCAGTGAGGATATATACATCTACCCACATAGTAAATTAAAGAACAATGTACCAAAATACTCACCATCAAAAAGAAAAATGTTTTCTTCTTTTTGTCTTTCCTCTTCTAAACTTGGTATCAAACATATCATAGTGAAAAAGAACTATCCAGATATTCTTTTTTTTTTTTTGCTGTGCTGGATCTTAGTTGCAGCATGTGGAATCTAGTTCCCTGATAAGTGATCAAATCCTGGCCCCCTGCTTCTGAAGCACGGTGTCTTAGCCACTGGACCACCAGGGAAGTCCGTATCCAGATATTCCTGCATCCCAGTAGGACAAAACTCAGAGCTCAGTACCAAGCACATGAGTTTTATGTTAGAATAATGAGCTTCTCTGGATATAAATTGGGTATATGTTGGTATAATACATGTATGTAACATGTATGCTAATATATTATTATCAGTATATTATAATGATGTATTTTTCTGCAGGGTAGGCTATAACATATATGTCTTAGTGGTTATAAAACTTGATGTCACTCAAATCTAAAACATTTTTTCAATCACAGAGTTGTAAATGATATTATCAATGTAGTTGATGCTAACATTTGCTAAACCAACTTTTCTAATAATATTCATTTATGACACAAATAGAATAGTAAGACCAAATTCGGGAAAAAACAGAAATAGGTGTGTAATAGAAAAGAGAGGGATACTTAAGGATATAAATTTAATCTGATTTTGGCTTTCCTGTAGAGTCGTTCATGGTAGAACGTTACTGCTGGTAGCTCCGGTGATCTAGGAAGGAGGTTCTCCAGTTTTCCCCTCCATGGCTCTCAGCTACTCGTGACCTGAAGTCAATCTCAGACTGAAAGTGAATCCTCAGGATAGTTGGAATACAGAGCTATCACAGATAAATGGTTCTTCACTCTGTACGCTCAGGGCAAAGTCAGATCTATCAGTGTAAGGCGGAAGACAGTGGTATGGAACTCCACTCATGAGACAAAAGTGAAAGAAAGAATGTGTGTGTTCGAGATGAAAAAAGAACAAAGTTGTAGGGGTCTCCAGCAGAACAACCTTCTTATGGAACATTTAGCAGAAAAACCCAAGCAAACTTTTTGGCCAATTCAATATTAACCTTTTGAAGAATGAAATCCCTGTATTTCTCACTTCAAAGAACTATGTGCACCATCTCTGCTGTGACATATTATCAAATATTTATTTTGAATGTAAGTGGAAATTTCTCAAGGTGTAATAGGAACATTGCTAGAATTAGAACCAGAGGGTTTTATTGTCTCTCTGCTACTTCCTGGCTGTATGGTATGAAGCAAGTTATTTAACCTCTTTCATTTCAGTTCAGTTCAGTTCAGTCGCTCACTCGTGTCTGACTCTTTGCGACCCCATGAATCGCAGCACGCCAGGCCTCCCTGTCCATCATCAACTCCCAGAGTTCACTCAGACTCACGTCCATCGAGTCCATGATGCCATCCAGCCATCTCATCCTCTGTCGCCCCCTTCTTCTCCTGCCCCCAATCCCTCCCAGCATCAAAGTCTTTTCCAATGAGTCAGCTCTTCTCATGAGGTGGCCAAAGTACTGGAGTTTCAGCTTTAGCATCATTCCTTCCAAAGAAATCCCAGGGCTGATCTCCTTCAGAATGGACTGGTTGGATCTCCTTGCAGTCCAAGGGACTCTCAAGAGTCTTCTCCAACACTACAGTTCAAAAGCATCAATTCTTCCTCACTCAGCCTTCTTCACAGTCCAACTCTCACATCCATACATGACCAC
>SJYX01013020.1:16025-150388 GCA_006410675.1 Oreotragus oreotragus | reverse complement strand
AGAGGGATACTTAAGGATATAAATTTAATCTGATTTTGGCTTTCCTGTAGAGTCGTTCATGGTAGAACGTTACTGCTGGTAGCTCCGGTGATCTAGGAAGGAGGTTCTCCAGTTTTCCCCTCCATGGCTCTCAGCTACTCGTGACCTGAAGTCAATCTCAGACTGAAAGTGAATCCTCAGGATAGTTGGAATACAGAGCTATCACAGATAAATGGTTCTTCACTCTGTACGCTCAGGGCAAAGTCAGATCTATCAGTGTAAGGCGGAAGACAGTGGTATGGAACTCCACTCATGAGACAAAAGTGAAAGAAAGAATGTGTGTGTTCGAGATGAAAAAAGAACAAAGTTGTAGGGGTCTCCAGCAGAACAACCTTCTTATGGAACATTTAGCAGAAAAACCCAAGCAAACTTTTTGGCCAATTCAATATTAACCTTTTGAAGAATGAAATCCCTGTATTTCTCACTTCAAAGAACTATGTGCACCATCTCTGCTGTGACATATTATCAAATATTTATTTTGAATGTAAGTGGAAATTTCTCAAGGTGTAATAGGAACATTGCTAGAATTAGAACCAGAGGGTTTTATTGTCTCTCTGCTACTTCCTGGCTGTATGGTATGAAGCAAGTTATTTAACCTCTTTCATTTCAGTTCAGTTCAGTTCAGTCGCTCACTCGTGTCTGACTCTTTGCGACCCCATGAATCGCAGCACGCCAGGCCTCCCTGTCCATCATCAACTCCCAGAGTTCACTCAGACTCACGTCCATCGAGTCCATGATGCCATCCAGCCATCTCATCCTCTGTCGCCCCCTTCTTCTCCTGCCCCCAATCCCTCCCAGCATCAAAGTCTTTTCCAATGAGTCAGCTCTTCTCATGAGGTGGCCAAAGTACTGGAGTTTCAGCTTTAGCATCATTCCTTCCAAAGAAATCCCAGGGCTGATCTCCTTCAGAATGGACTGGTTGGATCTCCTTGCAGTCCAAGGGACTCTCAAGAGTCTTCTCCAACACTACAGTTCAAAAGCATCAATTCTTTGGCACTCAGCCTTCTTCACAGTCCAACTTTCACATCCATACATGACCACAGGAAAAACCATAGCCTTGACTAGATGATTCTTAGTCGGCAAAGTAATGTCTCTGCTTTTGAATATGCTATCTAGGTTGGTCATAATTTTTCTTCCAAGGAGTAAGCGTCTTTTAATTTCATGGCGGCAGTCACCATCTGCAGTGATTTTGGAGCCCAGAAAAATAAAGTCTGACACTGTTTCCACTGTTTCTCCATCTATTTCCCATGGAGTGATGGAACCTGATGCCATGATCTTCATTTTCTCAATGTTGAGCTTTAAGCCAACTTTTTCACTCTCCTCTTTTACTTTCATTAACCTCTTTAAGCCTGGTTTTTTGTTGTTGTTGTTTATTTGTTTTTTTCTTTTTTTTTATTCCAAATCCTTCTGAGCCTATTCAGTTCAGTTCAGTCACTCTGTTGTGTCTGACTCTTTGCAACCCCATGAACTGCAGCATGCCAGGCCTCCCTGTCCATCACCAACTCCTGGAGTCCAGCCAAACCCATGTCCATTGAGTTGGTGATGCCATCCAACCATCTCATCCTCCATCGTCCCCTTCTCCTCCTGCCTTCAATCTTTCCCAGCATCTGAGCCTATTCATTTATCAGTAAAATGGGAATGGTAAAATAGGGATTCATAAGATAACATAGCTAAAAAATTCTTGTAAAATTTTAGTGCTATGCCAATAGCAGTTATTAGCAATTCTCTACAACCGGTGGCATGTATTTATTTATGTTGAGATTGAGCTCAGCTCACACAGGAATGAGCACACTCACTTGGGCAGTTGTGGGGTAATTTGGGAAGACTTCTGCTCAATGTTTGGGGGGTCAGGGTCTGTGGAAGGGGGCAGTTTGACTTGCAGGAGGCTATATGAAGGGGATTGGCTCTGTAGAAACTATCTCTGTCTGACTCTGGATTCCAACAGCCTTCTAGAAGTTACAGTGTTAGGGGTTTGGTGCCTATAAAAAATATCCTTCCAGTGGCTTCATTGCTAGAGAAAAGGGGGTGAGAACCTCACTGACCGAGAACCTGGCCCCACCTCAGTCTCAGCCAGCTGCTGCTGGGTGACACTGGGGAGAATGATGGTTTGAGTCATTCCACCCAGACCCTCAGGTGTCCCTGAAGATCTGAGCACAGCAGTCCCTGGTCATCACTAGTTCAAAGCGCTGAACTATTTCACTACTTTCATCACTAGTTCCCTACTTTCTTGTCAAAGTAGACAAGAAAAATGGGATTAGTGACCAACAGGGTCTTGTGTTTAGTTTACTTCATCCTGCTCCTCTGCCTGCCTGTTTTTCTTAATCTTTCTTTCCTTGGTCTAGGCATTTCTTCAATTTTTTCCCCCCCTTTAGCAAACCTGCTTTCTTTCCTTTGGACTTCCTTCCTTCTCTCACCCTTTTAAAATCATTCCTTTCTCTTTCCCTTTAAATGGTCATTGTAGTAAATCAAAACACTTCAATATTTCCTACACAAAATAAGATTTTAGACTCCTTGTTCTTAAAGCATATAAACAAAAATAATTTACAAATCTCTCTTAAAATGAAGTTAGGTTGGTTTATTTAATGTAATGATCTTTTTTTTTAATGTCAGAAGCCCTTGGTGAGAATTTTAACTGAAAGCAGTTTTAAGTGTAAAAAAACCCACAACTGTCACCACAAAGAATTCCTAAAAAAGCTTCATCGCAAAACATACAATTGTAAAGCAGATTGTATTGTCCCCTAGAAACAAGTTTGTAATTAGGAGTTGTGTTCTTGATCAAGGACTTAAATCCAATAAATCATAGATATGACCAACAATAAGTCATAAAGGAAAAGACACAACAATAAAATTTTATAGTCATTTGAAAGAGTAAAATTTGGCCCCAGGTCTTATAAAATGAACAAAAATAGAACAGGCATGGTGATTATGAAAGAACCCTAACCTGCTATTAAGTACATTGATCACATAAAAATACAGCTCTAACTTGCCATAAATTTGACTAAAAGTTAATGTCTCTATAATGGATATTAAACATGTAATTAACAATAATTTTATTTGCTGTCCTTGACTTCAGAAAAACTTTCTAGGGAGCTTTAGGGTGAGCTGAGCCTCCTTACAAAGCCATCTGGTAAGCATGAACTAGAGCAGGGTGCAATGCTGGCCTTGAGTGGGGTTCTATTTTACACTCATGAGTGAACTGAGAAGATGCTAATTAAATTTGTAGGGGATGTTCCACAACTTTCAAATCTTGGTTAAAGTTAATAAGGATCACAAGCTGGAAAAGTGGACAGATCTCAACAGAGATTCAGTAGGGATTTATGATGAGATTGTCAGCTCAAAGAAGAACAAACCACCTATTATCAAAGAAGTACTACCTGAGTGAGTGCTCATCAAGCTAAGGTATATACGACTGTGGGTAAGAGGTTTAAAAGTAGTAACCGGGCTGATCATAGAGAAATTTAATACCCTAAGTTAACAGACATAAATAAACATGAAATAGGCACATTTTACGTGTATAACACACAGATACTAAGTGGGCAATAAAAGCAGTAATTGTAAGGTTTGCGGGTCCCCCAGCCCCTCTGCTGACTATGGCAGAGCACCCAGCCCTGTGGTGTCACCCACTGTGAGTCACTTTCTGTTGAGTTTCAGGGCTGTCTTCCTGCTCAGCTGCATATGTTCGTATGTCCTTGTGTGTTCCCATTTTCTACCTAGCTGACCTATAGTAAGAATTCATTCAATATTTGTTGAAAGAGAGGACAAATTAACACTCTGTTTTTCAGTCTGAAGCACCTGAGTAGGAGTCAACACCCCTGAGTTCTAAAACCCCCTCCACCACCCACTGCTTAATTTCCAGTGAGGCATCCCTCAGCTTTTGAAAACAAAGGACCACATTTATCACTCCTTCCCATGTTAGGATCATGCCACAAAAATACGGGGCTGCCAAATCCCCTTCATTAGGCAATCCTGTGTAGTTTTCCCTTGAGACAACAAGTGTTAACACGCTAAGTCGATACAATTAAGAGCTGAAAATTACATTTTTATAGTCTATACAATTTATCATTGGTAAATATTCTCCTTTTAAAGGTGAAAACAGATCCTTGCTACCTCTGCATTACTGTATCCAGTCTCCAAGGTAAAAGCAGTCTGTAGCCTATCTATGGGGCCTTCTCATTCTAACTTGAAATCTGCATTATTAGGGGTTAGGACTTAGAGAAGAAAAGGCTGGGAACTGTCCGCAGCCTACATCCAAGCATATGTAATTATGGATGATTATTTGTGAAACAAAGAAAAAGTGAACACAGGGAAAGAAAATATGAAATGAATTTGATATTTTAGTAAGAGTAAGAGGGATGTGCATTTTTTTTTATCTCAACAACAGGTATTTCCATGCACAACACAGAACTACCAGTTGGACATGACTGAGTGACTAAACAGCGAAAATGAATGAATTACATGGTCCTCTAGAAGGGACTTGGAAAACATGTGGTTCTGAATCCCATCTCCTCCCTGCAGCCAAAAGGTCAGGAACCCGTTCTATGGCGTTTCTGATGAGAGGATGACAGACTGGAATTCGGTGAGTGAGGCTCAGGGCAATGCCTCCCAATCCACAAGTGGAAAACTACCTGATCATGAGCCTCCTTCTCAGAAGATGCAGAGAAAGAGAAGCACAGGCAGGAAGCGAAGCAGAGCCACGAACACCGCCTGCCTTGCTGGGAGAGGCAGGGAGAAGTCTAAAAAGGCCCCCCTGGAGTCTAGAGGGTAAGGCCTGCTACTACACCACGTTCTGGGGCACCCCCAGGTGCCATGGAGCTGCTGCAGGACTGGAAGATCTCAAGAAACACACGCTTCCTCACTCTGCCTCAGCTGCCCCATTCATCCGATGGAGATGGCCCTCGTGCTTCATTCAGCTTGGGTAAAAGGAGGCCATAGTACTTTGAAAAGTTGAAAAAAGTATTAAACTGTAGTTTCTCAGAAAGGAGTAAAGAGCTCTCTATATTTGAGATGCTGCTGCTGCTAAGTCGCTTCAGTTGTGTCCGATTCTGGGCAACCCCATAGACGGCAGCCCACCAGGCTCCCCTGTCCCTGGGATTCTCCAGGCAAAAATACTGGAGTGGGCTGCCATTTCCTTCTCCAATATTTGAGATGAAAGAGCACTTTTGCATAAAGGCTGGGGTGTGGGTCCATGGTTGCTTCTTCAGCTCCGTGATGCTCTGACTGCAGGACTGGGGAGGGTAGGTTCTCAAACCCATCAC
The DNA here is from genome assembly GCA_006410675.1 of Oreotragus oreotragus. Taxonomy (NCBI): domain Eukaryota; kingdom Metazoa; phylum Chordata; class Mammalia; order Artiodactyla; family Bovidae; genus Oreotragus; species Oreotragus oreotragus. Next base: position 145,094 of record SJYX01013020.1, on the reverse strand, counting down.
CTCCCCCATGCTGTTGCTGTGCTTGAGAGGCAGGCTGCAAATGTGCACCCTTTCCTGATAATAGTGCAAAAAAAGAAAATGAAAGTTTCCAAATTGTTCTTCCCTTTAAAATACTAAGTGAGAATAAAAGAACTGAAAAAAAGGGAGAAGGAAATAATCGAGCAAAATAAACAGATGAAGGTATACTGGAAAATTTGGAAAAAGAGGAAGGAGGAATAAGAAGAGGAACGAGGAAGACATCAGACAGAGAAAAAGAGATTTACTGAGGAGAAGAAAAGAGAAACTGAGAGCAGATACAGGCCAACTTGAAAAGAAATGGAAGAATGTGTAAAAAAAACTGACTTTACTGAGCACAGGAATAAAAAGCAATGCCAGACAAAAGGCAAAAGAAAAAAGCACTAAACTGAAAGAGCTATCAGAAAGGGAAAATGTCATGTAGAGATAAAAGAGATTTTTCTTAAATGGGGGTAAAAAAATCTTCCAAGCATTTTTATTTAGTTAGCCAAGGAAGAAAATGAATTCAAGAGGATAGGGAGATAAGAAAAGGGATGACAAACAGTCGTATAAGAAATTAAATGATATTAAAGAAGAGACCAAGGAAGGAAGGAGACAAAAGATTTTGGCAAAAGAGAGACTCTTATATAAGAAATTTTAAACAGCTAAATTATGTTAAAAGCCCTTTGCAAACATCATCCTCAATAAAAAGCATGTATTGAAATCACTTTGAACCTAGCAAACACAGGTAGAGAAAACAGAGAGACCCTTTAAAGAGGAAGCAAGACAAATCAGAAAACAAGAGTAGTTAACCTGAAGTAAAAGCTCCAGGGCACACGGATCAGTCTTTTATCCCATTACTGACACAAAGAAGGCATTCCAAAAGTCTCTGTGGGATGAATGAATGAACTGAATGAATAAATGAATGGATGGATGGATGAACCTCTGGAGCTTCAGGAGTTTCCTATGTGTCTATGGCTTCTGCTCCTGAATGTCTGTCCCACCCTAATGTGGAAACTCCTCTTCCTCCTTTGTCCTACTAGCAAAAATGTCAAGATGCCTGTGATCCACAGTCTACTCATCAGGGGGTCATACCAGGCCTATTTCCCATTAGCAGGGGAAAAGGGAAATGGTAAAAGTTTTTAACTTTGCAAAGCATTTCTAGAATAACTCATTTTAACCCTGGCCAGTTGAGTGAGGCAATGATTATCTTTCATTAACATCAGCTTTGAGAAGTCTAGTGGTTATTTTAATGATCCCAGAAAAAGAGAACAATATAGATCATGAGATCAGTTCAGTTCAGTTCAGTTGCTCAGTCGTGTCTGACTTTTTGTGACCCCATGAACCGCAGCACACCAGGCCTCCCTGTCCATCACCAACTCCCGGAGTTTACCCAAACTCATGTTCATCAAGTCGGTGATACCATCCAACCATCTCATCCTTCATCATCCCCTTCTCCTCCTGCCCTCAATCTTTCCTAGCATCAGGGTCTTTTCAAATGAGTCAGCTCTTTGCATCAGGTGGCCAAAGTATTGGAGTTTCAGCTTCANAAAGAGCAAACTTAGAAAATCGCAAACTGTTTAATCTGCAGAGCAATCCTTGGGCACTCAAACCCATGCCACGAAGAGGTGGGGTACCAAAGTCTATTGTTGTTGTTCACTCACGAAGTCACGTCTGACTCTGGTGATACCGTGGAATTCAGCACACAGGCTTCCCTATCCTACACTAGTTCTCAAAGTTTGCCAAAGTTCATGTCCTTTGAGTCGACGATGCCATCCAACCATCTCATCCTCTGTTGCCACTCCTCCTGTCCTCTATCTTTCCCAGCATCAGGGTCTTTTCCAGTGAGTCAGTTCTTGGCATCAGGTGGCCAAAGTATTGGAGCTTCAACATCAGTTCTTCCAATGAATATTCAGGGCTGATTTCCTAAGGAAATCAACTGCTTTGATCTCCTTGCTGTTCAAGAGACTCTCAAGAGTCTTCTCCAGCATCGCAATTCAAAAGCATCAGTTCCTTCCTGCTCAGCTTTCTTAACGGTCCAACACTCACATCCATACATGACTAGTGGAAAGATTATAGCTTTGACTATACAGCCCTTCGTCAGCAAAGTGATGTCTGTGCTTTTATACTAAAGTTTAGCGGCTTTCAAGTGGTATGAGCTCTTCAATGCCCACATAATATTGGCCCTGGAAGACGTAGCACAAGGAAGACCTTTTCAGAGGGCAGAGTCAGGGAGTATGTAGAGAAAGTGGGCATGGGAGATCCTTCTGGATATGAGACTTTGCCATCAAGGCTGCCAGATGAGTCACTCAAAGAACTTAGGGGCTAGAGAATGAGCCTTGTCTACCAGTAGCAATATATCAGATGTTTGGGAAGCAGGTAACCTGGCTACATCCATACTTGATGGAGAGGACTGAATAGTTCCGGGAGTCTTGGACTTTGAGTTGAACAATGTAAATGGAAGAGTTGGATGGAATTTGAGAGGTTTCTCCCAGAAGGTGAATCTGTTCTGTGTGTGAAGAAAAGACTGGACACAGCTGTTTGGGTGGCCCAAGGAGGGCATTGTGGCTGAGATGCTAGTGTGTTCAATTTCTACTGTTGCTGTGACAACGTACCATAAATTGAGTGGCTAAAGACAAGGAGATTATGATCCTACAGTCAGGTCAGAAGTCCAACATTCTTGCCACCGCACTAAGGTTAAGGTGTTCCTTTTGAAGGCTCTGGGGGAAAATCTGTTCCCTTGCTTTTTCCAGTTTCTAGAGGCCACCTGCATTCCCTAGCTCATGGTATCCTTCTTCTTCAAAGCCTGTATGGAATCTTGGACCTGCCTTCTGACCACAGCCAGGAAAAGTTCTCTGCCTCTTTAAAAAAAAATAATTTTACCTACTTATTTATTTCTTGACAGTGCGGGGTCTTCATTGCTGCAAGGGCTTTTCTCCAGATGTGGCGAGCAGGGCTACCCTCTAGGTGCTGTGCCCGGGCATCTCACTGCAGTGGCTTCTCTCATTGCAGAGCATGAGCTCTTGGGCAGTCGGGTTTCAGTAGCTGTGGCATGTGGGCTCAGTAGCTATGGCTCCCACGCTCTAGAGCACAGACTCAGTAATTACGGCTCACGGGCTTAGCTGCTCTGTGGCATGTGGGATCGTCTTGGATCAGGGATAGGACCCGTGTCTCCTGCGTTGGCATTACCATCAGGCCATCAGGGAAGCCCAAGTTCTCCACTTTTAAGAGTCTATGTGATTATATTGGGCCCACTTGGATGATCCAGGAGAATCTCTGCCTCTTAAGGTTCCTACTGAAAGGTCATTTCTCCATAAACAGTAACATATGCACAGGAACACCCTGAGAACTAGGATATGGGTGTCTTTGGGGAGATAATTATTCTGTCTACCACAGGCATATATCTCAATATCTATTTTCCACTTCTTCAGAAGACCTCCATGTTATTTACCAAAAGCAGGGACTATCACTGCCCAGAGCAGAGATCATGTTGCCCAGTTTCCTCTGATATGTTTGACATGACTGAATTCTACCATGTGATGAAAGTGGAAGTGATATGTGCAACTTCTGGAAGCTGCCTTAAAGAGAGAGGGCGTGTCTTTCCCTTTCTTTTTGTCCTTTCTGCTGGCCAAAACACACACATGAAGAATGAAGCTGGATAACAGACTGCTAAGTCACTTCAGTCGTGTCCGACTCTGTGTGACCCCACAGACGGCAGCCCACCAGGCTCCCCCATCCCTGGGATTCTCCAGGCAAGAATACTGGAGTGGGTTGCCATTTCCTTCTCCAATGCATGAAAGAGAAAAGTGAAAGTGAAGTCGCTCAGTCTGTCCGACTGTCAGCGACCCCATGGACTGCAGCCCACCAGGCTACTCCGTCCATGGGATTTTCCAGGGAAGATGTGTAATGAGGATGACAGAGTCTTGGGAGACTGCATCCCAATGGATTGTGAGCTATCACATTGACCCTATGTCATTAATGCAAGCGGCAGGATGGGGGGAGGAATTAACATCTATCTTCTTAGCTTCTGTTATCAGGGGGTTTGGATGCTCAATCAAACCTGCTCCTATCAAATACACAGGATGCAAAGACGCTGCCAATCCAAAGTATAGGAAATGAGATAAATGAAAAGGAAATGAGAAAAAGGGATTTGAAATTTCTCCAGGCTTCGGCCAGCTGAAGAAAAAGTCATGAGTATGACAAGAACAAAACCAAACCTCAAGAGGAAAGTGTAACTGAAGAGATACAACAGAAGAAAAGGGTTCCAATGAAGCTACACTGGGGGAACCTCTGATCAATGTCTCTCTCTGCAAACTTTGCAGGAGTTAAATTTTCCTTTTAAAAGTTAAAACCTTACCAGTTTTCACTGGGGGAAAAAGGACCCCAAGATCTTAGTGCCTTAAAACAACAAAGGCTTATTTCTTGCTCACTGCACATGTTCAGTGTGGGCCAGCACGGAGCACCACTCATTTTAATAATTCAGGGACTCAGGCTGAGAAACGCTCATCTTAACATGTGCCTTTTTGCTTGTCACAGCAGGTAAAGGGGCTCTTAAAAATGCTGCTCAGCAAATCAGCACTATTCACAATAGTCAAGAGGTGGAAGCAACCCAAACACCCATTGATGGATGAATGAATAAACAAAATGCGAGAGACACACACAGTGGAATACTAGTCAGCCTTTAAAAGGGAGGCTATCTTATCACATGCAACAACGTGGATGAACCAGAGGACACTATGCTAAGTAAAAGAAGCAGTCACAAAAGACAAATACTGTACGCTTGATTCCAGTTACGCGAGTTAGCCAGAGCAGTCAAATTCATAGAGACGGAAGGCAGAATGGCGGCTATATGGGGCTGGGGCGAGGGGAGGATGAGGAGTCGCTGTTTAACGGGCACAGAGTTTCAGTTTTGCAAGATGGAAAAGTTCAGGAGACCTGTTTTACAGACATTCCCACGAGTATGCTTCACACTTAGCCTTGGCGTACTCCTTTTCCTATTTGGAACCAGTCTGTTGTTCCATATCCGGTTCTAACTGTTGCTTCCTGATAAGAAGAGTTAAATCATAATGTCTTATGACACCTGAATGAGAGAGATTTCAGAACCACTGTGGATGGAGACAATTTAGCTTCACTCAGGATGTCTTTGAAAAAGTATGACATTAGTTGGGTTTTAAAATTTGAAAAAAAAAAAACAAATAGAGCTTGAGGACATTAGACCGGGGAATGGAAAACACACAGATATGTGCACACACAATCACATTTAAAGTAGAATTCTAATGCCACTTAAGTGGCCTTTTGAATGAGGACCCCAAAACTCCATTCATTTCAACTGTTTTCATAATAAAATCTACTTCCTATCTAACAAAGGTTGGATAAATTTAAAATTTATCTAAATTTAAAGGTTTTTTTCTTTTAAGAGTTACCCTTTATAAGGCAAATATTGTGATAAACCTAGACACTAAGCAATAATTTAAAATGATGTGTATCAGTCTCAAAGTTGAAATTATACAACTGCAAAGGATAGTTACAAATAGAGTTTGTATTGCAGGAAGACCTGGGGGAATTTTTCATCATTTACTTGAGAGCCAGAAAAGCAAGGCCAAGAAGTATGGCCAGACTTCAGAAGAGCAAATCAGAACTAGACAAATATGTTTTCTATGTCAGCCCAGAGATTTTCAAGTTGCATATGAAGTATAGCATTTTTAAATAACTGTATTTAAAATTATGACATGGTTGGACTTCCCTGGCAGTCCAGTGGTTAAGACTCTGAGCTTCCAAAGCAGGGAGTGCAGGTTTAATCCCTGGTCTTGGAACTAAAACCTCACATGCCAAGCAGTGCACCCCAAAAAAAAAAAAACTGAAAAATAAAAATAAATAAAATTATGGCATAGTAAGCTGTCTTTGGGGGCTTCCCAGGTGGCGCTAGTGGTGAAGAAGCCACATTCTAACCCAGGAGATGTAACAAACACCGGTTCAATCCCTGAGTTGGGAAGACCCCCTGGAGAAGGGCATGGCAACCCAATCCAGTCTTCTTGCCTGGAGAATCCCATGGACAGGGGAGCCTGGAGGGCTACAGTCCATAGGGTCGCACAGAGTGGGACATGACTGAAGCAGCTTGGCACACACGCACACATACAGTCTATCTTCATTTTAAATGGCCAAGAAATCCATTAGATAAGTACCATAGACTTGTCCTTTTAAAAATATATAATATTAAATTGGGAAATATTTTAAATAGGACTTTAAAGAGTTGTTCATACTAATGGGGTTAATTATTGAAGGTATCGTGTATACTATCAAGTTTCTTCTTTAAGAATAAAGGATTTCCTTTCACATCTGCTTTCTTCAGATCTGAAGAATTCCAGTTGTTGAGAGAGCTAGTGGTATACTGTTACTATCCTAAATTTAAAACGTGAAAATATTAATATTAGTTTCTAAAGTGAATACAATTATTTAATTTATGTAGTATGACTCATTTTCTAAGCTTGTGCTACTGGAAATGGATATTATAATTCTCTTCAATCGAGCAGAGTTTGAATTCAGATTCGCATACAAATCAGGGTCACAGAATCATAAGTGAAGATGGTTTATACAAGAACAGAATAATAGAATGTTCTTGTAATTGGAAGGAATCTTGGTAATCATCAAAGGTGCTTAATAAATATGTCAATTGGAAAATGTTACTTACAATGAAAAAAATGAATTTTGAAGAACACTGTCATCTATATGTGAATCCATCTTAAGCACTGGCTATTTTCATCAATTCCTATATAAATGGTCAAACTGGGTTTTTGTTGTTGTTTTGCTGTATAACATAAAGCGGAACTAGGTGATAACGTGTCCAAGAGTCGGAATGAATTTTTGCTGTTGAATCCCTTGCTAGAAATTACTCTTCAGTGATTTGAGGAGACTTTTAATGAGACCTATGAGGATAAAAGATCAGAAGATGATCATAAAAAAGTGATTCTGCAAATGGAATGCAGTTAGGCTGAAATGGACCAGAAACACTGATCCACTGACATACCTGAAAAGTAAAACATACCATGCAACAAAGTGTGTCCTTTCTTAGCAACTGTTTAAGAGCTCCTTAGGGCACTCTTGTATTGTCTCTCAGTCGCCCAGTCGTGTTTGACTCTTTGCTACCCCAGGGACTGCAGCATGCCAGGCTTCCCTGTCCTTCACTATCTCCTGGAGTTTACTCAAACTCATGTTCATTGAGTCAGTGATGCCATCCAACTATCTCATCTTCTGTCGCTCCCTTCTCCTGCTGCCTTCAATCTTTCCCAGCATCAGGGTCTTTTCCAAAGAGTCGGCTCTTCAAATTAGGTGGCCAAAGTATTGGAGCTTCAGGTTCAGTATTTCCAGTGAATATTCAGGACTGATTTCCTTTAGAACTGACTGGTTTGATCTCTTTGCAGTCCAAGGGACTGTCAAGAGTCTTCCCCAGCACCACAATTCGAAAGCATCAATTCTTTGGCACTCAGCCTTCTTTATGGCACCCTTTAATGCCACATAAAGTGTTTTTCAAAGAAACCCTGGTGTATTAGAAGGTTGTAAGTGAGGAGCTAACTCTCAAAAGCGATTTTGGTTATAGAAGATCACCATAGGATTGAGGGAAAAGGGCCACAGGTCATAGGAAAAGGTCCTCAGATCGCTTTCCTTGGTGAAATTCACTTATTCACTCATTCTTTTGGCTAATGTAACACGTATTTATGGTGACGCCAAGCGCCAAGGGATTTGTTAGGCAATACTTATGCCTTCATGATCATTCTATCTTTTTTTTTTTTCATTGAAACAGAAATAAGTAAGTTGGAACAGTCACCCCATGCTGGGAAGCCAAACTGTACTTATTTTTATTATTTTATCATTTTTGGCCTAATTGGCCCTGTCTGCTTCCTGTTTGGGTAGTGACTGGAACATACCGACAGATGTGGAAGTATGATTCAAAGCTCAACCAGGGCAATTTTTCCAAAATGTAATTGAAGACTGCGTTCAAGCCTGGCATATACATAGACACCTGCTTTATTTGCATAGCCCAAGCTTGCAGGAAGTTTTAATCAATCATTTTCTGTGTGTAGAATTATCCATCCAGAAAACCATTACTTATTTCACCAGAAAAAAAAAAAAAATGGTTTTTCTTTGCTGCTGCATTAGTTTCATCCTACCTCCCTCCCCTCCACCAGCAGAAAGAAAAGAAAAAAAAGTTTATGTCAAAATATATGGATTAATGTTCCAGCTTATAAACAATCTTGACTTATTTTTAAATCTCCAAAAGGTGCATTCTGCCACTTCTTTCGCCAATAAGCATGAAAACTCTATCTTCTGTCGCATACCACATCATTTATATTTACTGAATGTTCTCATTTTGCCAGGTGCTAGGAAACTAGTAAACAAAAGGTGACAAATGTTGATTAAATAATCATAAAAAGCATGAATTACAAAGCCTGATAGCTGTAGAAGGTGCTACATGAAAGGATGGAACAGGGGAATCATATAATCGTAGGACTGAGGTGGTGATGGGGCAAGAAAGAAGCACTATTTGAGCTGAGAGTTTAGTAAACGGACATCGTTGTTGTTGTTTAGTTGCTAAGTAGTGTCCAGCTCTTTTGCGACCCCATAGACTGTAGCCCACCAGGCTCCTCTATCCATGGGATTTCCTGAGCAAAAACGTGAGCTGCCATTTCCCTTTCAGGGGATCTTTCCAACCCAGCAGAATTTGAGAGGGAAGGACAAGAGGGAGAGGAGAAAGTTACAGGCAAATAAAAACATGTGCAAAGGCCCTGGGGCAAGAGAGAGAGTGCACATTGAAGAAATGAAAGGCTTGAGAGAATGTAACATGGAAAAAGAGTGAGAGGGTTGAATTACCAGAGGCTGGAGGGAGCTGGACCCAACGTATATGTGTCTTTGCAGACCTCCTAAGAAGTTTGATCTTCAAAAACAACTCTAAGCCATTCAGTTTTCCAGATTCACATTTTTAATAGCTCGTCCTGTGTACAGTGAATTAGAGTGAGGAGACCTTTCAGATCTGTTGACCTGAAACAGGTGACAGGAGTAGCTGCTATAAGGGTACCAGTGAGTTAGAGAGGATTGTGTGCATTCCAGAGACATTCAGGAGGTAGAACCTAGAAGAATTGGTTTTGTTAAACAAATACATGAATGTATTAATGAATCAGTCCTCAAAATAGTTCACATTTATTTACTCTTCCTACTTGCCACATTGACTGAATTTTTAAAAATTCTCTATACAAATGGTAATTTTTAAAAAGAGAAGGAAAAAGTACATCCAATATTAGTGTTTTATGAAAAAAAGGCATGAGTCTTTATATCTTATGAGCCTTATTTCAGGTTACCAATAGTCTTTAATTCAGTTATTTTCCCCCCTTTGAATATTTTTGCTAGAGACTTTCCCAAGTTTCTAATTTATTCCCTACACTTATTAATACGTAAATGTTAACAGCCTTCAATTTATAAGCCAAGCTACAGATCACTCTTTTTTAAAGTGTGTTCCCCAGAATCAGCCTTGTGGAAGTAATAGCTCTTACTTTTTTCAAGAAAGTAATTTATTTTTAATTACTTTTGACTGTGCTGGGTCTTTATTGTTGTCCAAGGACTTAGTTGCTTGAGATGTGGGATCTTCCCTGACCAGGGGTCGAACTTGTGTCCCCAGCATTGCACAAGAATCCTGTGTCCCCAGATTCTTAACCACTGAACCGTGAGGGAAGCCTAGTTTTTACTTTAAATATATAGTTTTTAGTAAATAAACAGTGATTAAGCAATATTCAACAAGTTTCTCTACTGAAAGCCTTTTCAGAGCCTTTTATATGCCAATATGCATTATGAAAATATTGAAGGCAAAGAAGAGGACAGCAGGAGGATGAGATGGTTGGATGGCATTGCCAATTCAATGGACATGAACTTTGGTGAATTCTGGGAGATGATGAAGGACAGGGAAGCCTGGCCCGCTGCAGTCCATGGGGTCACAAAGAGTCAGACACGATTTAGCAACTGAAAAACAAAAACGCATTATGAATTTCAAAGACAGAAATAGGTAACACATCCCATCTCATGTGTCCATGGAATGCCTTCCACTGAGCATCTCAGGAATTCCACAAGAAGCTTTGGATAAAGAATCATACACATATTGACTCAGTTCCTTGAACAGGGTTTTGCATGAAACCCTTATGGCAGAAAGCGAAGAAGAACTAAAAAGCCTCTTGATGAAAGTGAAAGAGGAGAGTGAAAAAGTTGGCTTGAGGATCAACATTCGGAAAACTAAGATCATGGCACCTGGTCCCATCACTTCATGGTAAATAGATGGGGAGACAGCAGAAACAGTGACAGACTTTATTTTGGGGGGCTCCAAAATCACTGCAGATGCTGACTGCAGCCATGAAATTAAAAGACACTTGCTCCTTGGAAGAAAAGTTATGACCAACCTAGACAGCATATTAAAAAGCAGAGACATTACATTGCCAACAAAGGTCCATCTAGTCAAAGCTATGGTTTTTCCAGTAGTCAGGTACGGATGTGAGTGTTGGACTATAAAGAAAGCTGAACACTGAAGAACTGATGCTTTTGAACTGTGATGTTGGAGAAGACTCTTGAGAGTCCCTTGGACTGCAAGGAGATCCAACCAGTCCATTCTAAAGGAAATCAGTCCTGAATATTCATTGGAAAGACTGATGCTGAAGCTGAAACTCCAATACTTTGGCCACTTTCATGGCAAATAGATGGGGAAACAATGGAAACAGTGACAGACTTTATTTTCTTGGGCTCCAAAATCACTCAGATGGTGACTGCAGCCATGAAATTAAAAGACACTTGCTCCTTGGAAGAAAAGTTATGACCAACCTAGACAGCATATTAAAAAGCAGAGACATTACATTGCCAACAAAGGTCCATCTAGTCAAAGCTATGGTTTTTCCAGTAGTCAGGTACGGATGTGAGTGTTGGACTATAAAGAAAGCTGAACACTGAAGAATTGATGCTTTTGAACTGTGATGTTGGAGAAGACTCTTGAGAGTCCCTTGGACTGCAAGGAGATCCAACCAGTCCATCCTAAAGGAAATCAGTCCTGAATATTCATTGGAAAGACTGATGCTGAAGCTGAAACTCCAATACTTTGGCCACTTGATGTGAAGAACTGACTCCTTGGAAAAGACCATGATGGTGGGAAATAGTGAAGGTGGGAGGAGAAGGGGACGACAGAGGATGAGATGGTTGGATGGCATCACCGACTCAATGGACATGAGTTTGAGTAGACTCCGAGAGTTGGCGATGGACAGGGAGGCCTGGCGTGCTGCAGTCCATGGAGTCACAAAGAGTTGGACACGACTGAGCGACTAAACTGAACTGAGCTGAAGTGTTTATACTTTGTTTAATAAATGAAGATGTAGATTAAGACTTCAAAAATCGAAGTCTCAGAGGAGAGGGGGTTGTCAAATATGCCAGGTATCCACTGAGGGCAGCATTAGAACAGCTTCTTACTACTCAGCTTGCAGCCAACTCACTGACATGAAGTATTCCATTTCTTGAGAAGCTAAAATTCTATATTTCTGTATGAAGTTTCATATTAAAAAAAAAATTTAATGCCACCTGTCAAGCAGAACATACAGGTAACCAGTTTCCAACTTCAGAGGCATTCTAGTACAGATGACATTTCTCCACTTTCAAACAAAATTGCTGTGAGCGGTTAGGACAAAAGATGCTAATGGAACAAACAAGGATCCTCCTGTGAAACCCATAAATCCTTTCCTCTGTTTGAAGGAACCCACAGAGTCCATCTGAGGAACATTAACTCCTTCATTGCCTGGAGGTATCACCAGAAGCCCAAAAATAGATCACATGCCAAATGATACTGTTGGACTCTGAAAGAAAGGATTCTTTCATTTAAATAAGCACATTTTCTCCCCATTTAGGAAATATCAGGTCATTTAGGAATCAACAGCAATAGAAGAACAATCCCATTTGAGAAAACACATTATTGCACCAGAGGCAACACTTAGAACAGCATAATCAGGCCAGAGTTTAATTACAGGTGGGTTGTTGGCCTGTTTTAACTAAAAGAAGTAATGTCAATACTTAAAAGACAGTCAACTCTCAGGTGTTTAGGATCTGATTCACCATTTTATTGGTTACTCAACCCCCAATTTTTTTCCTTTCTTGCTTAGAAGTATGTGTCTATTTCAGTACTAATGTTCTGGGCTTAGTTGCTCAGCCATGTCCGATTCTTTGCAACCCCATAGACTGTAGCCCACCAGGCTCCTCTGTCCATGGGGATTCTCCAGACAAGGAGTGGGTTGCCATGCCCTCCTCCTAGGGAATCTTCCCAACCCAGGGATTGAAGCCAGGTCTCCTACATTGCAGGTGGATTCTTTACCATCTGAGCCAGCAGATGCTGGCAAATGCAGACTTATCAAGTTTATACATCTTAAGTTGAGCCAAAAATACACACACATACAGAATACATACAGCATTAGGTATTCTGTGGAGGTTTTTTTTCTTATTTGTATTATTGCAGTAATGAGTGCTTTATTGCTTATCTTTTGCTTAAAGTTCTGTTTCTATATCTTTTTTAATCAGAGTCCAACATGAATAGTGGGGGAAATTTATAGCACTAGCATGTTTCTATTTTGTAAAAAATCAATTGTATTTTTAAATGAAGTGTTAACTTGAAAAAATAAGATTTTTTTTTTACTGTTAATGGAACTGTATATGTAATAACACCTTTCTAATCAGAAGATAACTTGTTTCATGACCTCAACAATCTAAAACATATCCAAGAAAATGAAATTGAACTAATAAGTCTATTAGAGCCAAAACAGATGATAACAAAAAAATAATATCACCACCTCAATTTGCCAGAGAGGATTTTCTTTAAATCATTTTGAAATACCTTCATAAATATAATCTCATTTGGTTATTCTTAACAACACTGCAAGAAAGAAAAGCTTGGCAATATTATCCATATTTTTCAGATGAGAAATGAAGGGTGACCATATAAGATTTCGTCCAAATCATGACAGTGCTTGGGGCCTTGTTAATAATGATGACAGGACAGCAAACATAAACTGGGCTGACCCTAGGCAAACTGGAGCCTACGGCCACCCTGGAAACATGAGGGCACAAAGCCATGTCCTTACATGTGCGAGTTCCTCAGTCCTTCTCTTAGTTTATTTGCACCCTGTAATAGCTGTTGCGCCTCCCCCGGGAGGCAAGATGCTACCTGCAGCTGACAGATGAGGTGTACAGATTCAGCCTAGAAGGGCAGGGCTGAGTGGGGCCAATGGCCACATAAGACTTCCCTGGTGGCTCAGACGGTAAAGAATCTGCCTGCAATGCAGGAGTGAAAGTGAAAGTCACTCAGTCATGTCTGACTTTGCGACCCCATGGACTATACAGTCAGTCCATGAACTCACCAGGCCAAAATACTGGAGAGGGTAGCCTTTCCTTTCTCCAGGGGATCTTCCCAACCCAGGGATCGAACCCAGGTCTCCCACATTGCAGGCAGATTCTTTACCAGCCACGAGGGAAGCCCGAGGATGCTGGAACAGGTAGCCTATCCCTTCTCCAGGAGATCTTCCCAACCCAAGAATTGAACCAGGGTCTCCTTTACCAACTGAGCCATCAGGGAAGCCCACAGTGCAGGAGAACTCGGTTCTATTCCTGGGTCAGGAAGACCCCTTGGAGAAGGGAATGGCTGGAGGAGTCTATGGACAAAAGAGCCTGGTGGGCTGCAGCCCATGTGGTCCAGAATGGTAGGACATGACAGACTGACTAACACACACACACACACACACCAAATCACAATCACCAGGGCACTTAATGAACTTGTGGCTGATATTCGAATCAAATGTCCAATCAGTCCTAAGGTCAAATGCAGTGCTCAGACTCTAAGTCAGGCCGTGGAAGAGTCCTTATGTCAGAGCTTTGCTCCCCAATATTTCCAGCAAGCAACTGCTCTGTATTTGGGCTACAGTGATTGTTCAGGAGGGATAATAAGAAATGATAAGGATAAAGACAGCCAAAGTCAAGAAGGTAAGTCTGGGAAAAAGAGGTAAAATTCAAAGCAATTCCCAATCCCAATGGAGAGGAACAGAGCTTAACAAGAGCTGCAGAAAGCAGTTAAGGATACAGACCAGACATGTGTGGTGGGAAGTTAGAGGAAGCCAGGGCTCGGGGAACATTCATCAGAGTAGGGACTTGAGGACCAAGGTCAGATTTCGAGTGCTAAAACTAAACCCAGGAAGGAGGCTTCTACTTTCTGCTAGGCTGGCAGCTAGGGGAAGATCTTCCGAAAGAAGAAAGGAAGAACAGAGTCTCGTAGGAAGGAACCTCAATTCTGACCAGTTCATCATCTGATCATCTTGGTTACCAAGAACAGGGGGGAAATGGGATGCTGCTGGACTCAGGCACTGTTACAGTCAGGAACCTGCTGACATCTGGGAAGAGGGAGACGCCCCTGAATGAGTAAACAGAGACCCGAATGGGTTAAGCAGGATTCTGAGTCCCAACAGTTCATGAGGGCACTTGGTTGAAAGTGAAAGTGAAATTCACTCAGTCATGTCCAACTCTCTGTGACCCCATGGACTATATAGTCCATGGAATTCTCCAGGCCAGAATACTGGAGTGGGTAGCCGTTCTCTTCTCCAAGGGAGCTTCCCAACCCAGAGATCGAACCCAGGTCTCCCGCATTGCCAGCGAATCCTTTACCAGCTGAGCCGCAAAGGCACTTGGTTAGATGGTATCTAATGGGATTCTTATTCTTTTTTTTAATAACATTTTATTTTTTTATTTTTACTTTTGACTGTGCTGGGTCTTCACTGCTGCACAGACTTTTTTCTAGCTGCCAAGAGTGGGGACTACTCTCTAGTTGCGATGTGCTTCTGCTACTGCTGCTGAGTAGCTTCAGTCGTGTCTGACTCTGTGCAGCCCCATAGAAGGCAGCCCACCAGGCTCCCCCGTCCCTGGGATTCTCCAGGCAAGAACACTGGAGTGAGTTGCCATTTCCTTCTCCAATGCATGAAAGTGAAAGGGAAGTCGCTCAGTCGTGCCTGACTCTTAGCGACCCCATGGACTGCAGCCTACCAGTCTCCTCCATCCATGGGATTTTCCAGGCAAGAGTACTGGAGTGGGATGCCATTGCCTTCTCCAGTTGCAATGTGAGGGCTTCTCAATGTGGTGGATTCTCCTGTTGCAAAGCACGGGCTCTAGGGTGTGAAGGCTTCAGTAGTCATGGATCTTGGGCTCAGAGCACAGGCTCAACAGTTGTGGCGCATGGGCCTAGTGGGTTCAAGGCAGGTAGGATCTTCCCAGACCAGGGACTGAACTAGTGTCTCCTGCATTGACAGGCAGATTCTTTATCACTGAGCCACCAGAGAATGGGCTTCTTATTTCTAAAACTGGTTTTAAATGGTAAATTTTAATCCTCTTTTAAGGTTAATTATATGCTGTTTTTAAAGGTGTGGCTATATTAAGATCTATATTAATAGATCTTAGAAAGATGATCTGTCCAAAATAATTAACATGGAAAGTCTTTGCTTCAAGAGTAAGACGCCCGAGCTACTTAGACGCTTCAATCATCCAGAGCAAAGCATTCAAACATGTCTGAGAGCCCTGATTTCAGTGCAATTGAGTATTGTTTTGCTTTAAAAGATTAGTATCTCTGCAAAATTAGTATATACCTAAATACTTCTTATGTCCCATTTGAATTCCCTACTACTGAGTTGTGATGCTTGGGGGAGCTTCCCAAAATGTTCTGCATTTCCAAATCTCATCTGAAAATGAGGGGATTAAACTCCTTAGATCAGGGATCAACACACTATAACTCACAGGCTAAATCCAGCCCAGCATCTGTTTTTGTGAATAAAGTTTTATTGGGAACATAGACACCCTTAGCCGTTGACATATTTCCATGACTGCTTTTCATCTACAATGGCAGTTGAGTAGTTACAACAGACACTTTATGGCACACAAAGCCTAAAATATTTTTAGGTGACAGAATATTCACTACTTTGCAGGAAAATGTTTGCCCTTACCTGACTTAATTATTCTTTGATTTTACCGATATAGACAGATACACAAGTGTGCAAATCCATATATACAATACAAAAAACGTTCCTGTTGTTGGTGATTTCACTTTCTCAGAATTTAGGCTTCTCATTGTTTCCCAGTCTCTCTCTCTCTGCTTCTCTCTAGCAGTTTCGTTACTCGTTACGGCAATCACCTCTTACTTTTCTTAAAAGATTCTTCCTGTTGCTTCACTTTGGGTCTACTGTTTTCTCTCTTAAGTCTATCTTGCTTGTAAATATGCCTGTAATTAATCCCACATAGTTATCAATGCTTTGAATTGCTGCGATGTTTTTCTTTAAAAATACAAAGATCTTTGAAAATACTGACACTGTCTTTAAAACACAGTAGCTTTTTAAAAATAAAGCAAATAAAACCAGAATGGAGGAACTTTGTCTCTCTTCAACTAGTTCTCTTTCTTTCAACATCCTGCAGAAGCTCCCGGATCCACACCACTCACCTCAGTGGGTAGAAATGTCATGATTGACTTCAACTTGTTTCTCTGCTTTCACCTCATTCTCACGCCCTCAACCTTAAATTTCAGCTTTCAGTTTTCATCTTTACCTACTGCACTGCTTCCCAAAGCCGTGCCCTTGACCTTCCCCACATCACTTCCTGCTGCTTCCTTTCCTTCACGTTTTCATAGTCTCCTGATCATAATGGAAGCATTTTAGCTAAATCTTCTCTAAAAATCTCTCCCATACCTTTGGCTCCTTTTTTCTCCTAAATCATTTTAAATCACATCACAAGGTTCTATTTTTATGTTTTCTTCAAATATACTTNTCCTGCTGCTTCCTTTCCTTCACGTTTTCATAGTCTCCTGATCATAATGGAAGCATTTTAGCTAAATCTTCTCTAAAAATCTCTCCCATACCTTTGGCTCCTTTTTTCTCCTAAATCATTTTAAATCACATCACAAGGTTCTATTTTTATGTTTTCTTCAAATATACTTACCTCTGAGCATTAAAGAACTCCCACTTCTTTCCCTTGACTATCCCTGTATATATAGAATACCCACTAGGACTACGGGTTATTTATATTCTAGCAGTCAGGGTTGGGGTTCCTTTCCCAGCCTGCTGCCGTTAGGAGAACTAAAGCAGAATGTTGAAACCAACCACAATGTAAATTTTTCTCTGTAGTGAATCAGAGACTAAGCGATCAACTGATAACAAAGACCACGCATTCCATAATGACAGTTAAACCTGCTGAAATGCAGTGCTGGTGCTGGGAAGAGATGGAGTCCACTGAGCAGATTTTTATGAAATTTAGTTGAGCATCACTCTTTAAATGGCAGTCTCCAAACTGATGATATGCACTCACTACTAGTCAAAGGGCTTCCCTAATAGCTCAGTTGGTAAAAAATCTGCCTGCAATGCAGGAGACCCTGGTTCGATTCCTGAGTCAGGAAGATCCCCTGAAGAAGGGATAGGCTCCCCACCTTAGTATTCTTGGGCTTCCCTTGTGGCTAAGCTGGTAAAGAATCTGCCTGCAATGTGGGAGACCTGGGTTCGATCGCTAGGTTGGGAAGAGCTCCTGGAGAAGGGAAAGGCTACCCAAAACACTATTCTGGCCTAGAGAATTCCATGAACTGTATAGTCCAAGAATCAGACATGACTGAGCAATTTTCACTCACTCAGTAGTCATAAAGAGAACTAAGACTTGGGCAAGAGGATTTTACTCCCACAGCACTTCAACTACTGGGTAGGTTAAATGACTAAAAATTAAAAACTAACACTGACTGCTCACGCTTTACCGTCTGAGCCACCAGGGAAGCCCCCTATGAATGCTAAAAACTCCCTAAAATGATCTTTTGCAAGCCTGCCCCAAACCACCCCTGTGTGGGTTCGGTTGCATACTGCACAAAAGTGGCACATTCAAGGAGACTATCACGTCATAGCCATCTTATTATTCTGAAAATTTGTTTTTGTACTTTTATCATAACTTTGTTAACTTCAAAGATGAATGAGTTGTGTGGCAGATGACTATAAAAAGTCTTTCTTCAATAAGATTGGTATATTATCACTTTCTGACTGGACTTACGAAATAAAAATATGTTTGATTATTATAATATCTTGATAATATAACAACATTCAAAATAACCTGTATTTCTAAATAAGAAGTTGCTTTTCTCACTGAAGAACTAAATAGAATCTTAATATTTTAATCAGATGACTATAAAAAGTCTTTCTTCAATAAGATTGGTATATTATCACTTTCTGACTGGACTTACGAAATAAAAATATGTTTGATTATTATAATATCTTGATAATATAACAACATTCAAAATAACCTGTATTTCTAAATAAGAAGTTGCTTTTCTCAGTGAAGAACTAATTAGAATCTTAATATTTTTAAAAAAATCTCTATCAGCATTACGTATGGAGAGAGTAACATAGAAATTTACAATACCACACATAAAATAGACAGCCAATGGGAATTTGCTGTATGACTCAGGGAACTCAACTCTTTGAGGGGTCTGTGACAATCTAGAACGGTGGAATGGGGAGGGAGATTTGGGAGGGAGGGGACATAGGTGTACCTATGGCTGATTCTTGTTGGTATATGACAGAAAACCACAAAATTCTGTAAAGCAGTTATCATTCAGCTAAAAAATAAAGAAGAAAAAAATGGCAAAATATATTCTAAAAAAAAAAAAATTTCTATCAGCAGCAATACACTGTAGTTCATGTACTCTGCCACAGTTTTCCCACCAAGTGGGATTCCAGAGTTCCTATTTTAAATACACAGGCACTTTCATTATGATACAAATAACTAGGCAGTAACTAATATTAATTTAGCATTAATAATATACAAAGTAAGCACTAAATTGACATAAATTAGAGATTACTACGTAATGATCTACTAATTACATTATAGCACTTATTTGTTGCTATGGAAATTTCATAATTAACTGTTATTAAAATTTGAGGCTTGTTACCTATCTCTTATTTTTAAATTTAATTTTCTAATTATTGTGATTAAAAATTCAAATCATGTGTTATGTTTAATAATTTCATTTCTATTATTTATTCACAATTATTTTATGTTTGCATCACTGTAATTAATGAGAAATATATAACATACTAACTTCAAAAAGATGTTTTACTTGAGAATGGAAAGCTTTCTCTAATTTATGCCAAGATGCCCTGTCAGTTAGCAGCAGCCCTGATTCCTCCAGCACTACAAAGGAGAAGACACTATTATTTTTCCCTCTTCACACAGAGGAAAAAGGAAAGAGAGGCTTAGAAATCTTAAATAATTTGCTCAGTGTCAGGGATAGCAAGTTATGAAGGCAAGAGTCAAATTTTAACACTTTGAGACAGAGCCTTCCTGCCTAACTGCTGAACTGCAGGGTTTGGGAAATTGCAGGTCTCCCCTCTTTAAAAAGGGCCTCCTTTGGGTTCCTGCCTGACTAGACACTTCCTTCACTGATGTCACCAGCTGGACCACAAGGGTGAAGTGTGTTCTTCTAGAAGGTGACAGCAGTGGCAATGGAAGTTGGCCACGAGGAACAAGCCAGAAGTGCAGTTAAATGCTGCATCTCCTAAAACATGTGCTTGGTGTGGGGAGAGAGCACAGTTTGATGAGAAGCAGATTTAGATTCCAATTCTGCCTCTGCCACTTACTCAAGAACTACCCACCAAACCCTTGGTTCCCTCCAGTATCTCTCTCCAGGCATTAACTTGTCCAAGCCAGGACCCTGGGAATCAGTCTTTCCCTCACCACCCCACCTCTTCCCAACCCTCCTAAGAGCCATGGAGTTATTTTCCAAATATCTCACAAACTAGCCTGTTTCCTCACCATCTCTACCACGATCACCGTGGTCTCACCATCATCTCGCACCAGTTACTGTAAGCCCCTCTTCTCCAGTCTCCCTTTTTATATTCTGACTCCTCTTCAATTTATTCTCCCCATTTTCATCTCATCAAAATCAGGTATTTACTTACAACCTTGGAATATCTATTGTTCCTCAACATCAAATTCTACCCTAGCCCAAAGGTCATCCAAGGTCAGGTCCTGCCTCCTTCCCCAGTCAACTTCCCTGCTTGACACGCCTCCCCTCGTCTACTCAGCAGACCTGGTTCAGATTCTAAGAGGTTCCCAACCCCTCCCATGTGAAAGTCTTTGCATAAGCTGTTCACTTTGGCCTCGTTCACACCCATTTACCTTTCAAAACTCACCTTAAGCATCAGAGCCTCCAGATGCGCCTTCCTGACCTTGACCTTTCCCCCTTATCTGTCCCTACCCCCACATTGGCTGCTGCTCAGATCAGTTATCCTCTGCTAGTTTCTCCTACATTCAACCTTTGTTTGTCTTTCATGGTCTTTATCACAGGAGGGCTTCCCAGGTGGCTCAGTGGTGAAGAATCTGCCTGTCAATGCAGGAAACACAGGAGATGCAGGTTCAGTGCCTGGGTTAGGAAGATCCCCTGGAGGAGTAGGAAATAGCAACCCACTCCAGTATTCTTGCCTGGAGAATCCCATGGATAGAGGAGCCTGGCAACCTATAGTCCATGGGGTCACAAAGAGTCAGTCAGACAGGACTGAAGAAACTTAGCATGCACGCACGCACACATACAGTTACCAGTTGATTAACGTCTGCCTTCCCCACTGGACAGAAAGTCAAAAAAAGGGAGTGCCCATGTCTGTTTTGCTCACCGTTTGGATTATTGTGCTTAGCACAAAGCATGCTGCTGCTGCTAAGTCACTTCAGTCGTGTCCGACTCTGTGTGACCCCATAGACGGCAGCCCACCAGGCTCCCCCATCCCTGGGATTCTCCAGGCAAGAATACTGGAGTGGGTTGCCATTTCCTTCTCCAATGCATGAAAGAGAAAAGTGAAAGTGAAGTCGCTCAGTCTGTCCGACTGTTAGCGACCCCATGGACTGCAGCCCACCAGGCTACTCCGTCCATTGGATTTTCCAGGCAAGAGTACTGGGGTGGGGTGCCATTGCCTTCCCCGGCACAAAGCATAGTTCACTAAATTCCTTTAAAATGACTGAAAGAAACATGTGGCTTTGAGCAGATTACTTAAATTTTCTTAGTCTCTTTCCTCAACTGTTAAAAAAAAAAGGATAATAGCGATACCTACCTCAAAAGTCATTGTGAGACGTAAGTGAAAGCAGCACTGTAAAGCACTAAGCACTCAGCGCATTGTTTCCTGCAATAACACGAGCAACAAGAATGTCTCTATTTTCAAACTGCATGTAGTCCTACAAAAAAAGGAAGTCATTCACACAAATAATTAAAACACTGCAGAATATGAGCTTATCAGATTAGCCTTTACCGTCTGAGCCAACAGGGAAACCCATAGAAGGCCTAGCCTAAGGCAAAAAGGACTTCCCAGGTGGCTCAGTGGTGAAGAATCTACCTGCCAATGCAGGAGACCCAGAAGACACGAGTTCAGTCCCTGAGTCATGCAGAGCCCCTGGAGAAGGGAATGGCTTCCCACTCCAGTATGCTTGCCTGGAAAATCCCATGGGCAGAGGAGCCCGGTGGACTACAGTCCATGGAGTTGCAAAGAGTTGGACACAGTTGAACATGCACTCACTCACCACTTGCTCAAGGCAAAAAAGGTGAAATGACCAATATTCAGGGCACCTTATTTATATCTCCTCTCCCCTGGGATCCCTCAGGAACCCTACTGCTGGAATAAAAAAGACAAGGACACAAGAGTGATATGGAGAAGACAGGCCTCTCCACTCTACCTCAGTGCAGTCCTTCCTCCGTCCACAAGGGGGACTCTACTTCCTTCTCCATTGTCCTCTAGGAGAGTGTGTGTGTGTGTGTGTGTGTGTGTGTGTGTGTGTCCCTGCAGGACTTTGGTCCTGTGCAAAATGTCAATAAGATATTTGGTCCAAAAGACATTTGGTCCACACCAAAGGTCCTTGAAAGTGTTTCCTATCCAAAATATCTGACTGTATTTAGTCCATGCTCAAAGGTGTTTTTTTTTATTTCAGTTTTTAAAATCTTTATTATAGTTGCTTTACAATGTTGTGCTAGTTTCCTCTGTACAGCAAAGTGAATCAGCTGTATATATACATATGTACCCTTTTGGGAGGATTCCTTCCCACCATGCCCAAAGATTTTGGACAGGACCAGGTATCAAGGATCTTTAGTCTCCATGGCCTTTATGAACAGAAACGAGTGTCTGCTAACTGTGTGTGTGCCTAAAAGCAGGAATCATTTGAAAAGTCAGCTGTTGTCCATTTCCATTATTCCTGCCCGTATCAACTATATTAAGTACCCAATTAAGGTTCATGAATGAATGAATGAAAGAAAGAGAAATGAAATTACATAGAAAACAACATGGATGCATTTTACATCTGTAAGATGTTTTTGGCAAATTCAATAGAAAAGACAAGGACACAGAAGGAACCATGAGGAAGCAGTGCACAAGCCCAGAACATAATTCTGTTCAGAGGGTTTTCAAAAGAGAGATCAAAGGAAGCGAAACCCCACCAGGGGCAGCTCTGGTATGTTTCGCCTTCAGCCGCTTCATAATCTACCTGCACCCCCTACCCCTGAGTCTACTTTGACAGGAGATCTTTAAATGTTTGGGGGTGGGGGGCGGAGAGAATCACTTAACTGCTATCTGATTCTTCATCTGTAAAATAGAGCTAATGACACTGACCTTCTTCCTAGAGCTATTGTGTGGGATAATTAATTAATAATTGTAGAATCCTTTGAGAGTCTAAAGTGCGACATAAATGCTAAGCATTATTTCCACACAGTCTCAGCTGGCTCTTCGAAAGTACATTCTGGTCTCGATGCCTTTGATCTGCTGTTATCACCTGAAATAGTGCAAACAATGCCTCTGTATCATTAAGCAAATGCATAATGAATGCTATTCATTGTTAAAGGTTACTTAGCAATTTAACTTTTTTTTTTCCTTTTGAACAGGGACATCCTCCTGTGAGAGGATTATGTAAGCTAATAGCTAATGTATCAAAGGAAAGGGGAGAAAAGAGGCCACCATGGCAACCAGAGTCACGAGGCCCCTGCTTCAGCCTTCAGAAGAAACCGGGGTCCACTTCACCAGGAGAATAAGGAGAAAACCAGAGGAGAAGGCAGGCAGAGGGGTCAGTGGTGGAAAATGGCAGGCCAGGGCTGGGCCTCCTCCTTCCATCATCTCTCAGCTTACAGTGCAAGACACCACGTGCGCTATTTGGGAGGGAGGAGGATTTAGGCAAGAGTCAAGTTTCTCCATCTCTCCATTGTTGCCCTCTTCCACAAGTCCCTTCATGTTCACTGATGCTTTACTGGGGAGACTGTTCTTCTTTTGAATAAAACCTTTTCTAGAGATAGAGGTGGGCAGTGCTGTGATCAGAAAGCCTTTATCCTTCCCTGCATTCCTACCGATGCTCATTTATCTCCACAGAAATGGACCTTGACTTGAACCCCAGCAGATACCAGTCCAGTTCATTAACTCCCAGACCAATCACCCCAAGGTTTTTAAGGTAAGCTAGGTAGCCTGATGGGGCTTCCCAGGCAGCTCAGTGGTAAATAATCTGCCTGAAATGCATGACAGGCAGGTTTAATTCCTGGGTGGGAAAGACCCCTGGAGAAGGAAATGGCAACCCACTCCAGTTCGTGCTGGGAAATCCCATGGACAGAGGAGCCTGAAGGGCTACAGTCCATGGGGTTGCAAAAAAGTCAGGCATAACTTAGTGATTAAACAACAACAACATTCTCCTATAAAGTGTGGAAAAGCTCGAAACTTGCAGATTCATTCCTTTTTATATTAAAATATTGGAACAGGATTACAACTCCCTTATGTGTTTCCTTTAGATTTAGACAGAAGAAATAAAGCGCTCATTTATTTGGTTTAGGTTTTGTAGGTTTAGATTCTTATCTTCTGGTGCAGTTAGAAAGTATTGGGTTATTTTACAAGTTAAATCTTTAAATGTTAGAGTTAACTTTTAAACCACGTTTTTCAAAAACTATATACATTTACAATGTACTCCTCTCTTTCTATTCCTTTATATAATACCCAAAACACAACTCTCACATCCCCCTCTATGTTTTTTACTGCCTTGACTATAGAGATTTTATGTCCCTTATTGGCATTGCTGTTTATTGTCATTCCTCCATAATTCTAGGTTGTTTTTTTCTTTTTTTCTTTGCTGACCTGATTTTATTTCAGTATCCTTTGGAAAATCTATCTTCACTATGCTTAGTTAACTCAAACTTTGGCACGATTGGAAAAGGCTGGAAAATCTTTCTTAACGTGGAACAAGATCACCACCAAGTGGCCAGACTGGGTGGGGTTCCTTCTGTGCATCTTTTCAGATTTTTCCCCCACATTTTTATTTCACTGGATTATACACAGCAGAAGTGTCCTTAAAGATAACTAATCCAGCTCCTATGCTCTTCAAATGAGAAAGCTGAAGGTCAGAAAGATAAATTTCTTTGATCGAGGCCATGATGTCTCATAACATGCTATAGTCTGCATTTTTTCAACGACAATATCTCGAAACTGGGATTGAACTTCAGGGTCAACCAATCCAATCCTCTGTCATGTAGATAGATGGCTTCCCTGGTGGCTCAGTGGTAAAGAACCTGCCCGCCAATGCAAGAGACAGGGTTTGGTCCCTGGGTCAGGAAGGTCCCCTGCAGAAGGCAATGGCAACCCACTCCAGTATTCTTGCCTGGGAAATCCCATGGACAGAGGAGCCTGGCAGGCTATGTCCATGGGCTCGCAAAAGCATTGGATACGACTTAGCAACTAAACAACAAATCATATAGATGGGGAAACTGAGGCATAGAGAAAGAAAATGCCTTCTCAA
The DNA here is from genome assembly GCA_006410675.1 of Oreotragus oreotragus. Classification (NCBI taxonomy): domain Eukaryota; kingdom Metazoa; phylum Chordata; class Mammalia; order Artiodactyla; family Bovidae; genus Oreotragus; species Oreotragus oreotragus. The sequence goes on along the minus strand of SJYX01013020.1, from coordinate 120,245 downwards.
GGTTCAGAGAGCTGATCAGATTTGCACAAGAGCCCAGCTTCAATCACACGTAGCCTGGCATTCATCCTCCTACTAAACCAGCCCCATCTGAAATTTTTTTTGCCCCCATAAATTATAACTCTAGTCTTAAGAGGTGGCCACAGTATCTGAGAATACTCAAATTTTTTCTTCTTTGAAATGAATGTAAGTCTGCACCAGCTGCTGCTGCTGCTAAGTCACTTCAGTCGTGTTCGACTCTGTGTGACCCCATAGACGGCATCCCACCAGGCTCCCCCATCCCTGGGACTCTCCAGGCAAGAATACTGGAGTGGGTTGCCATTTCCTTCTCCAATGCATGAAATGGTCCCCTGCAGAAGGCAATGGCAACCCACTCCAGTATTCTTGCCTGGGAAATCCCATGGACAGAGGAGCCTGGCAGGCTATGTCCATGGGCTCGCAAAAGCATTGGATACGACTTAGCAACTAAACAACAAATCATATAGATGGGGAAACTGAGGCATAGAGAAAGAAAATGCCTTCTCAAGGTTCAGAGAGCTGATCAGATTTGCACAAGAGCCCAGCTTCAATCACACGTAGCCTGGCATTCATCCTCCTACTAAACCAGCCCCATCTGAAATTTTTTTTGCCCCCATAAATTATAACTCTAGTCTTAAGAGGTGGCCACAGTATCTGAGAATACTCAAATTTTTTCTTCTTTGAAATGAATGTAAGTCTGCACCAGCTGCTGCTGCTGCTAAGTCACTTCAGTCGTGTTCGACTCTGTGTGACCCCATAGACGGCATCCCACCAGGCTCCCCCATCCCTGGGACTCTCCAGGCAAGAATACTGGAGTGGGTTGCCATTTCCTTCTCCAATGCATGAAAAAGAAAAGTGAAAGCGAAGTCGCTCAGTCTGTCCGACTGTTAGCGACCCCATGGACTGCAGCCCACCAGGCTACTCCGTCCATTGGATTTTCCAGGCAAGAGTACTGGGGTGGGGTGCCATTGCCATCCCCGAGTCTGCACCAGAGGAGCCCTTTTGTTCCTTACAATTGTGTTTATTTTTGACTGTGCTGGGCCTGTATTGCTTTGCAGGCGTTCTCTAGCCGTGGTGCGCCAGGGCTGCGCTCCAGCTGCAGTGCGGGGGCTTCTCACTGGGTGGCCCCTCCCGTTGTGGAGCGCGGGCCCTAGTGTGCGTGGACTTCACTAGTTGCAGTTCCCGGACTCTGGAGCACAGGCTCAGGAGCTGTGGCGCATGGCTTCTTTGCTCCGAGGCACGTGGGATCTTCCCCAACCGGGGATCAAACCAGTGTCTCCCACATTGGCGGGCGATCTCTGTACCTCGGAGCCACCCCTGGGCCACCGCTGAGCTCCACCTCCCAGAGAAGCCTTTTGAAAAAGGCAAATTACATTCTTGAGGATGAATTGTTTCTTGTAAACAGATAGAAAACATATTTCACCACTTTTGTTTATATTGAGGAGGTGATGAATTTGAGCGAAGGTAATTAGAAATTCCAACCATACTCTTTTGACTTAGGGAAAAGACTTATCTCTAGCTCAGAATGTCTTGATTCGGAGGTTTGACTGCCTGGATTAGAGAACTTTCTTTGATAAACTGAGATAACTGCTCATGGTCTTTGAATTCCCTTCCATCTACCTTCAGAGTCATTGTAACCAAAGTAGAAAGGTCCGCAACACTGAAGATTCCTCATCACTGAGTAATCTGAGTTCCTCAGTTCTCAGGGGAAGAGGAATTTGCATCCGGTGGCAGGTGCTACGCATTCTTGCCCCAGCCTGTGTTGCATGGCCTCCTGAGTTTTCCTGCAACTATGATGCTGGGCTTTCCCCTCCATACCCCCTCTTCTGTTCTCCATTCTTAGGGCTCTGGGGTGCCTCCTCAGCTTCTGGTGGGAAAACTCTGAGTTGGATTTCACCAAGTTTTTCAATGGGTCCTCAGGGAGGTTGGGGCTTGGTAGCCCTAGCATTAAACTACTCTATAATCACATTTAGTGACTTTTCTCCATTTCCTGTTGCATGTTTCCCCTTTCCTTCTCTGTGTCTCCTGGGATCACCTCCCAGGTAAACTACCTGCATCCAGAGCTTTGCCTCAGGGTCTGATCTTGAGGTGATACAGGCCATGATGCTGACGCTGTACCCAAGCCAGCTTTCTGCCTTGGTGCTAGAATAAGCGTGGTCCTCTAATAAGCGTGTCCACCGGAGGTGGTTCAGCCTGGCCCTCGCTCCTGCACATGGGCAGATGAACCATTAAGCTTGGGAAGTTAAAGTGACGGGCCTTCACTTAAGCAAGCTTCTTGTAAGACCCTGGGAGGGTCCCTGGAAATATACTTATATGGTTGTATGTTTTTGTAAAATTTGCAAACGTAGGGCATTTTAACAAAAGTTAAGACAACTGTTTCTGCCCAGGTGACATCTGGTGGCAGAGACCACTTTGGGAGTCTGACACAGGTGGAAATTGAGCTAGGAACACATTTTAGTTGAACTTTGGAAAGATGATTTAGAACATTTCAGTAAAATAAATACAAAATTATAGACTCCTGGTTTGTGTGAATATGGAATATACTTTCTGCTATCTTTAAATTTATGTATTTAAAGAATGGAAAGAAAATTTAGACTAAAAAATAATGGGTAAGAAAAAAAAGCAGTAGAGTGATAAATGGAGCAATAAAGTCAATAAAATTATTCTTATATCAAGAAGTGAATTGCAACCAAAAAATCATATCAAATGCAGTAATTTATTAAGAGGAATAAATACATTGAGTAGAAGTAAGGAACAGGTTCATGAATTATTTGATAGCCTAATTAATAAAGAGAAGTAAATCATATGACTACATTGGAAAAAAATTAAATACCTTGATTATTTGACACCACATACTGACATCAATACCTCAGATATGCAGATGATACCACCCTTATGGCAGAAAGTGAAGAGGAACTAAAAAGCCTCTTGATGAAAGTTGAAAAGTTGGCTTAAAGCTCAACGTTAAGAAAACTAAGATCATGACATCTGGTCCCATCACTTCGTGGGAAATAGATGGGGAAACAGTGGAAACAGTGTCAGACTTTATTTTGGGGGGCTCCAAAATCACTGCAGATGGTGATTGCAGCCATGAAATTAAAAGACTCTTACTCCTTGGAAGAAAAGTTATGACCAACCTAGATAGCATATTCAAAGGCAGAGATATTACTTTGCCAACAAAGGTTCGTCTAGTCAAGGCTATGGTTTTTCCAGTAGTCATGTATGGATGTGAGAGTTGGACTGTGAAGAAAGCTGAGCGCCGAAGAATTGATGTATTTGAACTGTGGTGTTGGAGAAGACTCTTGAGAGTCCCTTGGACTGCAAGAAGATCCAACCAGTCCATTCTAAAGGAGAACAGTCCTGGGTGTTCTTTGGAAGGAATGATACTAAAGCTGAAACTCCAGTACTTGGCCACCTCATGTGAAGAGTTGACTCATTGGAAAAGACTCTGATGCTGGGAGGGATTGGGGACAGAAGGAGAAGGGGACGACAGAGGATGAGATGGCTGGATGGCATCACGGACTCGATGGATGTGAGTTTGAGTGAACTCTGGGAGTTGGTGATGGACAGGGAGGCCTGGAGTGCTGCAATTCATGGGGTCGCAAAGAGTTGGACATGACTGAGCGACTGAACCGAACTGAACTGACATCAATGACTGTAATATAAACTCATGATACATCAGTACAATGAGGATGCCTGTGACAAATTGGTAAATGAGTGTCATGAATTTGAAGTATTTAAAATTAGACACTCCACAAAAAACCCCTGAAGTGCCCTAAAAACATACAGATCATATACAGCAAAAGCTTAAAAGAGAATTTCCAACTTTGACAACAATCCTAACAACTTATGTGCCATTGCCAATCATGAGTTTGAAGCTGAAAGAAATGTTTCTAAACTATCAAAAATAAAAACCAAATTTTAATCAGTCAGAGTAGAGGAAATACTAAATTTATCTTTCTATGCTCTCTGTGGAAAATATTCTCAAAATATTCTCATATGAAAAAACAACCAAGGAGTGTGCTCCCCAAAATGTTGGGGGAAAATTATCAAACGAGTTTGTAACAAGTTAATAATAAACATTACTTTTCCAGATGTTGTGATGTTTGTGCTATTTGTCATGACTTATAATTTCTTTCCTTATTCCAAAAAATGATTTTCTTATCCCAATTTTGTATTCTTTTTCTTACAGAGAGCCTCCCAAATTGTATAAGCATCCATATCTTACCAAGGTTTCCTCTAATGAATGCAATACATGTATGCATGCGTGCTAAGCCCCTCAGTTGTGTCTGACTCTTTGTGACCCCATGGACTGTAGTCTGTCAGGCTCTTCTGTCCATGGACTTTTCCAGGCAAGAATACTGGAGTGGGTTACCATGCCCTCCTCCAAGGGATTTTCCCTGCCAGCGTTTCATATGTCGCTGCCATTGGCAGGCAAGTTCTTTACCACTAATGCCCTGGGAAGCCTGATTGTAATACATCAGGCCTTAATCCTGCAAGGGAAAAGAAGCAAGATGCTCTATCATCTGAATATGCCAGGAATGGGTATGAACCATGAGATTCCCCAAATCAATGCATGTAAAGAGAGTAGGAAAACAGTGATGATCTTTCTGATATGTCATGAATCGTTACATTTTGCAATAAAGTTAGGAGTATATACATTTACTCAAGAAAGGAATTACCATCTACTATATGTGATAGTGACCTACCCTGCTGACATTTCCAAAACATAGAAAGAAAACTGTCACATAAATTACAGAGGCAGTCATCACAGGGGAATGAAAGAAAACTGACAGAGGCCTTGGAAAACTGGAGCCTGTTCCATTTTTTAGGCTTAGGGACCACTAAGAAAATAAGACAGTATGTTAAAACCTGCAGGTCAGAATCCATTACTGAGCAGTAGAAACTAATATATTGTAACAATTATTTTAGAAAAAAAAAAAGAAATGGTTTAAAAAGAATAGACTAATTTAGAAAACAGATTGGATCACACATAGTTATATTAAGGGTTCCAAGAAGCATCTGTGTATGAAGGGGTGTGTACAGGGCTAAAGTATAAAATGAATTTTTGTTATGACTCAAAGCCTAAAAAGTTTGAAAAGTATGTATAAGTAACATGGAGTGGTTTCAGATTCAAGCACGAGAATAAGAATGACAGAAACAGGAGAGTTCAGTTTGGAAATCTGTAGCAGATTATAAATTCACTAAAATTGGGGAGGCATTTTTTAAACAGAAATAATAGTCATGATTGGATTCTGGAGTGAAACCACAAAAGCTTATTAACTCAAAATACAATATATAAATTATAGTATGATATGGTACCATGTGATAAAATATGGTATGGTTGACATAATGACACGATGTAATATAATGAACACAATACAACATAAATAAACAATTGTAGTTATTATGGCCCTAAACCAGCACTCCCATTTTCCTCCCCACTGCTTCTCTCATTTGTAAGACTCATGAGCAAACTGGTTTTAGATAGTCTACAATTATAGGATTTCAGGCACCATATTATGTGCATACATTTCAAAACACAATATAACAGTCTGTAATGATAATTTAATATTTTGTTTTGCACTACCACTTGATTTAACATAACCTTTTTGCCTAATTAGAACCACTCACCCCTCTTTGCCTTCATTTCCCCCAAAAGAACAACAGAGTACTGAATAGGCTAAAAGGAATACCTTTTTTTAAACTGGGTAACAGTAAGATCAAATAACACATTTGTTATCAGGTGTAACATTTGTAATTCCAGCCTTAAGACAGTCCTCTGATGTTAACACTGTCAATGTCTCTAAATAATGAAGTGACAGAATAAAAAGTCAATATGCAACAGCCAAGCTCAATAAAAATCTGCAGAAGGGAAAGTCATCTTTCATGAGCACCAAAGAACAATAAATGGGCAGGTAATCCTCTGAGCTTACTTTGTCACACGTTACAACAATAATAAGGGAACTACATTCTAATGCTTTTTTGACTTCAGTACCACAGGGAGCTTCCCAGGTAGCACTAGTGGTAACAAACCCCCCACCGATGCAGGAGACTTAAGAGCCAAGGGTTCAATCCCTGGAAAAGGAAGATCCCCTGGAGAAGAAAATGGCAACCTACTCCAGTATTCTTGCCTGAAGAATCCCAGGGACAGAAGAGCTGGGCAGGCTATGGTCCATAGGGTCACTAAGAGTCAGACATGACTGAAGTGACTTCACATGCATACACCGTAAGAGTATTAACAATATGTATGTTGATTACATACAATTGGATTTAAATCTTATGAGTGTATTCAGACAGGAAGAGAGAAGGCGAAGAGTATTAATATTCATGAATGTCAATAGGGTTGGGCACTATATTTGGTCCATTATATGCCTTATCTGAGGCTTCCCTGGTGGCTCAGATGGTAAAGAATCCACTTGCAATATAGGAAACCCAGGTTTGATCCCTGCGTCAGGAAGATCCTTCGGAGAAGGGAATGGTTACCCAGTCCAGTATTCTTGCCTAGAGAATCCCATAGACAGAGGAGCCAGGCAGGCTACAGTCCATGGGGTCACAAAGAGAGAGACATGACTGAGTGACTAAGCACACACAATACACGCCTTACTTTATGAGGTATAATCTATGATATATGAAGTATAATGATCTACGATATATGAGGTATAATGATCTATGATATATGAAGTATAATGATATATTTTAATATTGCAAAAATTTTTGTAACACTATGTCATCTATTATTATTCTCATGTTATAAAGAAACTATTGGTGTTCTGTCTCTGTGTTGTTAACAACTTACCATACCTTTGTTGGCTCAGAACATAAATTTGTCTTCCTCTTCTGTAGTTCAGAAAGGTGAAATGGGTGGGCCTAAAATCAAGATGTTGTCAGGATTTTGTCTCAACTAGAGAACAGGCAGCCGTCGCTGTGAATGATTTACAACTCACTAACCTGTACTGGCAGGAATGCGAATCCCAGGTTGGGTGTGTGCCCACAGGCACAGCCACTTTGGTCTTTGGGGCTTAGGCTAGAGATGGGCAAGGCAGGGGACCTGGGACAGAGAAAGAAGGCATAGACATGGCTTGATTGAGTATCCAGTTCACCTCATAGTCCCTTTGTTGAGGAGGGACAGGGGGCTGTCACCAAGAGGCCCAGGGAGATCCATTTACTTGTTGAATAGAGTCTCCCCATTCACAGAGCAATTTGTTCCCACATAGATTTTTAAATGCATGGGAAAGACTTAGATGCAAAGGTATTCATAGACACAGTTTTATTTATTTTTAACTTTTGTTTTTCAGTTGGATGTGGAGCTTTAAACCAATAAACTACTGATATAATCTGTGTGGTACTCAGTCACTTCAGTCATGTCCAGCTCTTTGAGACGCTATGGACTGTAGCCCACTAGGCTCCTCTGTCCATGGGACTCTCCAGGCAAGAACACTGGAATGAGTTGCCAAGCCCTCCTCCAGGGGATCTTTCCAACATAGGGATCAAACCCTCGTTTTCTGTGTCTCCTGCATTGCAGGTGGAGGCTAATTATTTTTACAATGCCTTTAGCATGTGTTGACTTTTTCTTCATTTGCAAAAAGATCTGCTTCATTCTGCAGGAAAAACTCCTACCCCCTACTCTGAGTCATCCTGAGTGGTGAGGGTTGCCTGTTCTCACCGCTTTATTAGGATACTTGACAATAATTCACAGATCTTTAGGGAGTCAGCAGGCTCTCAGACACTGCCTGGAATGGTGATAAACATTATATATATATATATATAGTGTAATATATATATAAATGATGTAAAATACATATTTATATATCATATATATTATCATAAAATCAAATACAATGTATATATATTATATAAATTATATATATAGTGTAAATTTTATATATATATACATTTAAATAGTGTAACTCATACATGGTTCCCTCAAGCAATTAGCCTGTGTTGCTTGCCACTAGTTGTTTTGCTTCCATCCCCAAAGAATAAGCATTTGGTCTCTCTGCTCAGAATTATCATGTATTTCCTTCTTCCCTCTAGGTAGGTCACTAGATTCCTTTGTGAACAGTGGGCATCAAACAGTCACTAAAAAAAAATAAATAGAGCAAAATGTGTCTCAATATTTCTCTAGAGCATTGAGTCATATTACATGGAATTATAAAATACTATCAGAAAAGGGCTCTTTATATACCATAATAGTCATTTTATAAAGTTCGGTTTGGCAATTCCAAGCCACATTTAATTTTCTCTGAAAATTCCCACATGGCAGAGAAGATATTGCTCTTTGTGGCTTTCAAGTCTCTTTCAGGGAACTGTAAAATGACAACCTTTTAGAATTAGCACTTCATCCATAAATAAACACTAAATTACTTATACCAAATAAAGTCACCTATGCATTTTCATTAAAATAAATACTAAAATAATAAGTAGCTTTCCTATACAACCATCCTGGGATTTATGAAGTTTAGAATTCTGCATTTTAGTTTAGTACAAATCACTTGCAGTTCTTCATCTCCACTGATAGGTGGGGCTAGGAATTTCTGTATTAATTACAATATTTTAGCATATAAAATTTATATCTAGATGAAGCAGATACTTCAAAGCTTCAAAACTGATGAAACTGCATACTTCTCTTTTAAGGGATAAAACTGTTTGCATTAATATGTGAAATACACTACTAAAACACCCCCTGCTGATATCACAGGCTTTGCAGGGAGTTATGCATAATTTCCTGAAAATTAAAAGACCGAGGATCAGATATTTATGGTGATAAAAATTAGATCTCAATAACTTTTAAAAACTTGGAAGAGTCTTTTAAGGTGGAATTTTAAAAATTCAGCTCAACTATTTAACACATGTATGCGTGCATGCTGAGTCATTTCAGTCATGTCCAACTCGTCACAACCCTATGGACTTTAGCCTGCTAGGCTCTGCTGTCCATGGGATTCTCCAGGCAAGAATACTGGAGTGGTTAGCCACTCCCTTGAGAGACTTGCAGAATCAGAAGATTGGAGTTCGGGACTCAGCTATGCCCTCGCGAGCACTGCAGCAGTATATATTAAATACCTTTGTAAACTTCCAGCACAGAATTGAAATCAAAATTAACCGAAGTAACTGTTTTGAGAATAAAAGATCATCTCTCAAATACTGATTACTGAAGACAGCATGAAATAAGACAATAATTCTTGTATTTAGATGTGAGACAAGTTCTTAAGAACCCACCAATTCTCCATGTAACTGTGCTTTTGCGTTTTTTTTTTTATGTGGTTTTAATCTTTTAAAAGTTCATGTGAGCATATGCTGAAGCATCTGAATACTCTCCTTCTAACTGCACACACATATATATATATATACTCATGACAGCATTGTTGTCATTGTCCAATTGCTAGATGGTGTCCAACTCTTTGCAACCCCATGAACTGCAGCACTCCAGGCTTCCCAGTCCTTTACTATTTCCTGGAGCTTGCTCAAGTTCATATCCATTGAGTCAATCATGCCATCCAACCATCTCAACCTCTATTGCCCCCTTTTCCTCTTGCCCTCAATCTTTCCCTGCATCAGGGTCCCTTCCAATGAGTTGGCCTTCACATCAGGTGACCCAAGTAATGGAGCTTCAGTTTCAGCATCAGTCCTTCCAGTGAATATACAGGGTTCACCTTCAGCATCAGTCCTTTCAGTGAATATTCAGGGTTTTCTTTAGAGGTGACTGGTTTGATTCCCCCTTGGCTGTACAGGGACTCTCAAGGGTCTTCTCCAGCACCAAATTTGAAAGCATTAATTCTTCAGGGTGCAGCTTTGCTAGATGGTGTCCAACTCTTTGCAACCCCATGAACTGCAGCACTCCAGGCTTCCCAGTCCTTTACTATTTCCTGGAGCTTGCTCAAGTTCATATCCATTGAGTCAATCATGCCATCCAACCATCTCAACCTCTATTGCCCCCTTTTCCTCTTGCCCTCAATCTTTCCCTGCATCAGGGTCCCTTCCAATGAGTTGGCCTTCACATCAGGTGACCCAAGTAATGGAGCTTCAGTTTCAGCATCAGTCCTTCCAGTGAATATACAGGGTTCACCTTCAGCATCAGTCCTTTCAGTGAATATTCAGGGTTTTCTTTAGAGGTGACTGGTTTGATTCCCCCTTGGCTGTACAGGGACTCTCAAGGGTCTTCTCCAGCACCAAATTTGAAAGCATTAATTCTTCAGGGTGCAGCCTTCTTTATGGTACAATTCTCACACCGTACGTGACTATTGGAAAAACCGTTGACTATACTGACCTTTGTCAGCAAAGTGATGTCTACTTTTTAATATGCTGTCCAGCTTTGTCATAGCTGTTCTTTCAGGGAGCAAACATCTTTTAATGTACTGGCTGCAGTTACGTCTAGTGATTTTGGAACTCGAGAAAATAAAATCTGTCACTGCTTCCATTTTCCCCCATCTATTTGCCATGGAGTGATGGGACCAGATGCCATGATCTTAGTTTTTTTAATGTTGAGTTTTAAGCCAGCTTTTTCACTTTTCTCTGTCACCTTCATCCAAGAGGCTCTTTAGTTCCTCTTCCCTTTCTGCCATCAGAGTAGTGTCATCTGCATATCTGAGGTTGTTGATGTTTCTCCCAGAAATCTTGATCCCAGCTTGTGAGTCATTCAGCCCAGCATTTCTCAAGATGTATTCTGCACATCAGTTAAATTTACAGAGTGACAATATATAGCCTTGACGTACTTCTTTCCCAATTTTGAACCAGTCTGTCATTCCATGTTTAGTTCTCACTGCTGCTTCTTGCCATGTATACAAGTTTCTCAAGAGACAGGTAAGGTGTCTGGTATTCCCATCTCTTGAAGAATTTTCCACAGTTTGTTGTGATCCATATAGTCAAAGGATTTAGTGTATTCAATTAAACATGCCGGCATTACTGTCAAGTAATTTGACCTTTGTTTCTAAGCTAATGAAAACAGCCACAGGCTGACTTAAAGTATAGCTTTCATGTTACTCCAAGAGAAAGTCAAGCCACAATGGCAAAAACTCTGAATCAATATTTGGTGGTAGTTTGGATCCAGAAAACTGATGAGACAATTCAATTATTGCATGGCACACTATAATATTTGTAAGCTGAACTTTAAATAAAAGAATTCTGCCAGTCTGCATTAAGATCAGTAATTTAACATCATTCACCATTTGTTTTGGTTTTATAGCTATAAATATGTATTTACTAAATTGTATTTTAGTTAGTCATATGAAAATGGTAAACAAGTTTATAGTCAAGATTCAGAATTAAATAGCATTATAAAAATTAAAAGGAACATACATTAATTAACTTTAAAATAATCTAATACTTGAGGGGTGTGGCCAAAATTGGAACTCAGAAAAGAAAGAACTCAGATTAAAGTCTTCTAAGTCAAATGACCTCATCTCCCTCTATTTCTTCACAGTAAGGATAAGCATGGGTTGGCTCCGTGGCAAAGAATCCACCTGCCAATACAGGAGAGGTAGGTTGGATCCCTGGGTCAGGAAGATCCTCTGGAGAAGGAAATGTCAACCCACTCCAGTATTCTTGCCTGGGGAATCTCATGGACAGAGGATCCTGGAGGCTTACAGTCCATAGGGTCACAGAAGAATCAGACATGCCTCAGCAACTAAAACAACAAACTAAGGATGATAATCTCACCACATAGGGCTGTTGTGAGGAATAAATAAAACAATGAACATAACCTGTGAATGAACACCTATGTCAACAGTCTAGACTTTCAAAAATAGGATAAATATTACTAGCTTCTGTTTAGGGTGGAGGAAACAAAATCTTTAGAAAGGTGGTATAACCAAGTATTTGATATATATACAAGAAAACGCTTCCCAAAGCCTAAAGCGCTAAACAAAGCGGCTTTTCTCACTGACTACATTTTGAAGGAAAGGAATTGGGTTCTATTCTGGCTCTCTAGCATATATGCTGGGGAAGGCAATGGCATCCCACCCCAGTACTCTTGCCTGGAAAATCCAATGGACGGAGTAGCCTGGTGGGCTGCAGTCCATGGGGTCGCTAACAGTCGGACAGACTGAGCGACTTCACTTTCACTTTTCTCTTTCATGCATTGGAGAAGGAAATGGCAACCCACTCCAGTATTCTTGCCTGGAGAATCCCAGGGATGGGGGAGCCTGGTGGGATGCCGTCTATGGGGTCACACAGAGTCGGACACGACTGAAGTGACTTAGCAGCAGCAGCAGCATATATGCTGATGTCGTTTAACCCCTGGGCCGCATTCACCTGCAAGTAATTATAGCAGTAACGACCATCCTTGATAGCGGCTTTACCAAATACCATGCACTTGAACTCCGTTCTGAATTTACACACCAGACGACCTCTCTCAGTGCCACAATTTTAAAGCAAATATTAAGTTCACTTAACAGATTTTTTAAAAATAACAATAAGGCTAAGAGAAATTAGAAACCTGCCATGCCACACCGGCTGTGCTGAGGTTCTAAATACATCCACCATAAGAGAATTGTTAGCAATCAACAGTTTTGCCGTTAACAACCTGCTATCCCGCAACCCTCCACAGGCTTTTAGGGCCGCCCATCCGCCAGGTGGGGCTTCCCTGTGGCCCAGCTGGTAAGGAATCCGCCCGCCATGCGGAAGATCTGGGTTCGATCCCGGGGTTGGGAAGATCCCCTGGAGAAGGGAACAGCTACCCACTCCAGTATTCTGGCCTGGAGAATTCCATGGACCATGGGGTCGCAAAGAGTCGGATACGACTAAGCGACTTTAACTTTGGAGTCAAACAAAAAAATATCCTCCACCAGGTGAACTTCATTCACCAATCCTTGGGTCCGCCCCTCCTCGCTCAGCCCCAGGCCCCGCCTCTCCCCGCCCCGCCATCGCTCCGGGTACCGCCCACCTCACGTGCAAATACCGAGCGGGTACCCAGCCTGCACCGCACTTAACAGGACGGGGAGCATGCGCTTTGTGTGCGCCTGGATTTCCTGTTTGCGTCCTTCGCTTCCGGCGGGGTACGTCTAACCAATCAGGTAGGCTCGGAGGTGGGCCGTAGTTCTCCCAGGCTCCCCACTGCCTTCACTTGAGGAGCCTTGGAGGAAAGTCCGGCGTGAGACCTGTGCTGCCAGGCAGGGGTTCATGGCTTCCTCCAGGACGCTCGGCGCTTTCCGTCTCCCGCCGTTGCCCACGATTCGAGAAATCATTAAGTTGTTTAGACTGCAAGCCGTGAAGCAGCTATCCCAGAATTTTCTTCTGGACTTGAGGCTGACAGGTGGCTTATCAGTGTTCCCCCGGCGTCTCCCTCGCGTCCTTGGGGGAGTGGGGTCGGGGGGGTTTCGCGCTGACCTTGCGGGCGGGCGACGGGGTTCAGACACAAAGGTGTGCGGTGGCCGTAGGTCAGACCCTTCTACCGCTTTGCCCTGAGAGAACTCCGGAGCCCCACGGCCCAGAGGCTGTGTAGAGTGTTTGTTCAGGGGCGTTTGCCGTGGGCTTTGGAAGGCAGGCTGTGCGGACGCCGAGCAAACACCAGCTTTGATAGGCTTCGCGTCTCCTGAAAGGCGCTTGTGGAATTCGAATCTTGGTGTGTTACCAATAAGGAATACATGCACGTGCTGACTGGTTTGGCGTTTTATGCAGTTAAACTTTCAGGGACTTTATCGGTAACAGGTCGGAAGAATATCCATTTCATGGCGTTCGGTATTTAAACGTTTACTTGTTGAGTCTCACCCTAGAGAGTGCAGATATTCATTCTGTAAACACTCATGAAACCAGCCCCTTTGTGCTAGAGCCGAAGTGGGATATGAGAGTGAATGAACAAGGCCAAGTCTGTCTCCAAGGAGCTTACATTTTAGTCAGTTTGCTTTCCCACTCCCTAAGTCACGTTTTCGGGGAAGGCAATGGCACCCCACCCCAGTACTCTTGCCTGGAAAATCCAATGGACGGAGTAGCCTGGTGGGCTGCAGTCCATGGGGTCGCTAACAGTCGGACAGACTGAGCGACTTCACTTTCACTTTTCTCTTTCATGCATTGGAGAAGGAAATGGCAACCCACTCCAGTATTCTTGCCTGGAGAATCCCAGGGATGGGGGAGCCTGGTGGGCTGCCGTCTATGGGGTCACACAGAGTCGGACACGACTGAAGTGACTTAGCAGCAGCAGCAAGTCACGTTTTATGAAGTAAAATTTAGATACAATAAAATTCACCTGTTTGAAGCGCACAGTTGGATAAATTTTGCAAATGTATATAGTCGTTTAACCTCTACCACCGTTTCTTCGTGCTGGTCTTTCTGAAAGATGATACTGCAAGAAAAAGACTATTAGAAATATGGTAGTTCACTGTTGGAGTACGTAACATTTCTGAGGTTTTAATATTTCATTCTATTTGGCCCCTCTTAATAAACTTGAGTCAGTAAATCACATTTCGAAAGTTATGAAGTACAGTCCACAGCAGGGATGGGTGGTTTTATTTCGTGAAGGTAAAGTAGCAGTGTGGGCAGGCCAATAGCGATGTAACACGGTAAAAAAAACTTAACCTGTTTTCAGTTTTCTTATTTAATTGGATGAGAGCTCTACCACAAGAGGATTAAAAGGTCATCCACCTCGAAAATTCTTTGGTCGCGAGATGGTTGGATGGCATCACCGATTCAGTGGAGTTTGAATGGGCTCTGGGAGTTGGTGATGGACAGGGAAGCCTGGCCTGCTGCAGTCCAATGGGGTGGCAAAGAGTCGGGCATGACTGGATAGTAACTAGAGCCAGCCTTTTCGGGTAGTCATTAGCTGCATTCTAGATATAAAGCACCGTTCCCAGGACTGAAAATAGAGATCTTTATATTGAAAAAAATAATCCTTCATAGGTCCTTTCTCATGTGAATCTTTATTCACCTTCAGGAATCAATTCCAGAATCTAGATACTATTGTTCCCTCTTCTACAGGAACCAAAATGAAAACAAATAAGGTACTTGTGTGAGGTGAGAAGCTCAGGTGTGAACAGAGCAAGGTGAAACCCCGGACATAGTGAATTGACAGTGCTCTTTGAGATCCATTTGTGTTTGAATGTTTCTGAAAAGTTTAAGGTGAAAAGACTGTCCTATCTACTGTCATAGCTTTCCATTTTAAAAAAAGAGAGAGACTGTTAAAATCACTCTGTAATACCTGTGCTTAAGGCAGCCTCTCTGTTCCCTCGGAGAGGCAGTGCTCTTTAGTGGCAGAAGGGTTGGCTTTTAGGACTTATACCTGAGCTGGTGTCCATTTGTTTTCCAGGTAACCTCACTCAAAATAACAGATGAAGAAACTGGAAAGTTCAGAGAAGTTAAAATGCGGTAGTAATTCTTAAGTTAGGGCTTCACAGATGGTGTTACTGGTAAAGCACCTGCCTGTCAAATCAGGAAACTTTATAAGAGACGTGGATTCAATCCCTGGGTCGGGAAGATCCCCTGGAGAAGGGAATGGCAATGTCCTCCAGTATTCTTGCCTGGAAAAGTCCATGGTCAGAGGAGCCTGGTGGGCTGCAGTCCATGGGATCGCAGAATCAGGTGGTACTGAAGTGACTTAGCACGGCACACACAGCACAGTTCTTCATTAATGTAAGGATTTTCCGTGAGAAAGCATGTTAAACACCTGTAACGTGGTCATTGTATGCTCGTTTTCTCCTGGCACCCATTGAAGAGAAAACTATTCTTGGATAATTGAGAGATTGCTTTTGTCTCTAAGCCTACAAAGGTAGGTTATCAGTAACAAGCAAAAATGAGACTGTGCACTATCAGTGAACAGTGTAAAGTGCTAGTATGTTTTCAGTGGCTAAATTTACACCATCCCAAGAGGCCCAGTTGCTTGGATTTTAATACCTCAGGCAATAAGATTAGTCCGTTGTGTTTTTCCAGAAGGTTGGTTGCAATAAATCCCCAGTAATGTGCTTTTCCGTGCTTTCTTAAGGTCTGCTAACTTAGATTGATTAAAAAATTAATTTTCTCATATCAACTTGCATGTTTGCAAAGCTCAAACAACCTTCACTGCTAAATTTAACTTTTTCCTAAAAATAACCAAGAATCTCAATTTCTGCAAGTCCTGTTAGCTAGGAACTTGGTACCATTGCCACGTTAACCACCAGCTAGATGTCTGTAGATAAACGTGAATACTGCCAGCACTTTCTGCTTCTGAATTTCTAACTCGCAACATTGGAAATTCTGAATGTGAAGCTCGCCTTGCTTGTTCACATAATATTCAACAACTGTAGAGAAGTGGTTTGTGTTTTTCCGTCACTTCTTATATTGATTGGTGTGGCAGAGAAACAGGTGGAAAATACCGTGTGTGCACATGCTTTTGTGTACGTGCTCTCAGTCATGTCTGACTCTGCAATCCCATGGACTGTAGTCCACCAGACTCCACTGTCCATGGGAGTCTCCAGGCAAGAATACTGGCATGAGTTGCCGTTGCCTTCCCCACCCAGAGATTGAACCCTTGTCATGTTTATTTAAGTTAAGGAAATTTGTCATGGTAATCCTAATTTTATTAAGGGTCTGGTAGAATTCAACAGTTACATGGTAGACTGTTGGTTTAGGCTGAGTTAAATAATCTGATAAATACTATGTATAAAAGATTAGTTGGTTGAGTAATGCTGATAAGAATTTGTGTAGATTATTTTTCATTTTGAATTCCATATGTTGACATTTGCCAAGGTAATCGATTCAAGCTTTCTTTTCTCTAGATAAAATTGTAAGGAAAGCTGGCAATCTGACAAATGCTTATGTATATGAAGTGGGCCCTGGGCCTGGGGGAATCACAAGATCCATTCTCAATGCCGGTGTTGCTGAACTTCTGGTGGTTGAAAAGGATAGTCGATTTATTCCTGGATTACAGGTGAGTTGCTGAAAGTATCTTACTTAGGAGGTAAAAACCCAGTTTAAATCTTCAGGCCGTGATTCTTAAACCTCAGGGTATATTGAGACTTCTACAGTTTGCTCCTCACACTGCAGTTCTCCAGGCCTCATTCCAGAGATTCTGATTACAGTGGTCCAGGAGTGGTCTAGGAATCTGCATTTCTAACTATCATCGTCACATGAATTGTTGGCCGCAGCTTTAATAAACCAGCTTTATGCATTGATGCTAAGCAAGCTAATTGTGTAACTTTTTTGGCTACTAATAGCTGTGCATGCCATGGTACCCCATTCCTTCAAAAATAAGTAAAACTAAGAAATGCTAACAATGTCTCAGTTACTGGCATGGCTTCTGAGAACCTCCTTTAAATTCAGAGAATCATTGCTACAAGCACAAGATAGAGAAGATAGACCCCTCATTGACAGAAAGTAATTGTTAAGCTTAGGCATTTGTATAAGGATTTTTTAAGGGAAGAAATTAAGTTGTGCTGTAGGTTTAAAATGAGGTTTGAATAAAATGATCATTGTTCTTTAATCACTAAGTCATGTCCAACTCTTTTGCAACCCCATGGACTATAGCCCACCAGGTTGCTCTGTCCATGGGATTTCCCAGGCAAGAATACTGGAGTGGGTTGCCATTTCCTTNTTAAAATGAGGTTTGAATAAAATGATCATTGTTCTTTAATCACTAAGTCATGTCCAACTCTTTTGCAACCCCATGGACTATAGCCCACCAGGTTGCTCTGTCCATGGGATTTCCCAGGCAAGAATACTGGAGTGGGTTGCCATTTCCTTCTCCAGGAAATCTTCCTGACCCAGGGATCAAACCTGAGTCTCCTACATTGACAGGCAGATTCTTTCCCACTGAGCCACCTGGAAAGCTGGAATGAAATGATAAATGTATCTTTAAAATAGTAGGTGATATCCTATGAGAAGTGTTTGAAGAAACTGGTTGTATTTCACTGGAAGAGAAGCCTTGAGTGAGGGGATTCATAGCTGCCTCTCCAAAGCTGTGGGGAGGATCAGTTTGTTTTGGTCTTTTTAGAAGAGAACTAAAACAGGTGAGAATTGAGGGAAGCAGGTGGATTTAAAAATGAGGAGAAACTTAAAATTTTTAAATAGTATAATACAGTGGAACAGATTATATAAGGGATCTATAAAGGGATTCTTCATGGAGGGCACTTACACCTAATGGCTTAAGAGCCTTTGTTTGATTCCTCTGTAATTCTGAAACTTTAAGAGACCTTAGCCTTTGGTTCATAAGAGTAGCAATTTATTAAGTGAGTCCAACAGAATAATAAAATTAGCTACATTGTTACTTTCGTATAGGAGGACAAATCAGTTTAAAATTAGTACATTCTAAAACTTGTATGTGTATTAATGGATAAATGTTTAATTTCTGCCAGAACAGTTTGAGAAAATTTGAGAAAATCTAGAGCTTGTGTTTATGCCTCTGGATATTTTTAGAAACCCAGTGAGTTTTCTTCTCATTATTTTGCTATATCCAGCCTTTATGCTTTAAAAAAATTATATATTTAGTTCAACCTAATTTTGCCAGCCTTGATAGAATTGGTTTCAGATTTATAACTTTATTTGGGGATTATTATATGGTGCAATATTCCTTGATTAAATATGGAATTTAATAGTGATTTTTGCTCTGAACCAGTTTCTTTCCAGAATGGTGTATCAGTTGGAGGTGGAAGTTGTAACAGTGTTATTTTTGGTGGGAGTATAAGATGATAAAAAGAAACTGAATAACGTTACACAGTTCCCTGCAGGTTTATTCATCTAGTGCGTCTGCAGGCATAGAGAATACTCTCAGGAGAAGCCTTGAGTGAGGGGATTCATAGCTGCCTCTCCAAAGCTGTGGGGAGGATCAGTTTGTTTTGGTCTTTTTAGAAGAGAACTAAAACAGGTGAGAATTGAGGGAGGCAGGTGGATTTAAAAATGAGGAGAAACTTAAAATTTTTAAATAGTATAATACAGTGGAACAGATTATATAAGGGATCTATAAAGGGATTCTTCATGGAGGGCACTTACACCTAATGGCTTAAGAGCCTTTGTTTGATTCCTCTGTAATTCTGAAACTTTAAGAGACCTTAGCCTTTGGTTCATAAGAGTAGCAATTTATTAAGTGAGTCCAACAGAATAATAAAATTAGCTACTTGTTACTTTCGTATAGGAGGACAAATCAGTTTAAAATTAGTACATTCTAAAACTTGTATGTGTATTAATGGATAAATGTTTAATTTCTGCCAGAACAGTTTGAGAAAATTTGAGAAAATCTAGAGCTTGTGTTTATGCCTCTGGATATTTTTAGAAACCCAGTGAGTTTTCTTCTCATTATTTTGCTATATCCAGCCTTTATGCTTTAAAAAAATTATATATTTAGTTCAACCTAATTTTGCCAGCCTTGATAGAATTGGTTTCAGATTTATAACTTTATTTGGGGATTATTATATGGTGCAATATTCCTTGATTAAATATGGAATTTAATAGTGATTTTTGCTCTGAACCAGTTTCTTTCCAGAATGGTGTATCAGTTGGAGGTGGAAGTTGTAACAGTGTTATTTTTGGTGGGAGTATAAGATGATAAAAAGAAACTGAATAACATTACACAGTTCCCTGCAGGTTTATTCATCTAGTGCGTCTGCAGGCATAGAGAATACTCTTTTGACTTCTTTTCCCGTTAAAGGGATGTCTTAACCCCGAATCTCACCCTCTATTATGTGTAATTCTTTCTCATTAGGCAGGCAGGTGAATCACATTTCACATCACCAGCTTAATTTACATATCCTCCTCTCTGATCTCAACGAAAGATGTTTTGAAGACAGACCAACAGACAGCCACACTCTTTTCACTGACCCTCCCATATCCCTGCCATATCCCATATCTTCTGCCTTGTTTTATTTGTCTCATGAGATTTATTATCATCTGACACACTATATGTTCCTATTTGTTGTCAGTCTCACATCTTTGAGGTCTTCCCTGGTGGCTCAGACTAATAAAGAATCCCCTTGACAATGCAGGACACTGGGGTTCGATCTCTGGGTAGGAAAGATCCTCTGGAGAAGGGAACGGCTCCCCTCTCCAGAATTCTTGCCTGGAAAACCCCATGGACAGAGAAGCCTAGTCCACAGAGTTGCAAAGAGTCAGACACCACTGAGCAGCTTAACACTTCTTCACCCTTCTGGAATGTAAGTGCCATGAGGGTAGATGTTTTTGTCTGTTTTGTTCACTGCTGTATCTCTACAGCATCTAAGAGTGCCTGGCGCATACCAGGTGTTTGGTAATGTTTCACATGGAGATAGAAAGGTTCACTCTTTGTAGATGTCTAATTAGCTCATTAAATAAATGTGTTACTTAATGGTGAAACCAAATAATTGGGTATCATTAATTATCAAAGTTCTGTGCTTTTTTCCTAAATATGAAGGTTGATGTCAAGGTAAATTGCTGTGCAGCAAGTGTATATTTGACTTCTGTTTCTGTAGACGTAAAATTAATTTTCAGTGTCGCATATGCAGGAAAGGAATTTGCCTTAAAAAGAAATGTTGGGTACTAAAATATCAAATAGACTTCTTTTTCTTGTAAAGAATGTTTCAATATGTAAAACCACGTTCTTTTAGAGGTGTTAAATTAATCATAAAACTGAGTAAAGGCAGAAAGAGTGGTCTATTTTAAGGATTCCATTTTAGTGATATCTGAGCTAATAAAATTACTTTTTAAAGAAATTGTAATAATTTATAAAATGTCTGCTAGCTGGAAGTATGTCATTTGTAGCTTAATTCAAGTTCTTAAAATATTATCACGAGGCAGCCTAGGGAAAGAACATAGTGATAGCATACAGGTTTTTCACTATTAGCATGCTGTAATGTAAGAAAGGCTTCCTTGGTGGCTCAGATGGTAAAGAGACTGCCTGCAATGCGGGAGACCTGGGTTCTATTCCTGGGTCGAGAAGACCCCCTGGAGAAGGAAATGGCAACCCACTCCAGTATCCTTGCCTGGAAAATCCTATGGTCAGAGGAGCCTGGTGGGCTACAGTCCATGGGGTTGCAAAGAGCTGGACACGACTGAGCAACTTCACTATTCACTAATGTAAGAAAACATGTTTAATACATGAAAGCATTGTAGTGTGATTTTTGTAGTAAAGAACAGACTCAGCATCATATGACCTGTGTTTGATGTCTGGCTCTACCATTTACTATTTATATGACTGGGCAGGTAACTCTCACTGTGCCTCAGTTTGCTCATAGGATTGTTATGGTTTAAATGTGTTTAAAAACATGCTGTCAGGTTTTGGGGTTTTTCTCCAGTGCTCTTAAGATGTTGCTCTGCTATCTTATTGCTTCTGTTGTTTCTGACAACTCTGTCATTCTTTGCTTCTGTGTTTTTTCTTGGGCTGTTTTTATGATTTTTTCCTTTTTTTATAATTTTATTTGTAATTGAAGGATAATTGCTTTACAGTATTCTGTTGGTTTCTGCAAAACATCAGCACGAATCGGCTACAGGTATACATGTATCCCCTCCCTCTTGCACCTCCCTCCCCATCCTACCTCCCTAGGTTGTTACAGAGCCCCAGTCTGCGTTCCCTGAGTCATACAGCAAATTCCCGTTGGCTGCGTATTTTACATACGGTGATGTGTCTCCATGTTACTCTCTCCATACGTCTCACCCACTCCTTGCTTCCCACGTCTGTGTAAGTGTGTTCTCTGTGTCTGTGTCTCCTTTGCTGCCCGCAAACAGGTTCATCAGTACTGTCTGTCTAGATTCCATATATGTGCATTAGTATCTGATACTTGTTTTTCTCTTTCTGACTTCACTCTGTATAATAGGCTCTGGGTTCATCCACCTCATTAGAACTGACTTGAATGTGTCCCTTTTTATAGCTAATTTTTTCTATATCATTGGCTTTGAGTCTTTTCATCGTGATGTGCCTTGGTGTTCTTTTCTTTATGTTTCTTGCTGATGGGCCAGTGAGAGCTTCCTGGATCTGCACGTTTTCCTGCACTGCCTGTTGTCCAGCATCTGAGTACTGCCTCAGCTTTTTTGGCTATTTCATGTTTAAAGTGAAAGAGTGTAACTGGTCTGTCTCCTGTATTACATCTTGACCAGAGTAAGAATCTCCAGGATTCTTAACCATTAAGGTATTTATTTCATAAAATTTTGCAGGTAGTAATGCATTGAGTATTGTTAGTATTGCCTCTGGAATTCTATTAGGTAAACAGTGAGTAGTTCTACTTGATAGGCAATGTAGACTTTGTGGGATTGAGAATCAAATAGATTGGTTTTCAGATATCATGTATGGCACTTACTAGCTTTGTGACCCTGGGCTTGCCTTTGAACCTTTTTTAGCTTCAGCTTTCTCATCTGCAGCATGGGAATGTTAGTTTTCTTTTGTGGTTATTACAAGGATAGAAATTTATGTAAAGAGATTGGTCTGTTGCCTATAGTCAATAAATGGTTGCTCTTACAATTCTTCCCCTTCCCCATCCTCTTGGAAAGGGAGATATAAAGTAATCTAGTCATCCTAACAGTTCAGTTCAGTCGCTCAGTCGTGTCCGACTCTTTTCGACCCCATGAATCGCAGCACGCCAAGCCTCCCTGTCCATCACCAACTACCGGAGTTCACTCAGACTCGCATTCATCGAGTCCGTGATGCCATCCAACCATCTCATCCTCTGTCGTCCCCTTCTCCTCCTGCCCCCAATCCCTCCCAGTATCAGGGTCTTTTCCAGTGAGTCACCTCTTCGCATCAGATGACCAAAGTATTGGAGCTTCAGTATCAGTCTTTCAGTGAATATTCAGCCTTGATTTCCTTTAGGATTGACTAGTTTGATATCCTTGCTGTCCAAGGGACTCTCAAGAGTCTTCTCCAGCACCGTAGTTTGAAAAAAATTCATTTCTTCTGTGCTCAGTCTTCTTNTCAGATGACCAAAGTATTGGAGCTTCAGTATCAGTCTTTCAGTGAATATTCAGCCTTGATTTCCTTTAGGATTGACTAGTTTGATATCCTTGCTGTCCAAGGGACTCTCAAGAGTCTTCTCCAGCACAGTAGTTTGAAAAGAATTCATTTCTTCTGTGCTCAGTCTTCTTTATGGTCCAACTCTCTCATATATACATGACAACTGGAAGATAACATAGCTTTGACTATATGGACCTTTGTCAGCAAAATGTTGTCTCTGCTTTTTAATATGCTTTCTAGGTTTGTCATAGCTTTTCCAAGGAACAAGCATCTTTTAATTTCACAGCTGCAGTCATTTTGGACCCCAAGAAAATAAAATCTGCCCATTTCCTCTTTTTCCCCCATCTGTTTGTCATGAAATGATGGGACTGGATGCCATGATCTTTGTTTTTTGTATGTTGAGTTTTAAGCCAGCTTTTTCATTCTTCTCTTACACTTTCATCAAGAGGCTCTTTAGTTCCTCTTCACTTCCTGTCATTAGGGTGGTGTCATCTGCATGTCTGAGGTTATTGATATTTCTCCTGGCAATCTTGATTCCAGCTTGTGCTTCTTCCAGCCCAGCGTTTCTCATGATGTATTCTGCATAAAAGGTAAATAAGCAGGGTGACAATAGACAGCTTTGATGTACATCTTTCCTAATTTTGAATCAATCCATTATTCCCTGTCCGATTCTAACTGTTGCTTCTTGACCTGCATACAGATTTCTCAGGAGGCCACACAGTCAAAGGCTTTAGTGTAGCCAGTGAAGCAGAAGTAGATGTTTTTCTGGAATTCCCTTGCTTTCTCTATGATCCAGTGGATGTTGGCAATTTGATCTCTGGTACCTCTGCCTTTTCTAAATTGAGCTTGTACATCTGGAAGGTCTCGGTTCATGTACTGTTGAAGTCTATCTTGAAGGATTTTGAGGATGACCTTGCTGCCATGTGAAATGAGTGCAGTTGTGTGGTAGTTTGAATTTCGGCATTGCCTTTTGGGGATTGGAATGAAAGCTGGCCTTTTTCAGTCCTGTGGCCACTGCTGTACTCAGTCTCTCAGTCATGTGCAACTCTTTGCATCCCCATGGTGGACTGTAGCCCACCAGGCTCGTCTCTCCATGGGATTTTCCAGGCAGTAAGACTGGAGTGGGTTGCCATTTCCTTCTCCCAGGCCACCTCTGAGTTTTCCAATTTTGCTGGCAAATTGAGTGCACCACTTAAACAGCATCATCTTTTAGGGTTTGAAGTAGCTTAATTGGAATCCTGTCACTTCCACTAGCTTTGTTTGTAGTAATGCTTCCTAAGGGTTACTTGACTTTACACTCCAGGATGTCTGACTCTAGGTAAGTGATCACACCATCGTGGCTATCTGGGTCATTAAGACCTTTATTGTATAGTTCTTCTGTGTATTCTTGCCTCCTTGTCTTTAATATCTTCTGCTTCTGTTAGATCCATACTGTTTCTGTCCTTCACTGTGCCCATCTTTTCGTGAAACGTTCCTTGGTATCTGCAATTCTCTTGAAGAGATCTCTATAGTCTTTCCCATTCTGTTGTTTTCCTCTATTTCTTTGCATTGATCACTGAGGAAGGCTTTCTTATCTCTCCTTGTTATTCTCTGGAACTCTGCATTCAGTTGAATATACCTTTCCCTTTCTCCTTTGCCTTTCTCTTCTCAGCTATTTGTAAAGCTATCTCATATAACCACTTTTGTCTTCTTGCATTTCTTTTTTTGGGGGATGGTTTTTGTTATAACCTCCTTACATTTTTATGAACCTCAGCCCACAAACTGGAGAACAATAATACCAAAGAAGTTCTTAGACTGTTGCAAATATTCTAGGCCCCACATCAGGCTTCTCAGCCTGGGAATCTGGCAGAGGTAATGGCACTCCCCAGGGAATCTGACTTTGCAGGTCTGTGGGATTTGATTATAGAACTTCCACAGGACTAGGGAAAACAGACTTTTGGAGGGTGCATTCAAAACCTTGTGCACACTGGGTCCCAGGAGAAAGGGGCAGTTGACCCCGTGAGAGACTGAACTGGACCTGCCTGTGAGGGTCTCCTGTGGAGGCACGGGTCAGCAGGAGCATTGGCAGAAGCCGTCCTGGGGGGTATGCATTGGCATAAGTCCTTTTGGAGGTCACCTTTAGCCCTCCCATAGAGCCTGCAGGCTCTAGAACTGGACTGCCTCCAAAAGCAGGGTGCACAGCCCCACTCATCAGCAGAAAATTAAAGATTTAGCGAGCATGGCCCTGCCCGCCAGAGCAAGACCCAGTTTTCTTCACAGCCAGTCCCTCAGGAAGCTTGTACAAGCCTTTTATCCTCATCCATCAGAGGGCAGACAGATAGAAGCAAGAAGTACAATCCCACAACCTCCAGAATGAAAACCACAGTCACAGAAAGCTAACCAAAATGGTCACATGGATCATAGCCTTGAACCATGAAGGCTATGAAACTCAATGAAGGCTATGTAACTCAATGAAACTATAAGCCATGCCATACAGGGCCTCCCAAAACAGATGGGTCATGGTGGAGAATTCTTAAAAAAATGTGGTCCACTGGAAAAGGGAGTGGCAAATCACTTCAGTATTCTTGCCTCAAGAACCCCATGTATGAAAGGCAGTATGTGGCAGGTTAGAAAGAAGGTAATATTACTGGGCTGTGTAATTACTGCTTAGCCCACTGTACAGTGTTGGCTGTCATGAGCCCCTCACCATGAAAAAGTGAAGTCATTCAGTCGTGTCGGACTCTTTGCAACCCCATGGACTGTAGCCTACCACACTCCTCCTCTTCATGGGATTTTCCAAGCAAGAGTAGTGCCTGGAAAGATCAACCCCACCCAGGGATCGAACCTGGGTCTCCTGCATTGTAGGCAGACGCTTTACCGTCCAAGCCACCAGGGAAGTCACCATGAGAAGGTGGCGTAAAACATATAAAATGGCTGTTAGTTTTTTGCACTGAAGGGATTTATAAATGGGCATAGGTTCTAGAAATTGCATAGATTCTTTCCTCATCAAATTAGATCACCAGCAAACTACCTAGTTAAGACCATAGCTTCCCCTCCACCACCCACCCCCCCACCCCGTGACACACACATGCAGGACAGCATTCACTAAGTACTTGTAAGAGAGAGATTTTTAGGTGACTGTGAAGAACACTTCTGCATTTGTTTTCTTAGTTTTATCAAAGGCATTCTCTATTTCTTCCTTGTACCCTTTATAGAACTTAATACCAGAAAAGCATGTGTTCTCTCTTGGAAACTGGCTGTAATTACTTCCAACACTGAGTAAAAATGATATTGTCCAGTACATTGGCTTCAGGATCTAACATCTCTAGAGTTGGTACAATGTAAAGGTCTCACAATCTACATACTTTGTATGCTTCCTTTATCACAGTTTGGTTTTCTTCTTTTACAGCCTTATTTAATAAATGCTTTTTACTCAAAGCTTGCTTATGTCTCGTTTTAGAAAAATATAGGATTGAAAATGGTAGAACAATTTGAGTGTCTGTAAAAATACTCATTTGGCTGTCATTAGTGCCTGCAGAGATCGTCAGTGGTGCCTTTGAGGTCAATATGAGGCAACACTCCCAGAGTTGTGAGGTGTAACAGGCGCCAGTGTTGTTCCTGAAGGGCTGTAATAGTGATCTGTCCCGCCTTTTTGTCATTCCCCAAATATCATTATGATAATGCAAACATTTTCTTCTGTTAGTGGTTGGTTACGAGGTCTTTCTGTGTCATTGCTGATTATCATTAGGTGTTGAAATGGCTGCTGTCCATAATTATACTGTCATTTCTGTTTGTAAAATTTTTTTTTTTTTGGCCTCCATAATTGCTCAGGGCCTTCACATAAAGCTGTGAACAGCAGCATTCATTCCTTCTGCAGTGGGGAGCTGGAAGGGGAAAGCTCGAGCTGCAGAGTTGTCCTGGAAAAAGTAGACCTCTTAAAGAACAGGAGGACTTGGTGTGTCATTGACTGACACCTAAGCCAGAAGGGGAATCCAAAAAACTAGCACTTTAAACTTGGGAAAGGAAGGTAAATGTGTATTTTTACCAGTTTTCTGGTATGTAGCTGTGTGTGTCAAGGTGGAAAATAATATTTTAAACATGGTTGAAGCTATCAGAGCATGTAAATTAATGCCACAGAGCCAAATTTACCTTGTTTTATTTTACCCTTAATTACTAGTTACTTCATTACTTGCTATATATTGACATTGTGAAACATAAGCTTTTAATTCTCCTTCTTTGTTTTTGGTATGCTTATTTGTTTTGTTTTAATTATGTGAAGCATAATTGCAGAAGAAAATTTAATGTTCTTCATTGATGGTAAATGCTGTCATTAAATACGATTTTTATATGGTAAAAGCCTGTCCTATATAGAGAGATCTCCCTTTTTTGTAGTATGTCTAAGTTATTATATTTTCTAAGTTTGTCTGGAACTCATCAGATTAAGTTTTAGCAAATCATGGAAACTTAAAATAATCCATAAGTACATTAATATCAGAGGTACACAATTATTTTTGCTAAACTACCATGGCTAAACAGATCAAACTAGATGATTCCCATAATTTAAAACGTTTAGCCTCTAATCAGCATATATATTTCAGCTCCACGTTTCTCCAACATTACATGTATAATTGACTTATCAGTGAAATAAATCTTTGAAAGTTTCTGAACCTTTCAAATTTTAGGGGCTCCCAAATATCGTAGGCTAGGAGAGGAGTTTTCCTGCTTCATAGAAAACTGAATGCAATTTGATCATTCACTTACTCATTCACTTGTCAAATACATATAAAGCACCTACTGTGTACTGTTGCAGCTGCAGGGGATATTAAAGTAAATAAGAAACAGGTGCCCTTAAGGGGCCTCTGTTATAGTGGAAAGAAACCTGTGTATACATGATTATAGTACACAGCGCTATACAGAAGCGTGTGCAAGGCACGTTGTTGACCCAGAGGTATGGGTGAGCTACAGCTAGGCACCTTGGTCCATGTCTCCTCCGTGGCTTTTGTGATGGTGCTTTCATCCTTCCTCAGTTGCCTGAATTGGTCAGAGGAGAGTTAGGATAGAGAATTCAGCTTGGATTGAGCTAGAGAAGAAGATCTGGGGGATGCTAAGGGCAAAAGTCCCTTGAATCGGAGCCCAGGGTCTCTGAGTTCCCTGAACTGAGATTTGATGTGGGAAGAGGGTCACCTCTTCCTTTCTTCCTTTTGTAACCTACTTTATTTTTTTAACTTTTTGTTTTATATTGGAAAATAGCCAATAACAGTGTCGTAATAGTTTCGGGTGGATAGCAAAGGGACTCAGCCGTACATACGTATGTACACGTATCCATTTTCCCCAACTCCTCTCCCATCCAGGCTGCCAGTAAAACTGAGCAGAGTTCCCTGTGCTGTACAGCAGGGGGACCTTGTGGTTATCCACTTTAAATATTGCAGTGTGTACATGCCAGTACCAAAACCCTAACTATCTCTTCCCCACACTGTTCTTTAGATGAGCTTATTTTCATTGAATTTACTCTCCTGCATGTTAATTTTGTAAGCTCATGGATTGCATCTGGCTGTTGTTCTTTTACTAAGGACTTCAAGAATCAAGTTTTGTTTGGAGTCTAGGGCACTTAACACATGCACATTTATAGATAGCTTACTGTACGGCTCCTTTTAGTTAGGTGCCCACACTTCAGTACTGTGAGGTGTGATGCTAAGGTGGGTGAGAAGGAGGGGAAAAAGATAAAGGAAAGGAGTACTGCTCTTTTTTACTCAGAAAAACTGAAGAAAGGAAGGACAACAAAGAGTGGAAGGTAGAAATTGGCCAGGAAGCAGCTTTTGTTAAAACATGCAGGATAGTTCATTAGGTTGAAAGTGCCTGTGGATCAGAATTACTTCAGGAGCACTCTAGTCAAAGGAGTGTCTCAGAGTGCCACTTAGAGCTTGGCAGTGACACGCAACTTTTCTGCTTGGCTGACTCTACTTGCAGATTTAGTTAAAGATCTTGGTACTGTGTAGACTCAATCCTTTGTATGTACTTAAGACATAAAGATTTAGTTAAATTAAGTTCATCTTTCACATGATTTCTCCTAATTCTCAGTATTTCGTTTTGTCTTTAGTCTCTATTCGTTGATCAGTATTTTTATTGACATATAGTTGACTTGTACTGTTTTGATTTCTGCTTTTCCATTATGGTTTTAACAATGAATATAGGTCTCTGTGCTTTATGGTGGTTTGGTCACCAGGTTGCATCTGACTCTTTTTGTGACCCCTTGAACTATAGCCTGGTAGACCTCTCTGTCCATGGGATTTCCCAGGCAAGAATACTGGAGTGGGTTGCCATTTATTTTCTGGTTGCCATTTTCTTCTCCAGTGCTATATAGTAGGATCTTGTTTATTCATCCTACATATACAAGCTTATATCTGCTAACCCCAACCTCCTACTTGATCCTTCCCGAACCTCCTCCTCCCTGGCAGCCAGCAGTCTGTTCTCTGACTCGTCCATGATTCTGTTTCTGTTTCATAGATAAATCCATTTGTGTTGCTTTTTAGATTCCATGTATATATGACGTCATGATATTTGCCTTTCTGTTTCTGACGTATTTCACTTAGTGTTGATAATCTCTAGTTGCATCCATGTTACTGCAAATGGCATTGTTTCCTTCTTTTTGTAATAGCTGAGTAATGTTCCATTGTAGAGAAAGAAATGGCAGCCTACTCCGGTATTCTTGCCTGGAGAACCCAATGGACAGAGGAGCCTGCAGACTGCAGTCAGTGGGATCACAAAGAGTCGGACTTAGTGACTGAACAACAATGATATTCCATTGTACATATGTATCACATCTTTATCCATTCATTTGTTGATGGACATCAGGTTGTTTGACATCTTGGTGCTGTGAATAATGCCACTAAAAACATTACAGGACATGTTCAGTTCAGTTGCTCAGTCATGTCTGATTCTTTGCAACCTCATAAACCACAGCATGCCAGGCCTCCCTGTCCATCACCAACTGCCAGAGTCCACCCAAACCCATGTCCATTGAGTCAGTGATGCCATCCAACCATCTCATCCTCTGTCGTGCTCTTCTCCTCCTGCCCCCTCAGTCTTTCCCAGCATCAGAGTCTTTTCCAGTGAGTCAGCTCTTCACATCAGGTGGCCAAAGTAC
Organism: Oreotragus oreotragus; assembly: GCA_006410675.1. Classification (NCBI taxonomy): domain Eukaryota; kingdom Metazoa; phylum Chordata; class Mammalia; order Artiodactyla; family Bovidae; genus Oreotragus; species Oreotragus oreotragus. The sequence goes on along the minus strand of SJYX01013020.1, from coordinate 90,297 downwards.
TGGAGCTTCAGCTTCAACATCAATCTTTCCAATGAACACCCAGGACTGATCTCCTTTAGGATGGACTGGTTGGATCTCCTTGCAATCCAAGGGACTCTCAAGAGTCTTCTCCAACACCACAGTTCAAAAGCATCAATTCTTTGGCACTCAGCGTTCTTTATAGTCCAACTCTCACATCCATACATGACCACTAGAAAAACCATAGCCTTGACTAGACGGACCTTTGTTGACAGAGTAATGTCTCTGCTTTTTAATATGCTGTCTAGGTTGATCATAACTTTCCTTCCAAGGAGTAAGCGTCTTTTAATTTCATGGCTGCAATCACCATCTGCAGTGATTTTGGAGCCCAGAAAAATAAAGTCAGCCACTGTTTCCACTGTTTCTCCATCTGTTTGCCATGAAGTGATAGGACCGGATGCCATGATCTTAGTTTTCTGAATGTTGAGCTTTAAGCCAGCTTTTTCACTCTCCTCTTAAACTTTCATCAAGAGGCACTTTAGTTCTTCTTTGCTTTCTGCCGTAAGGGTGGTGTCATCTGCATATCTGAGGTGATTGATATTTCTCCTGGCAATCTTGATTCCAGCTTGTGCTTCATCCAGCCCAGCGTTTCTCATGATGTACTCTGCATATAAGTCAAATAAACAGGGTGACAATATACAGCCTTGACATACTCCTTTTCCTATTTGGAACCAGTCTGTTGTTCCATGTCCAGTTCTAACTGTTGCTTCCTGACCATACAGGTATCTTTTTGAATTACAGTTTTGTCTGGGTATATGTCCATGAGTGGGTTTGCTGGATCATTTGGTAATTCCGTTTTTAATTTTCTAAGGCACCTCCATACTGTTTTCCACAGTGACTGCACCAACTTACATTCCTACCAACTGTGTAGAAGGGTTCCCTTTTCTCCACACCGTCTCCAGCATTTGTTATTTATGGACTTTTTAATGATGGCTATTCTGACCAGTGTGAAGTGGTACCCATTGTAGTTTTGTGTTTCTCTACTGATTACCAATATTGAGAATCATTTCTTGTGCCTATTGGCCATCTGTTTGTCTTTGTCGAAATGTCTATTTAGTTCTTCTGCCCATTTTTGATTGTTCTTTTTGTTATTGAGTTGTGTGAGCTGTTTGTATATTTTGGAAATTAAGTCCTGTCAGTTGCATTGTTTGCAAATATTTTCTCCCATTCTATAGGTTGTATTTTTGTTTTGTTTATGATTTCCTTTGCTGTGCAAAAGGTTGTAAGTTTGATTAGATCCCATTTGTTTATTTTTGTTTTTATTTCTATTGCCTTGGAAGACTACTTAGTCTCCAGTTTAAAAACGCAGGAGTTCAGTTTTTGCTAAATCTATACCAAAATACAAGCCATCCTGAGGGTCAAAATTATGTCAATATTTGTGACGTTAATAGGCTATTGTTATCCTGTTATCTGCCGCCATTCCCAGTCACTCTTCTGTGTTGAAAGTCGAACACCATGGATATCTGTTGCAGTGGACGCAGCATGCTGTTGGTTCATTAATGGTCATTCTTAGTCTCTGACTTTTCATATTGATTTATGATGCACAGGTTTGGCGGGAAAAAAAATTAATGCCACTGTTCTCTAAAGTGTATGAGCTCATTTTATTGACCTTTTTGTAAACTAGATGCTTTCTGATGCAGCACCTGGAAAACTGAGAATTGTCCATGGAGATGTCTTGACGTTTAAGATAGAACGGGCTTTTCCAGAAATTCTCAAAAGACAGTGGGAGGATGGTAAGTGTCTTTGGGTTGGTTTTCTTATTTTCTTGTAATTGTTTAGATTACAAATATTTGTATTATTTGGTTTAGATTACAAATACTTGTATTATTTGTCATATATTATAAATATTATATACTTATCTTAAAATTAGATTAACAATTAAATAGATAAGGTGCATTGCAGTTTTTTCTGCTTTCCCACTTTCTTCCAAAATAAAAATCAAATTGCTTTCTCTTCAACCAAATTTACCTGATACTAGTATTTTTCAAATATTTTGGGGTCTGTTCATATAAACTTGCCATTTTTATGATACCATATAAAGATGGAATGAATGAGAAAGTGTTTTCCAAATGGTGAAAAAAGTGTTTTGGTGAACAAAGCCATACCCTCCACCTTTCTTTTGACTTTATTTCCTCTTTTAACATTCAGTAACCTTCCAAGGCACTCTTCATTCATGGACAGTTTATTGGGTACCTGCTATGTGCCAGCTCCTTGGAACACACAAAAGTGTTTCTTGCCCATAAACCCCCCTCAGAGCAGCTGGAGGAGCGATTTGGGGGTGCCTCCATAGCTGCCCTTGAGTCTCACTGCTCCACACCAGGCTCCTTCAGAGTAGCTGGCTCTGCCCATCTCCTGCTTCCAACCGGCTCTTCTCAGTGACCACTTTAGTTTTCTGCCCTGCCCAGCCAGTCACAGACAACAGGGATGACCCACCGAACTGCCTGCCACAAACCTTCTCTACGCTCCCCAGTGTTAAACTGTTACTCTCATCTAGAAGATTTCTCTGCCTCTGTTTTCCCTGATACCAGGCCCGCCTATTCTTCCTTTCACCTTGTTTTGAGCTTTCTCTAACTTTGCTGGTGGTTATTTTTCCACCCACATCTTAAATCTTGTTTCTCCTGCCATGACTTCACTTACCNGAGTCTTCTCCAACACCATAGTTCAAAAGCATCAATTCTTTGGCACTCAGCTTTCTTTATAGTCCAACTCTCACATCCATACATGACCACTAGAAAAACCATAGCCTTGACTAGACGGACTTTTGTTGACAAAGTAATGTCTCTGCTTTTTAATATGCTGTCTAGGTTGATCATAACTTTCCTTCCAAGGAGTAAGCGTCTTTTAATTTCATGGCTGCAATCACCATCTGCAGTGATTTTGGAGCCCAGAAAAATAAAGTCAGCCACTGTTTCCACTGTTTCTCCATCTGTTTGCCATGAAGTGATAGGACCGGATGCCATGATCTTAGTTTTCTGAATGTTGAGCTTTAAGCCAACTTTTTCACTCTCCTCTTAAACTTTCATCAAGAGGCACTTTAGTTCTTCTTCACTTTCTGCCATAAGGGTGGTGTCATCTGCATATCTGAGGTGATTGATATTTCTCCTGGCAATCTTTATTCCAGCTTGTGCTTCATCCAGCCCAGCGTTTCTCATGATGTACTCTGCATATAAGTCAAATGAACAGGGTGACAATATACAGCCTTGACATACTCCTTTTCCTATTTGGAACCAGTCTGTTGTTCCATGTCCAGTTCTAACTGTTGCTTCCTGACCATACAGGTATCTTTTTGAATTACAGTTTTGTCTGGGTATATGTCCATGAGTGGGTTTGCTGGATCATTTGGTAATTCTGTTTTTAATTTTCTAAGGCACCTCCATACTGTTTTCCACAGTGACTGCACCAACTTACATTCCTACCAACTGTGTAGAAGGGTTCCCTTTTCTCCACACCGTCTCCAGCATTTGTTATTTATGGACTTTTTAATGATGGCTATTCTGACCAGTGTGAAGTGGTACCCATTGTAGTTTTGTGTTTCTCTACTGATTACCAATATTGAGGATCATTTCTTGTGCCTATTGGCCATCTGTTTGTCTTTGTCGAAATGTCTATTTAGTTCTTCTGCCCATTTTTGATTGTTCTTTTTGTTATTGAGTTGTGTGAGCTGTTTGTATATTTTGGAAATTAAGTCCTGTCAGTTGCATTGTTTGCAAATATTTTCTCCCATTCTATAGGTTGTATTTTTGTTTTGTTTATGATTTCCTTTGCTGTGCAAAAGGTTGTAAGTTTGATTAGATCCCATTTGTTTATTTTTGTTTTTATTTCTGTTGCCTTGGAAGACTACTTAGTCTCCAGTTTAAAAACACAGGAGTTCAGTTTTTGCTAAATCTATACCAAAATACAAGCCATCCTGAGGGTCAAAATTATGTCAATATTTGTGACGTTAATAGGCTATTGTTATCCTGTTATCTGCCGCCATTCCCAGTCACTCTTCTGTGTTGAAAGTCGAACACCATGGATATCTGTTGCAGTGGACGCAGCATGCTGTTGGTTCATTAATGGTCATTCTTAGTCTCTGACTTTTCATATTGATTTATGATGCACAGGTTTGGCGGGAAAAAAAATTAATGCCACTGTTCTCTAAAGTGTATGAGCTCATTTTATTGACCTTTTTGTAAACTAGATGCTTTCTGATGCAGCACCTGGAAAACTGAGAATTGTCCATGGAGATGTCTTGACGTTTAAGATAGAACGGGCTTTTCCAGAAAGTCTCAAAAGACAGTGGGAGGATGGTAAGTGTCTTTGGGTTGGTTTTCTTATTTTCTTGTAATTGTTTAGATTACAAATATTTGTATTATTTGGTTTAGATTACAAATACTTGTATTATTTGTCATATATTATAAATAGTATATACTTATATTAAAATTAGATGATAAGGTGCATTGCAGTTTTTTCTGCTTTCCCACTTTCTTCCAAAATAAAAATCAAATTGCTTTCTCTTCAACCAAATTTACCTGATACTAGTATTTTTCAAATATTTTGGGGTCTGTTCATATAAACTTGCCATTTTTATGATACCATATAAAGATGGAATGAATGAGAAAGTGTTTTCCAAATGGTGAAAAAAGTGTTTTGGTGAACAAAGCCATACCCTCCACCTTTCTTTTGACTTTATTTCCTCTTTTAACATTCAGTAACCTTCCAAGGCACTCTTCATTCATGGACAGTTTATTGGGTACCTGCTATGTGCCAGCTCCTTGGAACACACAAAAGTGTTTCTTGCCCATAAACCCCCCTCAGAGCAGCTGGAGGAGCGATTTGGGGGTGCCTCCATAGCTGCCCTTGAGTCTCACTGCTCCACACCAGGCTCCTTCAGAGTAGCTGGCTCTGCCCATCTCCTGCTTCCAACCGGCTCTTCTCAGTGACCACTTTAGTTTTCTGCCCTGCCCAGCCAGTCACAGACAACAGGGATGACCCACCGAACTGCCTGCCACAAACCTTCTCTACGCTCCCCAGTGTTAAACTGTTACTCTCATCTAGAAGATTTCTCTGCCTCTGTTTTCCCTGATACCAGGCCCGCCTATTCTTCCTTTCACCTTGTTTTGAGCTTTCTCTAACTTTGCTGGTGGTTATTTTTCCACCCACATCTTAAATCTTGTTTCTCCTGCCATGACTTCACTTACCACATATGTATTGTACACAGTCTTCACGTCCAGCCTGTTTCCCCTTTGTGGGCCTCTGACAGATTCTCTGGTGTCCCACAGGAACTTTGACCTCATGTCCAAGGCTAAATGATCTTTTCCCTCAAACCAATTCTTTTTCATGTTTTCCTAAGCCAAAACCTGGGGACTTTAACTGAATACTTATTAGCTGGGGTTTTTTTTGCTTTAATTCAAAGCTGATTGTGAGCAAACATTGCTTCTGAAGAATAAATGGACTGAAAAATACTCAGCCATTATCTTTTTGTATGCTTTTGTTTGATGCTATTAATACCCAGTTTGATTTTACTCTTAACTAAAATGGTATTCATAATGCATTGCTGAGATAATCATAGCAAGTTTTTTTCTTATGCCAACCAGATCCTCCAAATATACATATCATCGGAAATCTGCCTTTTAGTGTGTCAACCCCACTGATTATCAAGTGGCTTGAAAATGTTTCTCAAAGAAATGGACCGTTCACATATGGTAGAACCCGGATGACGTTGACTTTTCAAAAGGAAGTGGCAGAGGTAAGTTTTACCTTTTTCTGGTTGTTTTATCACAAGATCAAATTAGCAGAACAAAAGAAAAAGAATATTATCAGTTTGGAGTTGAGAAAGGTAAGGGGGTTGAGTGTCTCATTATTCAATATATAGACTTCGGCTCACATAAGCCTGCTAGGCATTCCCATGACTGGAGTGTTCCAAGTTTGTCTCTAAAAAGTAAACCCTCAGAGCAGTGAAAGCAGTTTTTGAAGCAAAGAGATTTAAGGAGGAAATCTACAGGCTATAAACAGTTCTTTTTTTATGACATATGAATATAAAAGAGTGTGTTATGTATATTCACAGCTTTGTGTGTGTATGGCTTAATCAAAAAAACAGCTGAATCCCCACCACCAAAGTCAAATTGTTGTTATTCAGTTGCATCTGACTCTTCGTGACCCCATGGACTGGAGCACACCATGCTTCCCTGTCCTTCACAATCTCCTGGAGTCTGCTCAGACTCATGTCCATTGAATCGGTGATGACATCAAGCCATCTCATCCTCTGTCGTCCTCTTCACTGTGGTATTGTATTGAACATCTAGTGATGTCCATGTATAGCGTCGTCTCTTAGGTTGTTGAAAGAGGGTATTTGCTATGACCAGTGTATTCTCTTGGCAAAATTGTTATACTTTACCCTGCTTCATTTTGTACTCTAAGGCTAAACTTGCCTGTTATTCCAGTTATCTCTTGACTTCCTACTTTTGCATTCTAGTCCCCTATGATAAAAATGACATCTTTTTTTGGTTTTAGTAGAAGATCTTGTAGGTCTTCATAGAACCCTTCAGCTTCTTTGGCATTAGTAGTTGGGGCATAGACTTGATTACTATAATATTGAATTGTTTGCCTTGGAAATGAAGGATCATTTCTGATTCTTCTGATAAAAGAAATGAAAGATCATTCTGTCATATTTGAGATTGCATTCAAGTACTGCATTTCAGATTCTTTTGTTGACTATGAGGGCTACTCCATTTCTTCTAAGGGGTTCTTGCCCACAGTGGTAGATATAATGGTCATCTGAATTAAATTCACCCATTCACATCCATTTTAGTTCACTGATTCCTAAAATGTCAATGTTCCCTCTTGCCATCTCCTGTTCGACCACATCCGGTTTACCTTGATTCATGGACCTAGAATTCAAGGTTCCTATGTAGTACTCTGGTTTACAGCATCAGACATTACTTTCACCACCAGCCACATCCACAGCTGGGCATCGTTTCCCCTTTGGCTCAGCCTCTTCATTCCTTCTGGAGTTATTTCTCTGCTCTTCTTTAGTAGCATATTGGACACCTACTGACCGAAGGGGTTCTTCTTTCAGTGCCATACCTTTTTGCCTTTTCATACTCTTCATGGGGTTCTCAACACGAGAATCCCAAGGTGGTTTGCTGTTTCCTTCTCTGGTGGACCACGTTTTGTCAGAACTCTCCACCATGACCTGTCCATCTGGGTGGCCCTAAACAGAGTGGCTCATAGTTTCATTAAGTTGCACAAAGCTGTGGTCCATGTGATCATTTTGGTAAGTTTTCTGTGATTGTGGTTTTCATTCTGTCTGCCCTCTGATGGATGAGGGACTAGCTATGGTTTGGAAAACTGGGTCTTGTTCTGATGGGCATGGTCATGCTTCATAAATCTTTAATCCAACTAAAGTCTTTAATCCCATTAAATCTTTAAATCCAATTAAAATTAAGTTAATAATTAGATTACTAACATCTCTGACACCCTCTTGTATGCCTCTTTCTGATTGCATCTCCTGTTCCCCACCTACTACTAGGATAATCTATACCATGAGTTTGCAATTTATTATTCCCTACATAGGTGCAGAGGGTAAAGCGTTTGCCTACAATACAGGAGACCCGGGTTTAATCCCTGGGTCAGGAAGATCCCCTGGAGAAAGAAATGGCAACCCACTCCAGTACTCTTGCCTGGTAAATCCCATGAACCGAGAAGCCTGGTAGTCTACAGTCCATGGGGTTGCAAAGAGTCGGACATGAAGAGTGACTTCACTTTCACTTTCACATAGTTTATCAGATTCTTACCTGTATAATAATATATTTCAGTTTTGTCCATTTTTCAACTTTGTACAAATGGGTTCATACAGTGTATATTTTTTTATCCTGATCTGCTCATGTCGTCCATCAGTTCAGTTCATGAGAAGCCTGGTAGTCTACAGTCCATGGGGTTGCAAAGAGTCGGACATGAAGAGTGACTTCACTTTCACTTTCACATAGTTTATCAGATTCTTACCTGTATAATAATATATTTCAGTTTTGTCCATTTTTCAACTTTGTACAAATGGGTTCATACAGTGTATATTTTTTTATCCTGATCTGCTCATGTCGTCCATCAGTTCAGTTCAGTTGCTCAGTCTTGTCCAACTCTTTGCAACCCCATGAATCGCAGCACGCCAGGCCTCCCTGTCCATTGCCAATTCCCGGAGTTCATTCAGACTCACATCCATCGAGTCCGTGATGCCATCCAACCATCTCATCCTCTGTCGTCCCCTTCTCCTCCTGCCCCCAATTCCTCCCAGCATCAGAGTCTTTTCCAATGAGTCAACTCTTCGCATGAGGTGGCCAAAGTACTGGAGTTTCAGCTTTAGCATCATTCCTTCCGAAGAAATCCCAGGGCTGATCCCCTTCAGAATGGACTGGTTGGATCTCCTTGAAATCCAAGGGATTCTCAAGAGTCTTCTCCAACACCACAGTTCAAAAACATCAATTCTTCGACGCTCAGCTTTCTTCACAGTCCAACTCTCTCATCCATACATGACCACAGGAAAAACCATAGCAGATGTAGCTTATTTATACAGCTATTTACTATCCACTGACTGTTGATCTGTCAGGCTTGTCTGTCTGTTTTCCTGTTTGGGGACCCCACATTAGTTTCAGTGTTTCATTATTATAAACAGTCACAAACATTCTTATGTTGATCTCAGCTGGTACACATAGACAAGATTACTCTAGGGTACAAACCTCAAGGTGGCAATGCTGGTCATAAGGCTTGCAGCTTCAGATTTACCACTCTTGTCTGCAGTCTAATCTGTTGATAATCGTATTTTCCATTTCAGATCCTGTAGTTTTATCTCTAAACGTTCCATTTGAGTCTTATTCTGTCTTCCCTTTCTCTCATGTTTATGCTGTTCTTGGCATCCTTATGCATATGTGTAATGTTTGTAATAGTTATTTTAAGATCTTTGCCTACTAATTCCATTACCTCTGTCATTTCTGTACTGTTTTACCAGTTGATGTTTCCTACCCTCTTTGTTCTGGGACCCATTTTTCTGCTTTGCAGGCCTGGTAATTTTTGTTACAATAGTGGCTGTTTTTTTTTTTTTTTTCCTCAATGTTATTGAGGGTCAGATTTTGTTGTATAGGGTTGAGTGGTGGGTTTTGTTCTGGCACGTAGATAAAGTACTTGCAAATTGGTTTGAGGTTTGCCTTTCAAGCTTTGTTATGATGGGTCCAAAGCAGCCTTTGATCTGGGGCTAAGTCCTCCTACTAAGCCATGGTGTTTCTGAGGAAGCCACCCTGTGTCCTGTGTATTTCATGGGCTCTCTACTTTAGCTGTTGGGAATGCAGACTATTTCCAGCCCTGTGTGAGCTCCATTTTGTCTGACAGCTTTCCAGTAGTACTTTGTCCAGCCTCCCTAGCCTTGAGGAGTTAACCTCATACACCCCTTCCAGATCCTTGCTCTGCCAAAGACTTGAAAGGGAGTGTGTCTCCACTCACTTCCTTCCTGTCTCTACCTCCTTTCCTAAGATGTCTCCAGCTCTGTGTTCCACTTCTCCAGTAGCCTGCCCCACAGATTCTAGCTGCCTCGGCCTCCCAGAACATCAGCCTCTGTCTCCTGAACTCCAGGTCTTCCCTGGCCTCTGTTTCTTTGCTCTCCCTGTGCTGCCGCTGGAAGCTGGGCAGTCCCGAGGCTCACCTGTCCTTTCCCTTCTTGCAGTGATCACAGTCCCTTACTGTGTCGTGTCCAGTTTATCAAACCCGTTGTTTGTGTATTTTAGTCAGCTTCATGGTTGTTTCTGTAAGAAAGCAGTACGACTTAATATCAGAATTGCTTTGAGAGTAGACACTGGATGACTACCTTAGTTCAACTCTTCCAGTATCTTTCTCTCAAATAATTTATGAATGTATTATAAGAAATTTTTTCTTGCATCCATCCCTCTCTCACCATGTTCCCTTCCAGAGGTGCTGGTTTTCAACAGCAGTTTTGCCCCATCCCCCACTCGGGACACTTTTGGTTGTCACAGCTAGGGGTGCTTCTGGCATCTAGTGGATAGAGTTCAGGGCAGCTGGTAGGCATCCTTCAGTGCACAGGACAGTCCCCATAGCAAAGAACTACTCAGCATTAACTAGCCCAAAATGTCAAAACCACCAAAGTTGAAAATTTCTGTTTTAGAGTATTGGGCCATTAAATCCATCACAAAAATGTAGAACCCTTTTGTGTTTGTTAGAAACTCTTAAGATGACATCGTCTTTTTCCTGAGGTCCTAGTCATCTCCTTGTGACTCTTATTAGTGCTTTTCTGTTTGAACTGAGGCCATGCTAATAGTTCTTTTTTTTTTTGCTTTTCTCAACTTTTGGATTTGTGCTTGGATTCTTTTCCTCAGCTGATATGATTATTATGGTATTTCTACTCTTCAGTAGCACAATAGAAATGCAAAAATACTCTCATTCTTTGGGGGGAAAGAGCAAAGGAACAGAGGCTGAAGAGGTGGAGTAACATTTTCAATGACTCAGTGTCACTTGTTATTAATAATAGTGTTGCTTCCAGTTTACCATATGCAATTATTTTTCTTTAACAAAAAGTTGATTTTAGTTAAATTTTAGTTTGAATATTGAGAAGAGTTTATATTGAGTCTATAATTTATGGAATGCTTTAAAAGTATAGATAACACTGGTCCCCTGACTGATTTTCACATTGTTGCAAGTGAGAGTTTCAGTGGAAGACTATATAGTAGCATTCTCCTATTTTCCCTCTCTTTGTTCTTGACACTGTCATATTTGCAATTTGAATTTTAGCCACAGAAAGCACTTAGAATATGTGCTTGGCTTGGCTTTGTGAGTTACAGGGCAGAAAGGAGCATGTTTGTCTTATTCCTCTCTCTCTAAGATGACAGGGTGTAAATGTAAGAATTCAGCTCATACACATTAAGGGGCTTGTAGACACTTGAAAGTTGCAGCTCATAAAATAGAATCAGACTGTGTAGCAGTCAATGAGAGCCTGACGAATCTCATCTAACCTCATACTACAGGTGATGAAACTGAGACTCAACGTAGTTTAACGTCTTCCAAAGGTCATGGAGCTAGCTGCAGGGAAAGCTGAACCTGAACACAGGTCATATGTGTTCTGCTGAAATCGTGATGTTCCAGTTCTTTGTGTGACTGGATCTGTGGTCTCTCTGGGTCCAGCATCAACCTCTTCATCTACCATCTCCAGGGGACCATGTCTGGATAAGGGAATGGCCTTTCCATATTATCTAGTTCTTATTGTCCCTGATATTTAGCTCTGCAGTTTCTCAAACATAAGTCTAATTTTTCTACTTAAAAGTATTTTACATGAATAGAAGGAAAAAAAAACTGTTTTTGTGAATTCGTTGACCTCTTGTTTTTCTTACTTTCAATCAGAATTTTTTAAAAGCTCGAGGGTTAGAGGTTTCCTTTAACTGAAAAATTACCTGGTTTGATTCCCTGAACTTTTGCTTTTCAAATATATCTTGTAATGGAGTTTGAATTTTCATAGCTTTACCTGTAATATATCAAAGACATCAAATGTTTGAGTGGTTGGATCAAACGTTGAACTCCTAGGCCAGCGTTTAGTGAAGTCTTTTGCAGAGCTTTCTGATCTGCGGATTGAATTCTTCCTTAATAAATGAGAGACAGGTATCTGTGCTGCTTTCTTCTACGTTATGAGACTGGCATGTTTTCATCTCCAAAGCCTGTGTGTATTTGCTGCAAAGATGGGATTGTTGTTGTTTAGTCAAGAGTGTGTGTCTGCGTCCGTGGACTGTAGCACACCGGGCCCCTCTGTCCGTGGAATTTCCCAGGGAAGAATGCTAGAGTGGCTTGTCATGCCCTCCAGCGGATCTTCCCAACCCAGGGATGCAACCCTCACCTCCTGCACTGGCCACCAGGGAAGCCCAGAGATAGGAGGGTAACACTCATGGGTCAGGATATTCTTTTCTCCTGGCAGAAGTGGATACATAGCACTCTTAAGTGAAATAGAACTTAAAGAATCACTCCATCTCTGACTGTTGAATAGTAAGGCACACCTGGCCCAGGATTATTCCAGTAATCATTGCTATCTGTAATGCTGACTCTGTCATTCAGAAGTCCAGGGAGCTCTAGGAATAGGATGCATTTTAGAAAAATAAGTGTATAATTATTTTATGCATCACTCAGCTTTGTCCAACATAATACCATATTTTTCATATCTTTTTTAAGAAAATATTATAAATATGTTTGGAACCCTCTTCTATCTCCCCTTTTTCCCGCATGTGAATTGAACTGTCTAAAAATTGATACTCAGTATTCCCGCGAACATGTTTTGCTTGCTCTGCAGATACAGATAGATATACATACACATGCACATAGAGAGTAAAGGATAAATAATCTTCAAAAGTTTTCCTGTGAGTGCAGTCACACTGTACCTATCTTCTGTCAATTATTTGCTCTGTTTGGGGATTTATGTTGGTAACCCTTGTTATTCATTGTAAATATTATTTAGTATCCATTGTCAAAATTACCACAGTTTAATTATTCATTCACCTATTGATGGATCTTTGCTTTTTGGATACTACATATAATATCGCAATGAATATCCTTATAAATATCTACTTGTGAAGCAGGTCTCTAGAATATATTCATAAAGGTAAACCTGATGGATTACAGCAGCTTACTCAACTTTAGCTTTACTAAATATTGCCAGATTATAGTCCAAAATGCTTGTACCAGTCCCCTCTCACTAGCAGCACATGAGAATTCCTATTGCTCCATATACTCGCCAGTACTAGGTTCTGTTAAGTCCTTTTTCTGTTGTGTAAGTTTTATTTCATGAAATACGAAATTCTATCTCAACTGGTTTTAATATTCATATCCCTGATCTGTAATTTACTTGAGCATAGTTTATGATTATAGTTCATTTGGGTTGCTACAATGTTTGTCTTCTTATTTTCTATTAGTTTATCTTTTGATTATTGATCTATAGGAGTTTCTTCTATATTCTGAGCACTAGTCCTTTGTCAGATAAGAGTTTCAAATACCTTCTCTCAGTCTGTGACCTATCTTTATAGTGTTTTCACTATACAAAAAGTTTTTAAGTAGAACAGTATATATCAGTCTTTTGTGACTGCTGCTTTTGCATTATTAAGAAAGTCTCCCCTGCCATGGGAGTCATAGATACTTACTCATAAAATTTTAAAATTTTAGTTTTCACTTACTGTTAATTCACTTGGAATTTATTTTTGGTTGATACGAGATATGGGCCTACACAGTCCTCTTTGTAGGTTCCTGCTTATACCAAAGTCACCAAATGATCCTTCCTTCTCCCACTAGCAGTTGCTACATCACATCTGTCACATTTCAAAAGTCCACATATGCTTGGGTCTCTGAGGTTTTTGTTCCATGGGTGTATTTTTGCCTCAAACAACATGATACTGCCTTGATTTTGATATCTGGCAAGGCAAATGCCCCCATGGCCCCTCCGCAGAGCGGCCACCTGCCCCGCATTGTTGACACTCTTCAGGAGTGCCCTGGGGTATTCTTGACCCTTTACTTTTTCATATAACATTTATATGGAATTTAAAGTCCTTTTTAAAAATCCTTTGGGGATATTGGTTGAATTGTATATATTTATGAGTTAATTCACACATACCTAATTTTAAATAAAAATGTTTGGGTGCTTAAAAGAAAATAAGTTTTTTGTTAAAAAAAAGTTCTCAAAATCAGCCAATTCAAGAGTTCTAAATATTCATGGTTTTATTACATTTAAATAAAGGACATACCATTAGAAATGTTGATTGAGACATTGGGGTAATTCATAAAACTAAAGCATCTTGAATTCATTATTATTGCTGTTTTCACCTATCTATATGGATTACTTGTTTCATATAGTATCTTCTACTTTGAAAATCCCAATAGCCAGTGGTAGGAAAATTTTCTAATTTGATTTTTTTTTAAGTGCATTGTATGTATAACTCACACTTCATAGAGGTACCTCAGTTAGTGTAGAAGGAAAATGTTCCCCACGTTGGCTATATATCATGTTAAATAGCCTATGCTTTTAAAATTTACCTCAAAAAAAATCCACCTGGTGTTCATAGATGATGAATGAGTTATTTGCCAAAATTCCTCTTTGTCCTTCTGCAGAGACTTACAGCTACTACTGGAAGCAAACAGCGAAGTCGCCTCTCCATTATGGCCCAGTACCTCTGTGACGTTCAGCACATCTTGACAATTCCAGGTCAGGCTTTTGTCCCCAAACCAGAGGTGAGTTTCTGATTATTTGTTTTAAACAGTATAGTATACTAGGACTAGGATGTGTGAGGATGTGTCATAGAAAATTATCACTAGAATCTGATCTTCTGTGCAAACTGTACCATAACTTTTTCCTTCCCTCTCCCAAAACCATAAAAATCACAGTGGTGGATCAGTTCAGTTCAGTTGGTCAGGCTCATCCGACTCTTTGCGACCCCATGGACTGCAGCACACAAGGCCTCCCTGCCCATCACCAACTCCCAGAGTTTAGTTAAACTCACGTCCATTGAGTCAGTGATGCCATCCAACCATCTCCTCCTCTGTCATCCCCTTTTCCTCCCACCTTCAATCTTTTCCAGCATCAGGGTCTTTTCCAATGAGTCAGCTCTTCACATCAGGTGGCCAAAGTATTGGAGTTTCAGCTTCAACATCAGTCCTTCCAATGAATATTCAGGACTGATTTCCTTTAGGATGGAGTGGTTGGATCTCCTTGCAGTCCAAGGGACTCTCAAGAGTCTTCTCCAATACTTCAGTTCAAAAGCATCAATTCTTTGGCACTCAGCTTTCTTTATAGTCCAACACTCATGTCCATACATGACTACTGGAAAAACCATAGCCTTGAATAGACAGACCTTTGTTGGCGAAGTAATGTCTCTGCTTTTTAATATGCTGTCTAGGTGGGTCATAACTTTTCTTCCAAGGAGTAAGTGTCTTTTAATTTCATGGCCACAGTCAACCATCTGCAGTGATTTTGGAGCCCCCAAAAATAAAGTCTCTCACTGTTTCCACTGTTTCCCCATCTATTTGTCATGAAGTGATGGGACTGGATGCCATAGTCGTAGTTTTCTGAATGTTGACCCTTAAGCCAACTTTTTCACTCTCCTCTTTCACTTTCATCAAGAGGCTCTTTAGTTCTTTCCTTTCTGCCTTAAGGGTGGTGTTATCTGCATATATGAGGTTATTGATATTTCTCCTGTCAATCTTGATTCCAGCTTGTGCTTCATCCAGCTCAGCGTTTCTCAAGATGTACTCTACATATAAGTTAAATAAGCAGAGTGACAATATACAGCCTTGACGTACTCCTTTTCCTATTTGGAACCAGTCTGTTGTTCCATGTCCAGTTCTAACTGTTGCTTTCTTACCTGCATACAGATTTCTCAGGCAGGTCAGGTGGTCTGGTGTTCCCATCTCTTTCAGAATTTTCCACAGTTTGTTGTGATCCACACAGTCAAAGGCTTTGGCATAGTCAATAAAACAGAAATAGATGTTTTTTCTGGAACTCTCTTGCTTTTTTGGTGATCCAGTGGATGTTGGCAGTTTGATCTCTGGTTCCTCTGCCTTTTCTAAAACCAGCTTGAACATCTGGAAGTTCACGGTTCACATACTGTTGAAGCCTGGCTTGGAGAATTTTGAGCATTACTTTCCTAGCGTGTGAGATGAGTGCAATTGTGGGGTAGTTTGAGCATTCTTTGGCATTGCTTTTCTTTGGGATTGGAATGAAAACTGACCTTTTCCAGTCCTGTGGCCACTGCTGAGTTTTCCAAATTTGCTGGCATATTGAGTGCAGCACTTTCACAGCATCATCTTTCAGGATTTGAAACAGCTCAACGGGAATTCCATCACCTCCACTGGCTTTGTTCATAGTGATGCTTTCTAAGGCTCACTTGACTTCACATTCCAGGATGTCTGGCTCTAGGTGAGTGATCATACCATTGTGATTCTCTGGGTCATGAAGATCTTTTTTGTACAGTTCTTCTGTGTATTCTTGCCACCTCTTCTTAATATCTTCTGCTTCTGTTCGGTCCATACTATTTTTGTCCTGTATTAAGCCTATCTTTGCATGAAATGTTCCCTTGGTGTCTCTAATTTTCTTGAGTGGATAGTTAGCTCTTAATCTGATTTTTCTTCCCCTTAAATAGAATGACCAAATATCTAGGTTTATATGTGTTTCCCGGATAGTGGTTTTAACGTTACTATAAATGTTTTCATCTTGAAGATGTATTCTGTCCAATGCCTTTTCTGCATCTAGTGAGATCAGCACATGATTTTCTTTCATTTAATTGATGTGTCATGTGTTGCCTTTATTGATTTGCATATGTTGAATCATCTTTACCTCCCAGGGATGAGTCCCATTTGGTCATATAATCCTTCCTTTGTGTTCTCAAATTTGGTTTGCTAATATTTGGTGAGAATTTTTCATCTGTATTCATTAGGGATATTGGTCTACAGTTTTCTTGTGGTAGCCTTATCTGGCCTTGCTTTCAGGTGAATGCTGTTTTCATAGAATGAGTTTGGAAGTATATCCTCCTCCACAGTTTTTCAGAAGAGTTTGAGAAGGATTGATGTTAATTCTTCTTTGAACGGTAGAATTTTTTAGTTAAGCCGTCTGGTCCTGGGGTTTTCTGTCTTGGGAGGCTTTTGATTACTGCTTCAACCTCTGCTTGCTCTTGGTCTGTTCAGATTTTTTGTGTCTTCCTTATTCAGCCTTGGTTTGTGTGTTTCTAAGAGCGTATCCATTTGCTCTAAGTTGTCTCACTTGTTGGCATATAATTTGTTCATGGTTGTCTCCTCTGTTCCCGTGTGTTTCTTCAGTCTCAGTTGTAATGTCTCCTTTTTCATTTCTGATTCTGAGTCTTCTCTTTTCTTAGTCTGGCTAAAGTTTTGTCAATTTTAATTTTTCAAAGAACCAGCTTTTGGTTTTGTTTTTTCATTTTTTAATCTCCATTTATTTCTACTCTGATCTTTATTTCCTTCTGCTAACCTTGTTCTTTTTCTGATTTCTTGAGGTATAAAGTTAGGTTGTTTGAGATTTTTTAAGTTCTTAATATATGTATTTATTGCTGTAAACATCTCAGAACTGCTTTTGCTACATTCCATAGTTTTCCAATGTGTTGTATTTTCATTTATTATTTGAGATTTATTTCTCTTTTGACTTCTTTGACCAATTGGTTCAGAAGTCTGGTTTTTAATTCCCACACATTTGTAGATTTTCCAGCTTTCCTCTTGTTGACTTCTACTTTCAATACCATTGTGGTCAGAAAAGATAATAGGTGTGATTTTCATCTTTAATTTTCTGAGATTTGTGCCTTATCATGATCTATACTAGAAAATGTCCCATGTGCATTTGAAAATGTGTATTCTCTGCTGTTGTGTTGAATGTTCTTCATATGCTTAAGTCCATTTACTCTAGAGTACGATTTAATTCCAAAATTTCATTGTTGATTTTCTAGCTGGATGATCTATCTGTTGCCGACAGTGGCATATTGAAGTTTGTTACTCTTACTGCCTTGTCATCTATTTCTTCCTTAGTATTTGCTTAATATATTAAAGTACTCCAGTGTTTGGTATATGTATATATATTTACTATTGTTGTATTTTAAAGATGTATTGACCCTTTTATCATTATGCAACAACCTTGTTTGTCTCTTGTTACCAGTTTTTGGCTTGAAGTCTCTCTTATCTAATACACAAATGGCTCGGCCCCTTTTCTTTTGATTTCTACTTCCAGCCCTACACTTGGAGCCTATGTGTGTATTTAGAGTTGAAATAAGCTTCTTGTAGTTAGCATATAGTTGTTGTTGTTGTTTTTTTAATTGGAGGATAATTCCTTTACTGCAGTGGTTTTGTCATGCATCAGTGTGAATTGGCTGTGGGTATACATCAACCCTGCCCCCCTCCCCACCCTGTGTTGTCACGGAGCACCGGCTTTGGGTGCCCTGCTTCATACATCAAACTCGCACTGGTTACCTATTTCACCTGTGATAATGAATGTGTTTCTTTTTTCTCAAATCATTCCACCCTTCCCTTCTCCTACTGAGTCCAAAATTCTGTTCTTTATGTCTGTGTCTCCTTTGTTGCCCTGTACATAGGATTTTCGGTATTGTCTTTCTAGATTCTATATATATGCGTTAATATACAATATTTGTCTTTCTCTTTCTGACTTCACTCGGTAAAATAGGCTCTAGCTTCATCCACCTCATTAGAACTGACTCAAATGCATTTCTTTTTCATAGCTGAGTAGTATCCCATTGGGTATGTGTACCACAGCTTCCTTATCCATTCATCTGCTGATGGACATCTAGGTTGCTTCCATGTCCTGGCTATTGTACAAAGCGCTGCAGTTAACATAGGGTATCTTCTTCAGTTCTGGTTTCCTTGGGGTATATGCCTAGTAGTGGGATTGCTGGGTTCTATTGTAGTTTTATTCCTAGTTTTTTAAGAATCTCCATGCTGTTCTCCATAGTGGTTTTATCAGTTTGCATTCCCACCAACAGTGTGAGAGGATTCCCTTTTCTCCTCATTCTCTCCAGCATTTATTGTTTGTAGACTTTTTGATGATGGCCATTCTGACTGGTGTGAGATGATACCTCATTGTGATTTTGATTTGTATTTCATGAGCAATGTTGGGTTTTTGTTTTTGTTTTTAATCCATCTAGTCATTGTGTGTCTTACGATTGGTGAATTCAGTTCATTTATATTAGAGTAATTATTGACAGAGGATTTACCACTGCCCACTTCCTTACGCCTTCTGGTTATTTTGTATCAGCATTGTTTTTTTCCCTCTCTGTTTCTGTCTATCTTTCTAATGTGGTGTGTTTCCATAGTTGTTTACTCAATCTTTCCATTTCTATCTTTCATGACTCTAGAGTTTGGCTTTGTGTTTAACATATGGCTTACATAAAAAACATCTCAGAAATAAAATAGTTCTTATGTTGATATCACCTTATCTTTATTTGTCTATAAAGATTCTACCCTTTTACTCTTCCACTTATATGTCTTTATCACAATTTATCTCTTTTGGTGCTGTGAATTCATTGAGAAATTGTAATAGCTTTCCTTAAGCCTTTATGCTATAATTAAGTGGTTAACATACCATTCTAACAGGGTTAAAGTTTTCTAATTCTATTTTTCACCTTTTCCAGGGTGTTGTGAACTTTTTCTTTTATTGTCAGTAAATAATGTATTCTTACTTCAGTTTGAAGAATTCCTTTCACCATTTCTTTCAAGGAGGTCTAGTGGTGTGAACTCCCTCAGTTTTTGTTTGCTGGGAAAGCCTTTATTTATTCTTCATATTTGAAGGATAACTTTGACAGATAATTGGCTGGCGATTTTTATCTTTTAACACTTTGAGTATATTATTCCACTCTCTCTTGACCTGTAATGCTTTTGCTGAGAAATCTTCTGTTAGCCCAGAGAGATTTTCTTTGTAGGTTACTTCCTCCCCCTGTCCCCACCCCATGCCTTTAAGATGCTTTCTCTATCATTGATTTTGACAGTTTCATTATAATGTATCTTGGATAAGGTCTTTTGTATTGAGGTGATAGGATGTTCTTTTAGCTTCTTGGACATGTATGCTAAGTTCTTTCCCCAGGTTTGAGAAACTGTCAGCAATTATTTTTCTAAATATACACTCTGCTCTCTTCTCCTCTACATAGATCAATTATTCTTATATTTGGTTTTCTCCTCATACCTGATATCTCTCTTAGGGTTTCTTCACTTTTTAAAAATCTTATCTCACTCCTGAGTCATTCCTAAATTCCCATCTTTCAAGTTGCTAATTCTTTCTTCAATCTGATCTGCCCTATTTTTTAAGCTAAATGTATTTTTCATCTCATTCATTGAATTTTTCAGCTCCAGAATTTGGTTCTTTTTAAAAATTTCAGTCTCTTTGGTAAAGAATGCGTTCTGTTCATTAATTTTACTCTTTAGTTCATCAAATTGCCTTTCTGAGTTTGAAAGTGAAAGTGTCAGTGTCACTCAGTCATATTTGACTGGTTGTAACCCCATCGGATGCAGCCCCCGACCCCCGCCAGGCTCCTCTGTCCATGGAATTCTCCAGGCAAGAATACTGGAATGGGTTGCCGTTTCCTTCTCCAGGGGATCTTCCCAACCCAGGGATCAAACCTGGTTCTCCTGCATCACAGGCAGATTCTTTACCACTGAGCCACCAGGGGAAAGCTCTGAGCTTACTTGTGGCCCATTGAATTTCATCATAACAGCTATTTTGAATTCTTTATAAGTTATAATGTCCTGTGCCTTTGAGTTTAGTTACTGGAGAACTATCATTTTCTTTTTGTGATACCGTATTACCCTGATTTTCATTGTGTTTGACTGGAATGTGCCTCTGCCGTTGCTTTTAAAGTAATAGTTACTTGTTGGACTTCCCTGGTGGCTCAGATGGTAAAGTGTCTGCCTGGAATGCAAGAGACCAGGGTTCGATCCCTGGGTTGGGAAGATCCCCTGGAGAAGGAAATGNACCCTGATTTTCATTGTGTTTGACTGGAATGTGCCTCTGCCGTTGCTTTTAAAGTAATAGTTACTTGTTGGACTTCCCTGGTGGCTCAGATGGTAAAGTGTCTGCCTGGAATGCAAGAGACCAGGGTTCGATCCCTGGGTTGGGAAGATCCCCTGGAGAAGGAAATGGCAACCCACTCCAGTACGCTTCCCTGGAGAATCCCGTGGAGGGAGAAGCCTGGGAGGCTACAGTCCATGGGGTCGCAAAGAGTTGGACACGACTGAGCGACTTCACTTTACTTTGGTAAACATAATAGAAACCCTTGTTTTCCAGACAGTGGCACTGTAGCTCAGGTTTTTGATGTCTCTATCTGATCTGGTTTTGGGGTTACACTCTGGGTGGGGAGTAGTGCAGGGGAGTGTTTTTAAAATAACGTGCTATAGGAAAAGCTGGCGGCAGAGTCGAGGGAGGTTTGGGCTTAGCACTGGAGGCTTTGCATGCTCACAAACCAGTGAGGACACCCTCAAGTGGGGATGCTTCCAGGGATCCAAGGCAGACAGCAGGTAACAGTACCTTCCCTGCCCTCTGTTATACTCCTCTGCCTCTTTCCCTTTCCTCTCCCTCCCCTCAGTCATAGAGGTTTCTCCTCAAAAATCGAGATGCTGCTGGAGAGAATCGAGTCCCTCCAGTTGTATCCTGTACAGCCGGGCAGTCAGCCACTCGCCCCTTTCTCTTTCCATCTCCTTTGTGAGGCAAGTTCTCACTGTCCTGATGAAAACTCAGCCCTAGGGAGGGAGCTCCTCCTCGCCTCCAGGCTGGTCTCTGTTCTGCTCCAGTGGCGTGCCTGGTTCTCCCTCTGTCTGGCTGACCTCCACAGGTTCTCTATGCCCCACGTGTCTGCCATGGATTTCAGTCTCCAGTTTTGCTTCCCCCACCCCTGCCCCCATCAAGTCACTGGGGGTAGGGTCGGCTTACCACCGTCTTTGGGCCCAAAGCCCCTCCAGGATCCTGTCTTACTTTCTGCAGCACAGGAAGTCTGCTAGTTGGTCTGGTGTGAATGATGAATTGTAAATCAGAGGACTGAAAGAAACGACTCATGCTGCCAAGATGCTGATGTCCCTTTCAGAATCCAGATATTTTTTATTTATAATGATTTCCCCCACTTTTTTGAGAAATTTTGTTTTGACAGCTTTACTTGTGATCAGTCATCTGTGGAAAAATAGTTGGATATTAAACTAGGCTCTGACTATTATATGCTAATCACAGAAGAACAAAAACTAATTACAGAAACAAAGCTTCTCTGCCATAAATACAAATCAATAAGCAGTGTCTAGTTTAGCAAAACCACTGCTGGATGAGTTACTACAGGACATACATGGACTATAAAATCTTATTTCTTCATTGAAGGTACATTGAGCCCCAACCACGTGAGAAGCCTAAGCTAGGCAGAGAGGAATGAGAAGTGAGACATCTCCCTTCAGGAGTTCACAGCCAGTGAGGAGCAGTTTTCTTCTTGCTGAAACTCAAGTGTAAAGTCTTGCAAAGCTTCCTTTAGGTTCTTTGACATTCACTGATAGAAGTAGATATCATAAAACATTGTGTTATGTGGTTTTTAGATTTAGGTGTAAGTGTGTGTTATAGGTTTAGAATGGAGCCCCTGACCAGTAGCATTCGGCCTGCTTGTACATATTGAACCATGATCTGAGGCATCTCCATGGCCTTTGCTGCCACCTTCCGCTTGCTCTGCCACATGTCAGTCACAGCTACCCAAGCTTTCCAGGACCTTTAGGAATTCAGTCCATCTTTCACTTTTATAGCAGACTTAATTGTCATCTTTTTCTTCATCAAACTCAGTATTAACCTTCCTTCAGCATCTCAAGCTTTCAGACATTGTAAATAACTTCTTCCAAAATAATAGACCCTATTAGATCCTAGACAGAATTTGTTTGGAGATACCTTTTAGCTCATCAGATTTAACACATTGGTGCTCTCAGGGATTTTTTGTCCTAGAACAGGTGGCCACTGTAATGAAGACCAAGTCACCATAGAGCTTTCTCTCTCCTTATAAAGCATATATATGTGTGTATACAAGACTTTAAATAGTATAAAACCCAGTTACATCAGGAACCAAGATCTTTACTTTTTAGGCTTTTATATTGGTGGTTATCATTGTCATCCAGAATCTTCAGGCTTTTTACCAGAGGTTTCTTAGGGTGGATGTTAGAGTATTTTTACTGGAAGGTTTCTCTTTGTTTTAGTTACCTAGTTGAGAGTAATTGACGGTGGTTGGAGGTTATTATCAACTTTATCTTTTATTTAAAAGGATAAGATCCACATGTAGTTTACTAAAGCGCTTCCCAGGTGCCTTAGTGGTGAAGAATCCACCTGCCAATGCAGAAGACATGGGTTCAACCCCTGACTCAGGAAGATCCCCTGGAGAAGGAAATGGCAACCCACTCCAGTTTTCTTGCCTGGAAAATTCCGTAGAGGAACCTGGTAGGCTGCAATCCATGGGATCGCAAGAGTGGGACACAACTGAGTGACTGAACACACATGTAGTTAAGTAAAAGTACTTTCCCTCCAGGATTAAGGCCTTCTGAAATTATTATTTGTAAAATAGCTAGCTATGTCTTTGATTTTTTTTTTCCCCACTGAAGATGTTTGCTTTTTTGGCAAACTAAGCATACAGCAATTTTCTTTGCTTAGTTTTTATTGTGTTATAAATAATTCATGTAGGTGATTTATTTGTAACCTAAGAAACTGGTTATCAAGGGGGAGAGAATGTATTATTATAAAGGAAACAAATGATTAAATTTTAGTTGTTAAAGAATCTGCTACTTCTCTGAAGTAGTTTTACCATATTAGGGCAAATCAGAAATACTCTGAGGAAAGCCAGAAAATATTTGACTGATAGTTAATTCATTTTCATAAGAAAGGGGAAGAGTTTTTACAGAATTGATAAAAAATAACAGTACATGGTGGTCCTGCTGGCTAAATGCTTCTAAACACAAGAAGAGAAAGTCTCAAGCACAACACAGACAAAATATGCTCAGTGCTAAAATAGAGATGCAGGCAGATTCCTGAAAGAGTTGAGAGAGGGAGGTTAATTCTCTGTAGATGCTCAGAAGAAATTTACTAAAAATTCAATACAGGTTCTTAATCAAATTCTAAGAATTAGATTTGGAGAATTTCCTTTGATATAACAAGAAAGGCTTTCTTACAACCTTCAGTGTACAGTCCTAGATGTACAATCCTACATCTTAGGATTTTTCCTGTGAGAATCGGTTAACCTACAGAACTTTTCATTGCTATAAACCTATTACAACTACACCTGGCTCACTCAACTCTTGCCAGATTCTTCCCTCTCATTAATTTCTCTAGCGCAGTCCCCAAAGTTTGAACCTCAATTTCTTATCTCTTAGGTTCTTAAAACTAGACTAATTTGTCTATTCTAATGTTTCTTACAATTTGTAGTAAATGGATTTTTAAGTTAGAATTAATAATTTTGTATTTTTCTTTCACTGAGTTAATAACATTACTTTACCAATTAGAAGACAAAATCTCTTGCAGTACAGATTCACAGTTGAAAAACGCTTCCATGAGAATATAAGACTAGTTGAAGTCTCTCACGCCGGCATCTGAAAACCCCTGAGAATCCATACATTTCTGGGGTTCCACAGCAATTTTTTTCAACTAGACTGCACATGGTAGTTGGTCTCCGTGTCCATGGTTTCACATTGGTAGACTTAGTCAACACCAGATTAAAAATAAAAAATTCCAGGACATTCCAAAAAGAAAAGCTTGGATTTGCCACTTATTGTCATCTATTTACATACCATTTACTTTGCATTAGGTGTTGTAAGTAATCTGGAGACGATTGAGAGTATTTGGGAGGATGTATGTAGGATCTGTGCAAATGCTGGGCCACACTGTATAAGGGACTTACTTGAGTGTCCTTTGATTTTGGAATCCATGGGGGTCCTAGAACCAGTGCCCCACAGATACTGAGAGAGTGCCAAACTTAAGTGTGAGAAATCCTGAGCCATTAGCTATTACCTCAAAATTTTATGTCACCTTTTTTCTGTTATAAATTGTGGTCGTGGATCTGCTGCTTTAACATCCTTTCCACATCACTGTCCTATACTCCAAGGTAGTAGAAAAGTCACTTAGATACAATCTGAGAGTTGCAGCAGGCCCTTCTGATTGATGTGACAGAGACACTGGTGGAAGAGCTAGAAGCACTTTAAAGTCAGCTGTTCCTCCTGGAATTCCAGTGCTCCTAGTTTTGAGAACTTGGTCATGTTAATAGGCTGAGTTTTAATACATCAAATAGGGTAATAATGCCACCCTTGAAGTGTTGTGGTGAGGAATAGAAATAATCAATATGCAATGCCTAACAGGAGTATCTCACACAGCAGATAGTTAAAGGTAGATCTTACTGTTATCAGTTCAGTTGCTCAGTCATGTTCGACTCTTTGTGACCCCATAAGCTGCAGCATGCCAGGCCTCCCTGTCCATTACCAACTCCTGGAGCTTGCTCAAACTCATGTCCATTGAGTCGGTGATGCCATCCAACCACCTCATCCTCCATTGCCCCCTTCTCCTCCTGCCCTCAATCTTTCCCACCATCAGAGTCTTTTCCAGTGAGTCAATTCTTTGCTTCAGGTGGCCAAAGTTTTGGAGTTTCACCTTCAGCATCAGCCTTTCAATGAGTGTTCAGGACTGATTTCCTTTAGGGTGTACTGGCTTGATCTGCTTGAAGTCCGAGGGATTCTTCAAGAGTCTTCTCCAGCACAGCAGTTCAAATGCATCAATTCTTTGGCGCTCAGCTTTCTTTATGGTCCAACTCTCGCATCCATACATGACTACTGGAAAAGCCTGAGCTTTGACTAGACGAACCTTTGTTGGCAAAGTAATGCCTCTGCATTTTAATATGCTATCTAGGTTGGTCATAGCTTTTCTTCCAAGGAGCAAGGGTCTTTTAATTTCATGTCTTCAGTCACCATCTGCAGTGCTGATCAGTTCAGTTCAGTCGCTCAGTCGTGTCCGACTCTTTGCGACCCCATGAATTGCAGCACGCCAGTAGCCCAGCGTTTCTCATGATGTACTCTGCATAGAAGTTAAATAAGCAGGGTGACAATATACAGCCTCTGGTAAAATAAGCTTAGTCAGTGGATGAGTCCACAGAAGATACAGGGGAGCATCTTGCTGTACCACTGTCAGTCGGTCTGACTTCACCTTCTGGAAGCAGTGGTGCCCCGACCTTCAGTAGAGGCAGCCCCTGATCCATGAGCCATTAGCATCCAGTACCCACAACAGCTGGGGGAGCGGGATTAGGGGTGTGGTACCACCCACAGCTCTGGTTTCTGCCACTAGACAAAGATATCGCATTCCTTATGTGGCCTTTTCTGACCTGGTTACCTGGAAAGTTCAAAACTAAAGTTCATATTTAATTGCTTTAACAACTGTAAACCAAGATTATTTAATAGCATCCTGTCTTCCTTTTCTTTGTGATTTTAGCCTATCTTTATCTTTTGGTTTTTGTATTTATTGGGCCAGCAGTTTAAGTTGGCTCAAACGCTTTTTGGAAGTGGATGAGTCTAAAAGAAAAATGTGTAAATTAAAAGTCAGTTTTATAATTAGAAAAATACCAGAGATGTCCTCCTTAAAAATCAGATAAAACAAGTGTTGAATAGAAAAAAAGTATTTACAATTGTAATCCATTTTAATTATGCTTAATTATAATTCAGTTTAATTAGTTATGCTTTCATATGTATTCAAGAATAAAATAAGCAATAAATATAAATCCAAGGAAGAAACAAAATTGCTTTTTTGCAGATGATACTTTTTATTTATAAAACACAATGAAATGAACAAAATTACTGGAGGTAAACAGAAATAATGCAACAAGTTTTGCAGAATTACACGCTATGATGGAAATCCTTGAAAGTCAATAAAGTTAGCATATTCTCAAGTCATATAGCTAAAAATACAGATGACATTTGCTTAGAAGATATTTTGACCACTCAAAAGGAATGTATACATAAATGCATTCCTAATTCCCATGTGAAATCATATCTTTATTTTAGCTCTTTGATGATACAGGAGAGAATGATCTACCAAATAAAATAGGTGTAAAATATTTTAGTCTGTACTTCATATGCACAATTCAAAATTATTTATTCACATAAAAGATAACTTCCCACTTTCTGAGTTATTAATGCATAATGAAGTAGTTTATGCATTAATAACCTTTACCGTTATGTTATGAACAATAACTAAGCTTAAATGAATAAATTATTAGAAACAGCCATGTGAAGTGTTTCTTTTACACATTGGAAAATCCAGTTTTTATTTTCTTTAAATACTTGAATTACATATAAGATAATCTAACTTTTAAAGCATTCTTTATTCTTTATTAAAACATTTTCATAACCATTAACTAATTGAAGCAGCTCATTTGTAAAAACATTTTTAACATGAATCAAACTTGAGAAGAAAAAATGACAAAAGTAACCTTTAGCATTCAAATACTAATCAGTTTGATATTAAATGATAGGGGCAAATCAAAAATGCTAGAGGTAAATGAACCTAATCTGGAGAGTCCTCTTACGAAGAGGGCAGTTCGTAAGCATTTTAAAACAGATTCTTTTTGTTTTCACTTAGCTTGTACATAATGCTTTAAAAGTCCTAGAGATTTCAGTTTGGGTTTAGTTTGATTTTGCTTTGCTGTGGTAGCATTTACCAATTTCCTTTATTTCTACCTAATCTTTGAACGCCATATTGTATGGAGATTATATTTCCTAAAGTGTAAAAAATGTCCCCCTCTACTGGGAGGTCACAGTGGATGGGGACTTGGGGTTTGGGCAACCTCTGAACCAAGTGGACATCTTCTATGCGTAAGGTGCTGTCATACAATGGAAATTGAAAACAGAAGTAAATTTATGGGGTTGTCAGGCAGAGACGGCAAAAGCAGATGATATCCTGAATTAACACCAGGACAAGGTGCTTTTTATACTTGGCAATTTAGTTCTTTTATGAAGTCCAGTTAAGTACCGGTTAGTAAGATGTATCAACAGTTTATCTTTAAGAAGAAAAGGCTGTCAAATAATTGCCTTATTAATATAATCAGAACCTCTTTCTTTTATAAACCTTTAGATATAATACATGACAATAATGGGAAAATAATGTAAAACAGATATACACAAAGTTTAGCATTTTGAAAACTTCATTTTTAAAGTATTTCACATTCTTTGTAGAGAAAGTTAAGCACAATTCTGGTATTTAAAATAAAGACAAAAGTCACAGCAGACACCTAAAAATTCCATACGCATCACACAGTTTTTCACACATAGTCCTTTAGAGTGTATGCCGAACTGTCCTCTGGCTGTGCGGTGGAGACGGGTGGCTGCTTGCATGGGTGGAGCAAAGCTCCGGACTTCTTCTTTAGGCAGGATATGCAGAAGATCATGCCGGAGACCACCAGCAGCACGGCCGAAATGATTCCAAGGTAGACGGCTCCTCCAGGCTCATGTTTGTTGCTTTGTGGAACCGTCAAGTCCAGAAAGTTTGCTATGATCTCCTTCGTGTACCACACAGTCGGTATTAAACCAGAGGTCCCTGCAGACAGGAAACAAACTCCTCCAGCAAAACAGGCATGCCTCTTGGTTTCCGGGTCCCCTCCTAAGCGAGTGCATTCCATCCCCACTGTGGAAGTGCAGATCCCCACCGCAGACAGGATGCAGGCCAGGATCATGGTGGCCCGCGCGGCCTGCTCGTGGCTGGGGCGGGCCAGGACGGAGTACTTCAGGGTGCAGCTGAACATCCCGGTGCTGTACCACGTGCAGTCCATCCACAGCCCTTCCAGCCGCTCAATGGCCGTGATGATGCTGGAGCCCGCATCCACGTTCACCTTCCAGTTGGGCAGCAGCGTGGCTGCGAGGACCCCAGAGACCCCAGATAAGGCCAGGGCGAAAGCCAGGAGCTGGACACCCGCCAAGGCCATGACGTTGCTGCGACCTCTATCCTCCCAGAAAACCCTGACGGCGCTCGGTCAGAACTGTAGCTGTTTCTGCACAGTGGAAAACCAAGTAACAAAAGGCTGGGGAAAGAAGACAAGATCAGGACTGAAAGAAAGCACAGACAGACTTCCGTGAACAGTGAAAACAGAACACTCCTGACGAGGCCTCCGCAGGGGACGAAGTCACTGCTCCCCGGAGGGAAGCTCACCCCAGGCCCCCGGGGCCACCGTTCCCTGAGTGATTCGAAGTCACTGCTCCCCGGAGGGAAGCTCACCCCGGGCCCCCGCGGCCACCATTCCCTGAGTGATTCGAAGTCTGCTTCCTGGAGGGAAGCTCACCCCAGGTTCCCTGAGTGATTTTGGTCGGGTGGCGCTTGGTGCATGGAGTCAAGGCAGGAGATGGCCACTCTGTTTCTTGATTTAACATTTTAAAAAGTGTTTATTGGAGTATAATTAATTTATACCATGTTACAGCTTCTGCCGTACAGCAAAGTGAATCAGTTACACGTATGTCCACTCTATTTTGGATTCTACTCCCTATAAGTCATTACAGAGTATTGAGTGGCATTCCCTGTGCTATATAGCGGGTTCTTGTTAGTTATTTTATATATAGTAGTTTTATTTAAAATTTAAACCCTGCTGAAGTTGTCTTTAGAGTAGGCCTGTACCTTGTTAGATTTAGGCTTTGAATTCCAGCTGTAGGACAAGTGATAAAGGATTTTAATAGTATTACAGGTTTTAAAAACTTTTTTTCTAATTAAAATACTCTGTTGGTAATAAGGAAGAATAGTTTCAACCCATCTGTTAAAATTGATTTATAAATATACATTAGAAAAGTTTTCAGTGTTTGAAAAATGATTATTTTAAAAATCTGTTAAACACTCTCCATGTCATTCACATGGCCCAAGTGAATTGTTAAAAGAGAAGAAAGTAGTAGAAAGAACTCAAACTCACTAGCATGATATCTCTGACTTCCAATTTGCAAAATCTTTACCTAAGGCATGCCATTGCCTCCCTTCAGGTGTAAGTTACTCAAAACGGAAACAATTGAGCCAGTGTCTTTTGCTTCTAAGAATGTGAGATCCTTTCTAGTGGGGACCAGAACTGTTCTCTGACCCAAATGAAGTCTGCTGCAAAACCGGTTATTCTAAACGATTCAGAAGTAGTGACACAGGATCTTGAAAGTACAAAGCAGAAGTAACCACATCATTTGTATTTCAGAAAGTAACAAATAATTCACCCTTTTCTTTGCTCCCTCCCTCCCTTTCTTTTTATAAGAGGGAAAAGATAGTGCTTGCTGTGTTTTAATCTGACAATATTTACTGCCTTCTTTGAGGAAAATATAACAGTTTCTGAAATACAGCAATACTGACTTTTGTGTGTTTCCAAATTAATTTTTGAATGATGTATTAGAATGGCTCTATAATGATTCATATCTGTTTCGTACAAGGCAGTATGAGCTCTGAATCTAATAAAATACCTGGGTCAAATCTTGGCTTTCCAGAACCCCTCTGTGCCTCATATCCTCTTCTGGAAAGTGGGAGGATTATAGTGTCTGTATCATGGAGGTAAATATGGTAGTGAAGTTATCTAACCCGTGGAAGGTACTCAGTAAACTATAACTGACATTGCTATTAGTATTTTAAAATTTTTATGTCATATGACAATTGATATTTAATGGCATTTGGGTGTTTTTTTTTTTTCCTCTTCCTTCCTTAGGCCGATTTCATTCATTTTCATAGGCTGTTAGAGCTGAAGGAAACCATAACTCTATAATCTTGGCTGTCACCATTGTTTCAGATTAGGACACTTAGGTGGTAGATCGCCTCAGCAGTAGACCAGCAGTGCCCGCTTCCCACGTCTGCCCCTCTCAGCATCCTCACCCTGTCCGCCTCTACCTACCACAGTAACTCCTGGTGAAATCCTCGTGTGTGCTTCCGTGGGAAGCAGGGACAATGCTGCTGCATCTGGAGGCAAAAACCACTGTTAATGGTCAATATCCCTCACTCCCTTTCTCACCAAGAGAAAAAGAGACTCCAGAGGGAAGTGATAAGGCAGATGAGCAAATGGCTTAGCCTCAGAGACTCGCCGAGGTCCATCCTGTCTGGCTTTTGTGAAATATCTACAGTAATGCGACTCCATGCCTGTGTTACCATGAATATAGTTGTGTAGTTCAGTATAGTTATAATAACATTGATTCCCCAAGAGGTTAAATCCTGGGCTGTCTGAATTCGATTGTTCTATTTTTGTTTATAATCTTTTGTTCAAATGTAAATTCTACCATTTCAGGAGATTTCTCTTGAGATTTTGAATTCTTAGAGTCAGTAGCATCCGAGTACCTCGGCTTTGCCTGCCATCCTCCAGTTCATTCTTTCTCTGTTTTCCAAATTTCTTTTCATATCTGAGACCAAAATTAAAGTTAAGATTTCTAGGGAAAAAAAAGCACATGTTTGTGGTTTCATAACAGCTGTTTTCAGGTTTGAGTTTTAGCATTTCAGACTCCAGCCAGCTCACTCAATTGCTGCCTTCTCAGACCACTCTTGGCTTAAGGGATTCTTTCACAGTGAGACTGCTGTTAGCATTCCCTATGAGCATCTCATTTCTTTTTTTTTTCCACTTTGGTTGAGTAACCTTTATGTTGATCAGTCTGTGCAGTCTGCTCAGCTTCCCAATTATAACTCTCTTCTTCCCATTAACCAATACATTTTATAAATTACAGTGTAACTCAGACTTGCAGACAGCCTGTTCATCTTAATTAACAAGTGCTGGCAGTGATAAATTACAGACGGCCAAAATCAGTGTAAACAATATGACATTGCATTAAGTTAGCACAGTGCTTACTTACTAGTGAATGTTGGGCTCTTAAGTGCTTTCCTCTGCATAAAAAACTTAGAATTCATTCTCCAAAATGAAGGTCACTCTTTTCCTTTCATAAAAATATACTGGCATCTTAGCTATTGCTGTGAAATCTTTTTTTTTTTTTTCCCTCTCTGTCTCCAGCCATAAGCGTGGCACAGTTTGTGGCCTGTTCTCTCAAATTTCTGTCTTATAGAGAATAAAGGCATACTTTGTTTCAGTGGTTGTGGTGGTGAAATACTGTGAAAGTAGGCAAAAGCAGAGAAGTCACATGTAAAAACTTAGTTCTAAATAGCACTCTCATGCTTTCAAAATCTGCTGCATATAGAACAGAACCTAAAATGTTAAATTCATGAGCTATTTCCCAAAGAAATTCTGAACTGGATTTCATGAAAATGTAAAGTCAGTTTTCCAGACAAGATTTATTTATATCAAATCTAGCATTTAAAAACAGCTTTACAACTTATAATTCAAACCAAGTTATACTTGAAGGTCTATATTTAGATCCCCAAGCATTATGGAAGCTTCTCATTTTCCATACCTTTTGTCAGTAGCCTTCAGTATCTTAACTCTCTTGTCAGTCGTCTTCAGTTGAACCCCAGTAAGGTCTGATGAAGAGACACCACATACATGAGGCTCAGTTCACAGCTTCTGAATATTAATGATAAAACTCCACCAAGTTAACTTGCAAACAGCAACGAGCAACACAGAAATCGAGGTGAAAACTGCTGATGGTGCTGGAAGATAAATACCAGGTTCTCCATCTCATTTTTTGAGCTGTGGGAGAATTAAGACAAGAGAGGCGGGGAAGGGAGGGAGTTGTTGTTACAACAGGATTTGTCGAAACCTGAAAGTGAACATGCTCTCGTGTCACAGTATACAGAGGAGGAATTATTTGGGCGTTCACAGAAAGACTTTCTTTTCTTTTAATATTATGTTTTAATCCATAGTTATAATTTACTTTTAAATTTTTATCTATGTTGGGAGATAGTTTATTACTTTATGTCCCCAATTAAAGAATGTGGTCTGAAATATTTTTAACTAGATTGTGCTTTGCAAATGATAGTTAAGTGAGACTTTCTTTTTATTCTGGTGCTTCTGACTTGTGTGAAATCAAGATCCACAAAACTGGTAGCTTTCAGACTAAAACATTCAAAAGACAGGTTTAAATATATATATTTTGATAAAAGTAAAAAGAAAATCCAGTACCAGCTGATGACTAGAATCTGATCAGTAAACCTACAAGTGTTTTTTCAGGAAGGGTGAGGGGTGGGTGTCCTGAATTTCCTTCTGTTAGCTTTACACTGAGAAAGATTTCTAAAGTATAACTTAATAGATTTTAGAAAACGTTGTAAAGAAATTACATCGAAACAATGTGATGAAACATTTTAGATGAAACCAAAAGCAAACACCGAGGTGCCAGACCGTGCACAATGACACAGACATGTTTCGTCTGCACCTACTCTGGGTTCTCATTTTTTTCTGCCTCAGCAATTTTAATTCTACAAGCTGTGCACTTATAACCATTATGAGAACGGAAGATAATTTTGCGTATGGTTGGATGTTTAAATTTTTACTACTGCTAATAGCCATGTTAGGTGTTACTCATTTCTTTAAAAAGCAGTGACTAATAAAAATGCACGTTTCAGTTATCTGGATCTTTCTAAGTTTTTTGTTGGTTGGTTTTAATCTTCTGTAACTCAGGCATTTAGCAAGATACGTATTGTTTTCTCCTCTTTGAAGTCGAATGTCTGTGCGTTTGTTTTTTAGCCATAGTGTTGTAATTCTGATACATAAATTTAACTTCCTTCTTTGATTTCATGGAGATATATAAGCAGTTCTTTGTGTGAGTGCTGGAAGGAGTAGAGCTGAATCTCAGGCACTGACCCTCACAGCATTGCTCTCACTGCCGTATCAGGAGCCCCCCAGCTGCCTTCAGTGTCTCGGCTTGTTCCGCTCCTTGTGTGGCTGGTGGCTGTGCACGCTCACCTGTGCTGAGGCTGACTGGGGGCCGGTGGAGGGAGGGGCTGGGGACTGCTGCCTGCTCTGGCCACCCGCATAACACAGCCGCCTGAGGATAAGTGGCTGAAGCATGCTTTAATGTACGTTGCATTTGTTTGTTTGTGTGTTTTTAAATAATTTATTTAGCTCTGGCGGCGGCGCGTCTTTGCTGCTGAGCGTGGGCTTTCTCTAGTTGGGGCAGGTGGGGGCTGCTCTTCGTCGTGGCGCTCGGGCTTCTCGTCACGGTGGCTTCCCTTGTGGGGCACGCGGGCTTCAGTAGTCGTGGCGCTGCGGCTTAGTTGCTCCACAGCACGTGGGGCCTTCCTGGGTCAGGGATCAGACCTGTGTCCCCTTCACTCGCAGGCAGATTCTTAACCACTGGACCACCAGGGAAGTCCCTGTACTTGAG
The DNA here is from genome assembly GCA_006410675.1 of Oreotragus oreotragus. Lineage (NCBI taxonomy): Eukaryota > Metazoa > Chordata > Mammalia > Artiodactyla > Bovidae > Oreotragus > Oreotragus oreotragus. Next base: position 56,538 of record SJYX01013020.1, on the reverse strand, counting down.
TATTTTCAAGAACTTTTTGATTTTTTTTCTGTCTTGATGAGTACACTTATCCTGTAATGTGTTAACTGCCTGTTCCCCCACCCCAGCCACGCCTCAATGTCTTGGGATCTTAGTTCCGTAGCCAGCGATCAAAACCTCACCCCCTGCATTGAAAGAAAACACAGAATCTTAACCACTGGACCACCAGGGAAGTCCCTTAACCACCTGTTTTCAAAAGGCAAACTTCTGAAATGTAAATAACTTTCATTAGCTATAGACCTTTAACACAAGGCAGAGTTTCTTATATAAAGGAGGAGCCAGAGGGACTTCCCTGGTGGTCCAGAGGTTAGGATTTGGTGCTTTCACTGACATGGCCCAGGCCAGTTCAATCCCTGGTGGGGGAACTAAGATCCCACAAGCCACACAGTGAGGCCCAAGGAAAAGGAGCTAGAAAGTGAAAGTGAAGTCGCTCAGTTGTGCCCGACTCTTTGCGACCCCATGGACCGTAGCCTCGCAGGCTCCTCTGTCCGTGGGATTCTCCAGGCAAGAGTACTAGAGTGGGTTGCCATTTCCTTCTCCAAGAGATCTTCCCCACCCAGGGACTGAACCCCAGTCTCCCGCATTGCAAGGCAGACACTTTACTATCTGAGCCACCAGGGAAGCTCAGGGAAATGTAATTCATTGACATAATTATCCACTGCCAATGTAGAGAGGACAGAGAAATCTTTTTAAGTCCAGAGGCTTCTCTCAGTTCAGTTCTGCCACTCAGTCGTGTCCGACTCTTTGGGACTCCATGAATCGCAGCACGCCAGACCTCCCTATCCATCACCATCTCCCGGAGTTCACTCAGACTCACGTCCATCGAGTCCGTGATGCCATCCAGCCATCTCATCCTTGGTCGTCCCCTTCTCCTCCTGCCCCCAATCCCTCCCAGCATCAGTCTTTTCCAATGAGTCAACTCTTCGCATCAGGTGGCCAAAGTACTGGAGTTTCAGCTTTAGCATCATTCCTTCCAAAGAAATCCCTGGGTTGATATCCTTCAGAATGGACTGGTTGGATCTCCTTGCAGTCCAAGGGACTCTCAGGAGTCTTCTCCAACACCACAGTTCAAAAGCATCGATTCTTCGGCGCTCAGCTTTCTTCACAGTCCAACTTTCACATCCATACATGACCACAGGAAAAACCATAGCCTTGACTAGGCGGACCTTAGTCGGCAAAGTAATGTCTCTGCTTTTGAATATACTATCCAGGTTGGTCATAACTTTTCTTCCAAGGAGTAAGCGTCTTTTAATTTCATGGCTGCAGTCACCATCTGCAGTGATTTTGGAGCCCAAAAAAATAAAGTCTGACACTGTTTCCACTGTTTCCCCATCTATTTCCCATGAAGTGATGGGACCGGATGCCATGATCTTCGTTTTCTGAATGTTGAGCTTTAAGCCAACTTTTTCGCTCTCCTCCTTCACTTTCATCAAGAGGCTTTTTAGCTCCTCCTCACTTTCTGCCATAAGGGTGGTGTCATCAGCATATCTGAGGTTATTGATATTTCTCCCGGCAATCTTGATTCCAGCTTGTGTTTCTTCCAGTCCAGCGTTTCTCATGATGTACTCTGCATATAAGTTAAATAAGCAGGGAGACAATATACAGCCTTGACGTACTCCTTTTCCTATTTGGAACCAGTCTGTTGTTCCATGTCCAGTTCTAACTGTTGCTTCCTGACCTGCATACAGATTTCTCAAGAGGCAGGTTAGGTGGTCTGGTATTCCCATCTCTTTCAGAATTTTCCACAGTTTATTGTGATCCACACAGTCAAAGGCTTTGGCATAGTCAATAAAGCAGAAATAGATGTTTTTCTGGAACTCTCTTGCTTTTTCCATGATCCAGCGGATGTTGGCAATTTGATCTCTGGTTCCTCTGCCTGTTCTAAAACCAGCTTGAACATCAGGGAGTTCACGGTTCACATATTGCTGAAGCCTGGCTTGGAGAATTTTGAGCATTACTTTACTAGCGTGTGAGATGAGTGCAATTGTGCGGTAGTTTGAGCATTCTTTGGCATTGCCTTTCTTTGGAATTGGAATGAAAACTGACCTTTTCCAGTCCTGTGGCCACTGCTGAGTTTTCCAAATTTGCTGGCATATTGAGTGCAGCACTTTCACAGCATCATCTTCCAGGATTTGAAACAGCTCAACGGGAATTCCATCACCTCCACTAGCTTTGTTCTTAGTGATGCTTTCTAAGGCCCACTTGACTTCACATTCCAAGATGTCTGGCTCTAGATTAGTGATCACATCCTCATGATTATCTGGGTCGTGAAGATCTTTTCTGTACAGTTCTTCTGTGTATTCTTGCCACCTCTTCTTAATATCTTCTGCTTCTGTTAGGTCCATACCATTTCTATCCTTTATCGAGCCCATCTTTGCATAAAATGTTCCCTTGGTATCTCCAATTCTCTTGAAGAGATCTCTAGTCTTTCCCATTCTGTTGTTTTCCTCTATCTCTTTGCATTGATTGCTGAAGAAGGCTTTCTTATCTCTTCTTGCTATTCTTTGGAACTCTGCATTCAGATGCTTATATCTTTTCTTTTCTCCTTTGCTTTTCGCCTCTCTTCTTTTCAGTGCTATTTGTAAGGCTTCTCCAGACAGCCATTTTGCTTTTTTGCATTTCTTTTCCATGGGGATGGTCTTGATCCCTGTCTCCTGTACAGTGTCACGAACCTCATTCCATAGTTCATCAGGAACTCTATCAGATCTAGGCCCTTAAATCTATTTCTCACTTCCACTGTATAATCTAGGCTTCTCTAGGAAAACTTTATCTTTGTTTATCTCAGTACATCTCTCTTCCCAGCCCTTCCTCACTGAACACCCAAGTTTTGTACATCCAGCTGGCGATGTGACTCACAGATGGACGTCTCAGATCTGTCAGGGACAGGACTGAACTCCTGATCTTCCCCACAGCGATTCTCCCCAGTTTCCCGGTGTCTGTTAACAGCAAACGCATCCCTGGATCTTAAAAGCATCCTTTGTTTCAATACCCAGTATCCATTCAGTCAACAAATTCTTTAGTTCCAAAACGTGAAAATCAAGAAACCTACCACCTCTGAGCCCCTCTCCTGCTTACTCTGGCTTAAGACCTCTAGAATGTAAACCTCACAAGGGCAAGGATTTCCTACTGTCTTGTTAATTGCCAGTGCTGTGCCAGGAATGGTGCCTGGCTTATTTTCAAGGTGTGATATTTGTTGAATGAGTTCAGAAACTGATGTTGAGTATATAAAATAATAATACATTACCTTTACATGATTAAAAGTGTAATTTTTAAATGAGACTGTCATTAATTTTGCAAGTCTTTAGTACTGTCTGAGGCAAGACAGTATTTAATTTTTCTTATATTTGGCTGTGCTGGGTCTTTGTTGCTGCGTGGGCTTTCTCTAGTTTCATTGAGTGGGGGGCCTTCTCATTGAGTTGGCTCCTCATGATGTGGAGCATGGGCTTTACGTGCATGAGTTTCAGTAGCTGTGGAACACGAGCCCAGTTGCTCAGTGGCATGTGGAATTTTCCTGGACCAGGGATCAAACCCGTGTCCCCTGGACTGGCAGGCAGGCTCCCGTCCACTGTACCACCAGCAAAGTCCTGGTATTTAATTCTTAAACCAAGTCTGTGAGAGAGAAGAGATCATCTCATTTTTAGAGGTGAGAAAACTAAGCTCCTGAGAAGTTACATAAGGTCCATAAAATGAGTAAGTAGCAGGATTCAAGCCCAGAATATTGTGATTTTTGAAGCTCTGCACACACAGCCCTGCCCCGTCCCATTTAGAACAGAATGTGTTTTCAAGTCTCATTATAATATATGAGTCGCTCCTTTCTGTGGTGGTCTGGGTTAAGCTCTGGAAGCGAATGAACCCTGACACCTCTGTAGCCTGAAATAGAAACATTTGCTTCTCACTCATGCCAAATCCACAGGTGACTCAGCAGTCCCAACTGTTTTCTTTAAAATGTTTTCATTTATCTGTTTTTAAGAAAAAATGACATGTGATTCCTTTGGTGTATTTTTCTCAGTGACAGTATTCTGGACATTCAGACAAGCTTTTGTTTAAAGAATCAGTTGTTTGACTGAATGTTGGAGAAGAAATAGCGATACCAAGCCTTTAGGCAGTTCTCCAGACCTGCGTGTCTCACTCCTGCCCACAAAGGAGATCATCCCGCTTTGGAGAAGCCCTGGGGCCCTCAGTTCTGTTGTCAGGGATGACGCCCAGTCCCTGTGTGTTTAAGGTACCGCCCACTTAATTCCAGTGGAAAGTTGAGGTTCTGATTTTTTTTTTTAAGTGTCTTTTCTCGTTTATTTTCCCTTCAACCTTAAAAAATAATTTAGGTTCAGATTAAGATAGTTTACCTGTTCCAGTCCCACAAATTTAAAGTGACTGACTTAATCCTAAAAGAATGTTTCTCTTCTTGACTCCATCATGGAATATTAACAGTATCAGCTATAAGCACAATCAGTGTTTTATTTTCCTCCTCCTTTATGGTCATTTTATTTAAAATAATGCTTTAGGCTGCCCTGAACACTTGATCCTTTAGAATTGGTGGTTTGTAGACTAGTCGATTACAGTGAGGACTGTGTTTAAACGAAGATGACTCTTCTCTGGTTACCATGTGCTCCCGAATGTCTAATGAGGCCACCCGGCTCCGCGGCTCTGTGCGACTCAGACACGTGTTTCTGATGTGGCTTACACTGTCATTTCTCTGTTATTTACTACCTTATTTTACCAACATTTTGCTCCTTTTAATGTCTTCATGTGAAAGGATCTTGAGGATTTGCTTTCTATGTCTCTATCACATTATTTTAGAATATTAAGACAGTCTTTGGATTTTGCAGTGACACCTGGAGATCAGCCTGTACGTATGTATTTGTTGTCTGCTTTGCATGTTATTTTGAGAACCAGGACCTTTTTTTTTGAACAACATCCTCACTTGCTGGTAGTGTCTCAGGTTGTGGCCTGAGCGCCCCTCGTCCCGGCCTGGCTCTCAGCTCACCGCCCCTCCTCCTCCTACCCCCCTTTGCCTGCCTTCCTCGTGCTTCTCCCTCTCTGCCCACTGGGTCTCCAGCGTTTCAGTCCTGGCCCACGCTCTGCCGTCCTGGGTGGGTTCGTGTGGACTTTGTGATATTGCCAAACTAGAGAGCTTACATCAGTTGCCATCATTTCTCTTTATTTATTGTTATACCTCTGGTTACATACATAGGAGGTCCCCCCCAAACTCCGTGAGTTAAACTAGTAAAATCAGCATGTGAAGGAAGAGATCCGGTAGCTATGGAATTCATCTTTACAAAGACAGTCTTTCAAGTCAGGAAGAGCAGGACAGCGTGAACACAGTTAGGGGGCACCTCCGCCAAAGGAGAGCGGGTCTGGGTGCTGAGAGCACAGGGGCTGGGAGAATCCGGCACCCTGTGCCCATGAGTGGCCAGCCCCTCGGGCTGAGCACCAGCGGCTGTGGCGGCAGCATCTGCATGAGCCTGCTCCTGCCCCGTGCCTCTGCAGGCCCTCTCAGCATAAGAACTCGCACCTTGGGTAGTTTTCTTAGGGAGGGAATGTGCTGGTGAGTCAGCTTGCCTGCCTCTTTGACAGTTGTGACTCATGATGAATCAGTAGATTTGCGTCCACGCTCATTTATCCGTCTTCTCAGTATAGCGATGGAAGCATTTATAGCAGCAGCAATTACTGGTGAGTTTGTATAGACTGAAGCCACCCCCAGGGAGCTGACTGATTCAGAGGTGCTGGAGTTTCTCTGGAGCCGTGAAGCAAAACCAGAGGTCAGGCCCTGGCCGCAGCCCAGCCCCTAGCAGGGACGTCCTCCGTTCCCAGCTGCCTCCAGGGGATGTTGTTACACAAACACTGAACTCATGGTTTGTGGAAAAGGTTGTGGTTTTAGAAAGGTGTTTTCCCTGTGATCATTCGGTACCTCCAAGTTAAGGATAACAGAATATTTGTGCGTCCTTGTCCCTCTTGTATTTGTTTAAAATTAAGCGTTCGCCTCCCCAAAATTGTGCCCTTCCTTGGGACCAAGAAGCCCTCATATGTCTTGTTGCTGCTGGTAGGCCTGATTCACATACATGCTTGTATCACGTAATGTGCCCAAAATTGTGCCCTTCCTTGGGACCAAGAAGCCCTCATATGTCTTGTTGCTGCTGGTAGGCCTAATTCACACACATGCTTGTATCACGTAATGTGCCCTCTCCCTCCTCTGCCCTCACTTTGGCTGCCTCTTGGACTTATTTCTTATCGTGCCCTCAGCTCGCTCACTCTTCTTACATGCTTATGGTCCCAGAGTAAACACTGTGACTGTTTAAAATCTGCTCTTTATCATTCTAAGAAGGAAAAGAGAGGGAAAACACTCAGGCATTTGCCAAGCTGCGTAACTATAATATCACAGGCAGTAGTGACTGTGACCACTACCCTTCTTGGGGGAAGGTACAGCTGCAGGGGCCAGGACATTCTGATGGAGACATGGGCATGGGAACCCTGAGGGAGTGAGCCAGCACTGGTTAGGGAGGAACCAAGCATCCCCAGGGTGCTCACTTGACTCTCATTTCACCTGATGCCGAACGTGACTCTCCTACCTCAGTATCTCTGTACCCTTCATGCCGTCTACATGAGTCTGTCTGAGACAGTCCTACCTTGAAGGTCAAATCCTTGTGTTGTTTCTGGAGTCTGATTATTCTCTGTAGGTCATCCTTTGTCCGCATCATTCCCTCTGTCCTCTCCCCGTTGTGGTCATATCTTGACTAAGTGAACTGTAACTTCCTAAGTGTTTTTCCTTGCCAGTGGCTTATCCTTTAATGGTCCTGAACACCATGGGAGCTGTTGAAGACCTTTTCTTAGATAATGACCAGTATTGTTTCCGTGTACCTTTCCGGTACCTTTCTGTGGGGCAGTTATTGAGCTCTTTGACATGTTATGATGATCATCTCAAAGTCAGAAACAGAGCTGCACAGTCTTCAGTGTTCCTGGACCGTGCTGATTCAGGATCTGAGCTGGCAATATCTGAGATTTTATAGCTTCTTACCCTACTTTTCCCGCGAGGCCGAAGTGCTGCTCTGAGCCCATAACCAGTCACGTCCTAGACACGCTGGCGTGGGAAATGGGACACCCATCTCCAGCCTGCTCATGTTGAGAAGCAGAGCCTCCACTTTGCGCAGCATTGACCTTACAGTGGGTTAGTGAGGCAAATATTTAACATCGTAAACGCTCTAATTTGAAATTCCAGTAGGTCGTTTTAGTATACTGGCCGGCTGAGTTTGGAAAGGGACTGGCAGCATTTAGCTGCCTCTAGTGCCCACGTGCTAACTTCTTTTTTGGAATCAAACCCTTTAACAGACTTAAAACTCAGGCAAGGAAGTTTAGTGGTTGTAATTTTAAATAAGCATTCATTTATAAGTAAAAAGCATTTTTTAATCTGTTACCATAGTTACCAAGTAGCTTTCCTGTGATTCTACAGAAAATGGGCTCCATCCTACTGCTTGACTCTGAGAAGTGTGTTTGGAGGGAGGTATAGAAAAGGGGGTGGTGTAGGTCTCCCAGAGAAGCAGGACACGTTGCTGGAAGAGCCTTTTTGCCTGAGTTTTCTGTGATCCTCTGCTAAATAGTGACTGTATTTGACTGTGAGGAGAGATTTCCTTTTATCTGAAACATACTATTAGCCAATTTAACTGGGTATCAAAGTTATATTCAAACTTTAGAAGTCTACTGCTGCAGTTTATATGGAGTGCTGCTCTATTTGTACTGGGTTTTAACCTTTTAAAAAACTAAAAAACAGACGTTGCCTGTATTTGTAAATACCAGCTATATCTCAAAGGAATAAAATCAGGCAAATAAAGATGAGGCCACATTTTTACATCCAAGGATTCTAGGAGTGACAGTTTCTTACTGGAAGGAGAATGCATCTATCCCTGTTTTTGTGCCTTTTGGTCTTAATAGTATTTTGAACATTAGAGTTTTGATAATATTTTGTGGGTTTAGGGTTGGGTAGGATTTAATCTCAGTTTACTAAAAAATTATTTTCTCTGGAGACTTGGCAGGCTGCTGACTGGAAGAATCCTTTCAGAACTAATTTGGAAGGACTGGATTGAAAGCGTTCAGGGGCTGAGTCAGAGGGTTGGCAGAATGAGTGGTCAGGAATGCCAGTGAGTGCAGGTGGTAGAAAGGGGTGGGTGCCGTCGGGAGAACGGCCTAGAACAGCTGCGTTCACTTGATCCCCAGTCCCGTGTGCCCTCCCGTGCCCCTCTCCTCTGTGTTGACCACAGGCCTCTCTGGGGCGCCTGGATCCTGTTCCGCGGTGTTTTTGTGAAGCTCTAAGGAAAGTCCTGGCCTTTTAGCTGAAACAGTTTCCTACAGGAAAGGAAGCGCTTGTTAGTGAACTTGGAGAAACACATAGAGCACAATTTGAAAAAAACTATTAATTTAATAAGAACATTGAGATAGTCACTCTGCAGTGGAAGAATAACTGTTCCACCCAAGGCATGTAATCGACACTAAAACAGTCTGAAGATGGACCTTTTAGGGAGTATTTTCAGGTGCAAAGTCTCTCCATTGCCAGCTTTCACTCTCCAGCTTAGAACATTCTCAGCATTTGCCAGCCTCAGGGATGGGGGTGGGGGGCGTGGGGAGGTCAGCGGGGCGGTTCCAGGTGGCTCAGACCCCACCTAGCAGGAGAAACGCTGCTGGCACCTCTGAAAGCACATCCAGGTGGGTCGTCTTGGGTCTTTCTCATCCACACATCCTGACATCATTCCTCCAACCTAAAAACAAACAACAAAAGTTGCCCCATCCTTATATATTACAGGCCCATTTGAAGGAATAATTTTGTAGCCACAAGGATATTCAGGAGCATGTCCTCCCGAGAGAACGTGATAACCCCTGTGAGTTTTAAAACATAGGATTCCTTTTGATGAGTAGTGGTACGGCCCATACTTCATAAATTGCTGGACTTTCTTAGCCTCTGTAGAGTGTATGATGTTCTAAGAAGCAGGTTTAGCAACAATCCCTTGGAGACTGAAGCTTTTGTAAATTACGAGTAGACTTCCCATTTCCTAGACCACGTCTCTGTCAGGCTTTTGTGTATGTCGTAGGTGCTTTGACTCCATTTCCTCTCTTAGTCTTTATTTTCAGTATTTTTCTAGTTTTGTTTTGAATATATCCTTGTGAACCACTGTGAGTCCATTTTTAGAATAGGGATATGCCTGAGAAGTTTTATTTTCTGATAAAGAATCTCAACAGCTGGTAGTAGCTTAACGCTTAAATAGTAGTATTTTTGGTGGCTTCCATTCCATTTGGTTCCTGCCTTGTGCCTCATGGGACGTTTAACGCTATTAGCAGAAAGTTATGTGGCCATGCAGACAAGGAGCGTGAATTCCATCCAGCTGATTAATCAGTTCTGTGTCCGAAAGAAGTGGTGTCCTAACTGGTGCTCTTTCTGGGCGTGTAGGGCTAAGTGGTCCCAGGGGCCCATCCGCCGTGTCTCTGGCTTTTGAAGTCCGGCCTTACAGGCGGAACTGCTGCTGCAGCTTATTGTTTACTCCAAAAGCCAAATATTCTTGTGCTGTTACCTGCCTACAGACTTTAAAGATTACTTGGATTAATCTGAAATGGCCTTTGTGAAACCGCATTCTAAAATTAAGTGGCTGTTAGGCACAGGCCTAGTGGCTGCCATTACAGAACAGGTACAGCCAGCTGGGAGTCCCGCCGGCAGCTCAGAGGCGCGTGCAGCATCTTAGATGCCTGGAGGAGATCCGCCGTGCTCCTGCTGATCCACCCTCCTGAGCTGGATGAAGATACACCAGGCAGTAAATGTACTACACCAGGCAGTAAAATGCTCTGTTTTCTGGCAATGAAGGTGGACTCGGGGGTGGTGCACTTCACCCCACTGACCCAGCCCAGGATCGAGCAGCCCTTCGAGCTGGTGGAGAAGGTGGTTCAGAATGCCTTTCAGTTCCGGAGGAAATACTGCCATCGAGGGCTCGGGTAAGAATGTTTTCTCCTGCTCGGCAGCACTTTCTACACACTGCTCAGATGCTAAGAACTAATGTTCTACGATTGTTCAAACTGCCTGTAAATATTACTCTTAGTTCAGATCCTGCAGTGAACAAACTTTGACAGCCACTGAGGAGAAAGCAAAACGTTGTCTTAACCGCAGATGCCACTGGGAGGTTTGGTTTGGTTTGGTCATAAGTACAAAGTAAAACTGACATCACACAGTTGACAGTGAGCCTGTACCGGGAGGTCATGATTTCACTCAGGACTCAAACCATCTGAGCTGTTGTTACTCTTGACACTTCTGCCACTATGCATGTGGTGTTTTCTCCAACACGAGAAAATTCCCTAATTCTCCAACCACCACCTGGGTGTTGTGCAATTTAATTCAAGTCTGATAACTTACTGCCTGGCATTAACGCAGCCCCTCAGCTCAGTGCCACCAGGCTGTCCCCACTTCAGACACTAGTGGCGAGTCCCAGGTTGCTGCTGGTATTTTCTGACTGGCTATAAATTGGCAGTTTCCATGATCTCGTCCATCTTTAGCCTCAGTAATCTGCTAGAATAAAAGCTCATAGTACACTTACCTTCATGTATGGGTTTTAAAGGCTGTAACTCAGGAACTGCCAGAGTTGAGGACGGGATGCCCTCTCGAGGTTTCTTACCTCCCCACACCTCGTGTGTTCACCAGCCTCGAAGCTCTCCTAACCCTATTATTCGGGGGTTTTATGAAGTTCATTACCCAAGCAGGACTGAGTAAAGCATTGGCCACTGGCGATCAAGCTCAGTTTTCCAGCTCTCCTCTCCTCAGACTTGCAGTGGTGCATCCTTCAGTCACATAATTGAGTCCCCTAGCCTGATGCTTTCCAGGGGCTACCAAGAATCACCTCATTAGCACAGAACTCAGGTATGATCAAAAGGGGCTTGTTATGAATAACAAACAATGTTCCTGTCACCCCTTACTCAGGAAATGCCAAAGATTTTAGAAGCTCTGTCTCAGGAACCTAGGATAGAGACCAAATATGTGTATATCTCCTATCACACACTGTCTAAGTGGGTTTTTTAATGCCCTCTTTCCATCAGGTTGCTATATCTTGAAGATTTTACGGACATGTTTAAAATTAGGAAGCAAAGGTAACTTCTGAGTAGCCAGAACAATGTCTGGAGTATCCGTGAGATCCGTGTGTATCTGTTTTTATTAACAGAGAGAGCTCCTGTGTGTGAGCCTGAGAGGCCTCAAGGTCACCAGTGATGCTTGATAGCCAGTGACAGGAAAACATGTGACTAGGCCCACATAGTCTAAGAAGGCAGGAAAGCAAATGTGTGTTTTTAAGATATCTACCTAATACAAGCAACTATAGTTCTTTATATCAGTTTAGCTTTAGAGGCATATATATTTTCCAAGGCTTCCCAGGTGGCATTAGTGGTAAAGAACCTGCCTGCCAGTGCACGAAACGTAAAGAGACACAGGTTCGAGCCCTGGGCCGGAAGGATCCCCTGGAGGAGGGCATGGCAGCCCACTGCAGCATTCTTGCCTAGAGAATCCCATGGACAGAGGAGCCTGGCAGGCTACAGTCCACGGGGTCGCAAAGAGTCAGACATGACTGAAGTGATTTGGTGTACATTATTTTCTAAGAATAGCTAGCTCCATTTCAGTTCTCTTGTTCTCGTTTTGTGAAGAGTCCCCTTAGCATGTGAAATTAATTCAGGCCCAGCTGGACAGCTGCCTCCTGAAACCATACCCTTGAGGCTCTGACAGGACAGGTAGAATCCTCAGCCTGCCGTTGGCTGTCTCTAGTTAGGCCAGTGTTCATGCTCACCAGGAAGTTACTACTTCTCTAGTTGGTGATGCCGCTGGCTATCCTGGTACCATTAGAGTGAAGGCACCCCTGATTCACCGCAGCGCCCCCCCACCCCCCACCAGGATGCTCTGCCACAAGTTGGACACAAGCTGGAGGTCACACAGGGTCAGGGAGGGAAAAAAATATCACAGAAAGTACATCCTACATGTAGCAGTCCTGGAACAGGCCTGAGTCCTGAGTTGGCCCTAGCGTTTCCAAGACAACCCCAGCTACGTAATGAGCTCCTTTCATGTCACACACGCCGCCCCCTGTGCAAAGATGGACCAAGTCTTGTGACCCTCTTTGACCTTTTGGTGACCCTCAGTCACATCACACCACACAGCAGTCTCAGATCACAGAAATTATGATCAGACCCCTACTTGCCATGAAGCTGAATGCAGTCAACTCACCCTGAACATGTGGGGACCTGGCATTCCTGGTTGAAGAGACCATCAGCCTGTAAGAAAGCTCGGTCTCCTCCTGCCACGCCGTCTTCCAGGCCCTTTGAGACAAGTTCTGTTGAACCTCTGAGAAGAAAAACAGAATCCAGGTGTAGCTTTGCAATATTTCAGTCAGTTTCACTATTCATTTTAAAATAATAATCTGATCATTAGATGAAATTTACAATTTATACTTGAGTCAACTTTAAAGATGCTTCAGTTAAAGAGGAAAATAACTTTCTATTTTCACATGTTTTCTAACTTTAGGCTGGTAAATTCAAGTGACAGAGAATGAAAACTGCACCAGAAATAATATGCAGTTTTTATATTTAAAATGTGAGGCACAAACTTGTATTTCTCTGAGAATGCAGCTGAGCATGTGATAAATTTCCCTTAAAGATTTTTCTCACGTTGTCAGATTAGCTCTGCCCTCAGTGGGGGGTTCATACCTGTTGCCGGTGGTGTAAGCAGAGCCTCCTCCACGGGCGTGGGGCCCACAGGTCACTGCAGAGGTTCCTCTTCCACTCCCTAATGTTGTTGGAACCATGCCGTTTTCAAAGGAGGGGAGAAGGAAGCAGCATCATTTGTAGAATTTAAGTGAAATTCTGATTTTTTTTTCCTCTTCCTTTCAGAATGTTATTCCCTGAAACTCGGCGATTAGAAAGCACGGGAAAACTGTTAGAGTCGGCAGATGTGGACCCGACTCTCCGACCTACCCAACTCACTGTCTCACATTTTAAGAGCCTCTGCGATGTGTACCGAAAAATGTGTGATGAAGACCCACACCTCTTTGCTTACAATTTCAGAGAAGAACTCAGGCAAAAGTCAGAAAAAAGATGACAAGGAGGGCTGCNCTCGGCGATTAGAAAGCACGGGAAAACTGTTAGAGTTGGCAGATGTGGACCCGACTCTCCGACCTACCCAACTCACTGTCTCACGTTTTAAGAGCCTCTGCGATGTGTACCGAAAAATGTGTGATGAAGACCCACACCTCTTTGCTTACAATTTCAGAGAAGAACTCAGGCAAAAGTCAGAAAAAAGATGACAAGAGGGGCTGCCAGCCTGCCTGCCAGGTGTTGAACTTCTCATGCGTGCTCACGGCTGTGACTTACTCCCCTTTTACAGCTTGGTAAAGAGAATAAATATCAAGTAAGATACAGTACAAGCTTTAATATACATATATATACTGCATAGATGTGACATGTTTAGTATAAACAGCATCTATTACAACCTTACAAAAATGAAGTATCTGCACATTGTACACCTAACCCACATTAGAATAATTTAAATATGCTTTAAATAAAGTGAAACCTAATAGTTGAAAGAAAGTATTGGAGAAAAAATGACCTTTTAAAAGCTATTAATCACAACTTCCCCACTTTTTTCTATATAAGTTAGAATGCATTCGTCTTAAGGATTCTAAATCATTTTGATACCTGCTCAAAAGGGATATAAACTACGTAATTTACAAATTCTGACCAGTTTAAGCTAGTTTTCTGATCCACAATAAATTAAAATAACTTAAGTCTTTACAACTATTTGTGGGAAAATGTATCCTGCACAAAACCTAATGAATAGTGTTTCTGCAATTTTCATTTTGCCACCAGTTTAAAAGTGAAACCAGCAATGTAACCCCATATCTGGGTTGGACTGTGCTAGGACTTTCCATGGCTCTCTGTTTCATAAAAGCACTCTTCGCTGACAACTGACGTTAAGCTCTGGACACTGAATTCTCGCTCGAGGACAGAGCTGAGATCAGGGTTGGCGTTTCCAGGATGACTGTCCAGGGACTGGTGACGCATCTGCGCCTGCAGCAGCGTGCCCCTGCCCCGCCTGGCGCTGCTGGCCTTGCGTTTGATGGCGCAGAAGTGCCCCCGCACCAGCTGGGGCTGCCCACCCTTGCCGGGCGGCTCTTCGGCCGGGTGAGTGTCGGGCTCCTCAGAGATCCGCAGTCTCTGGAACTGGATCTCGATGTCTTTGGTGGGGCTGCCCTGCCTCCGAGCCTGAGGGTAGTCCTCCTCGTCGTCGCTCAGAATGTCGCTCTCTTTGATGAGACTGTCGGGGAAGTTGGCCAGGCCCGAGCTGGGGTGCTGCTGGCTGGCCTGCCTGCTCCCAGCAGCGGGGCAGCCGCTGCTCTGGGTGCTGCTGCTCAGGCTGCCCTCGTCCGAGTCCAGGGAGCTGCTCTTGCCTGGCTCCCCCGGCCACTCACTGCTGGAGGAATTCTTGAGGACTTTTAAGGACCTGGATGAAGCTGCAATGAGAAAAGCACATGCTCCCTTATGACAGAGGAACTGATTCCACAATGTATAATGTTGGCTTTGGAGGTTATGAGAGTTAACATCTTAATTAAAATTTTTTCCTCTCACTTCAGTTACCAACTGTCCTGGGACTTGAGCAAAAAAAAAAAAAAAAAGTAGATACTGCAAATATGGACCTTTTTTACTTATGTGTAGTTGAAATTTTAAGTTGGGGAATTTGGCATTTTTGGATGATCAGTCATCAGAACTGAATATTGAGACAGAGTAAGTTATGAAGTGTCATAAGGGTTAGGATTCTTATTTTGCTAATGAATAAATTTAAAAGTTAGTGGCTAATAAAATCTAGGTTCCTTTCTTTTACTAAAGTACTTTGTAGTTTCAGAACTAAGATTACATTATTTCTCTGCCCACCTTCCCACCTGTTTATTTCCATTGCTGCTCAAGTAAGAAAATGCTCATTTTCTCATGAGAACTGTCTGTTGGATTTCTCATCAACTTTGAAATTTAACAAGAATATTGAGTTGGACACACGTGTATTTGTGTTTAACTCCTTTCTCTTGAGTTGAAAGGAAGAGGGGGAGTTCAGTTGTGTTTCTGCCGACAATAGTATATTTTTTTGATGCCTATAGCTTACTTTGCCAATGGAGGAAAAAATAGAAAATATATGGTAAATCTGAAGAGGTCAAACTACCAAAAATAAGAGATACATTTTGCAAAACTAAAAACTAGATCGGTGATATTAACGAAATAGTTATATAGAAAGCTGAAAGTTAAATAAAAAAAGTTTAAGAGCAGCAGGATTTGGAATGTTTATACTGTCGGTTTACTAAGAGTGGGTATATTAGGTTTTTTGACCTTTATTTACTTAGTATTGACCTTCTCTAGAGGCTTTGCACTGTTTCGAGCCCTGGAAACATGGCAATGAGCAGAACCAAGTCCCTCGACTCCTGTGCATCTCAGTGGAAGAGAGAAGATAGGAAGTGTAGACTGTTAGCCAGTGGAGACAAGGATTTAGGGTTGCGGGTGGTTATACTTTATAAAGTGGGGAGAGGCATGCTTTAGGTTTCTTAAAAGAAACAGAATGGTGGTGACTACCTCATTCCATCCTGTGTGTTGGGGTCTGCTTTACTGCTTAGAAAGCTACTGCAGATCATTTACAAAGTGATGACCGGCTGCCCTGTTCTAAGAGCATACATGCTTACAGGGAAGGTCATCATGTTCTCCTGAGTACACCCAAGGCTAGACGAGTTCTTACCTAATTTGGCTGAGACAGGAACGCGGTTCTTAAGGGGTACCAGGCGATCCTTACATGTTTTCTCCAGGGGCAGTTCACACTTTATGTGGCGCCTGAAGTTTTCCCTCAGAATAGCTCGAATCACCTTGACGATGCTGGTTTTGCTCTCGTTGTCACTGGAGGGGAGAGAACACACTGGTGGCTTCTGCTCTCACCCTGTGTCCCCTTGTCTGCTGCCCTCCCATGCTGCATGAGGGCAGACTGACAGCAAGTTGCCCAGCCTCTGCACGCCGCGGTCTCTTGTCACTTACAAAAGGAGTGAGAATTGATCGTCTTGAACTTCCTTCAGGCACTAAGCTTTGGCTGTATATTTAATCAATGTATTATTCTACTAGAGCCGCAGTTGCCAGTTTGCAGAGAGTGGGGGTATAATCCTGAAGTCATCAAAATTCAAGAGGGCACTAAAAATTAACCCATTCTTAAGAGAACATAATTCTTTCTTATTCCCACTGGCTTTCATTTTTGGAAGGCAGTAATACCTGCAACACAACTGAAAGATGGTCTCTGGGCGTCCTTCTATTTCTGACTTGGTGTGGATCAGCTCCCATAAGGAATTATTTTCTGTCCCTGTGTAGAAAGAAACCAGGGGCTGCAACTCTGCCAAAGATGCTGTGATAAAGGACACTCGTGAAACTTGAAACCCACACTCTAGTAACTTTTTTTAAAGAGTTCAGTATTCCCAATCCTGACTCTCATCATTTTCTTCTGTGACCCAATTCTGTGTATGACTTCCACAATAGTTACAAAAAGTTAAATATGCTTAGTTATTTTTTGTACATTTCCTGCTGACATTTCCCATCCACCTTGGTGCTTTTGCCCTATCTCTGGGAAAGAGGTAAGTGGACCCCATTTTTCAACCTCATTCCTTGGAAGGAACAATAGGATGTGCTCAGGCATTTAGGTAAATGCAGCCAGCACCACACTGAATCATGGTCCAGGAAACATGAGTACTCCCCACGAAAACTGAACAGGGACCCAGACTGTCCCTGTGGGCCTCACCCTGGTGGTCTTTTCCATCACCAGAGGCACTGTCACTGGAACAGGGTTATTCTAGAAGGATCTCTGAACATTTTGCATGGAAAATTTTTTTCTGTATCACTTTTAATACTGCTGAATCTTAAGGAATTTTCTGGTATTTCAAATTTTGTAAAAATTTGTGGACCTGTGTTTCTTTAACAAATTTTAGGGATATTACCCTAAAATTATTAGAATAACTAGAAATGTTAGATATTAGGAAAATGTTGAAAACCATAAACAGTGAAAACAGGAAAACAATAAAGAGAAGTATTTGGCAAAGAAAAGTCATCCTCTAGCATTTACTTCCTCCAAAGCCTGTAAAGAGACATTATAACAATCTCTCGTCCTCATTTTCCTTGCCTGTAAAATACCAGAAATTATCCCCAGGTTCTTTCCTCCTACTTTTTCATTCCATAGTTTGAAAATTCCCTGAAGATGTTTTTTTTTCCCCTGGCATTTGTACAACACGCAACAATTACCTGCTGTATTTCCCAGTCTGACTTGAAGCGCAGAAATGGGGATCAACCAGCGGAACTTAAACGGATCCAGGTCGGCATTGCCGTGCACAGGCCGGGAATTTGAGGGCTGTAAGGTGAAAGCCCCCCAAGAGCAGGGTTAGAGCAAGCTGGCTCCCAGGGTACGTATGCCAGACAGGAACTGAGCGCTGTCCCTGGTGCAGACCTGCCGCTGTGTGGGGCTCGGAATGCAGAAGGGAATTGGTCAGGTGAGCCCCAGCTTTGAGGAAGCTCTCCAACAGGTTGTGGCCAGAACAAAGTTGTAGTTTGGGGAGCAGAAGTCCTAGGCTTCTAAGCAATAATGACAAGCAAGCCGCCTCTGACCTCATGTTACCACCTCTAAAAAGAAACCAAAATTACATAGACTGACTTCTGTGGACTAAACATGGGTCATTTTTAGGGACAGAAAAGCTGCTTTTCTAGGTAGGCCCCCAGCATGAGTATTTGTGTACATCTTTTCAAACAAACATCTTTGATGGGGAGAATAAGAAATACCCCAAGTATCTTGATTGGCTCAGTTACCCCAGGAATAAGCCACATCAGTTGGCCAGGCCTTGGTCCTTAGCAGGCTTCCCAGTTCAGTAACAGGAAGGTACAGTTCAAAAAGTTAACTTTAACTAAAGTTAATTCATGTCTTACCAATTTCTTTTTCAGTTTGCAGTTTTCTTTATAAACCAATATGACAGCTCTCTTAAAAACTAAAGAAAGAGAGAAAGAAATGTCATTTAATACAGATTCTCCTAACATTGAACTGAAGCTGAATATTTTAATAGAACAAAGCTCTTCAAGATTCCACAATACTGACACACGGGTGAATAAACAGTACTTCCTTCTGTTCATATTTGAATCACGCACAAGTACTTGCTTATTTAAAAGCTATTGTTTGAACGAGATCCTGGCATTTTGTTTTCTGAATTCTTGTTTTATCAGAAGCTGAGGACATGGGGTTCATCTCAATGAGAACACACAGTCTATGCCCCCTCTCCCAGCTCTCGGTGGGAATTAAGACATTTTGAAGTGCAGCAAACTAAGATGGCAGATTTCAAAAATAGACCCAGGATCTCTGTTCCTGTAACACTTGGCCAGATCCACCAAGCCAAGCAGCAGAAGGGAGAAGGTCGTGTGTGTACAGGGCAAGGCTTCTAAAGAGCTGGAAGCGGCCCATGTTAAGTCAAAGCCATTAGTGCAGTAACTCTAAGCCCTTCTGGAAATCAGGAGTTTGTGGGTTTAGGAGGTTCTTCACTCTTGCCAACCCCTGAAGTTTACATTCTTGTGAATGGAATACTAACCAAATACTGTGAGTTCAAGGTCCTTTCTGGCTTTTCCTAGAGACAGAAATGGATTCAACCAGGACACTGTAGAGTGCATCAGAAGCTCCCCCATTGAAAGTTCTGTGACCTAAATGGTAAGAACGAGATCAAGAAGACATGGAAATCCAGGGGCGGGGGTCGCTCAGGAGAGACAAGGACCACACATATATGGTCATGGCTAAAAGTCAAGTATGTTCCATTTTTATGGTTCCCATGAACACAGGGCCTTAAATAGCAGGTTTGAAAATATGAGCTAAGCACCACACTGAAAAATAAAGGTGAAGGCGTTTTGTTCCAAGGCACACACACTGTATGTGACCTGTGGGATGACATTCCTCCCACCCCAGGGTCAAAGTTAATCCCAAGTGACTTTGAAACCACATGAGGCCTGCTAATAAAAGAGGTACCAACATTGAAACTAATTAAAAAAAAAAAANTGGGGGGGGGTTCCCTGCCGTCTGATAGTTGTGTGGCCTTGAATGATTCCGTTAACCCATTTTCTGAACTGATGGATCTGAGCTAAGCTATGAGCTTCCTGCTTGTTCTGGGCGGACTTGTGTCCTCTAAAATTCATATGTTGAAGTCCTGACCCTCTGGTTCCTCAGAATGTGACTGTATTTTGGAGACAGGGCCTTTGAAGCGGTAACTCGGGGGAAATGAGGTCCTGTGGGTTGGCCCTGATGAAATATGACTGGTGTCCTGATAAGAAGAGGAGATTAGGACAGAAACAGCAATAGTGAAAGTCGCTCAGTCGTGGAGTTCTCCAGGCCAGCATACTGGGGTGGGCGGCCATCCCCTTGATCTTCCCAAGCCGGTGACTGAACCCAGGTCTCCCACACTGCAGGCAGATTCTGTACCAGCTGAGCCACCCAGGAAGCCCAGACAGGAACAGAGAGGGAACACCTCGTGAAGAAACAAGGAGAAAAACAGCCATCTACAAGCCAAGGAAAGAGGCCTCAGAAGAAACCACCCTACTAACACCTTGATCTCAGACTTCTAACCTGCAGAACTGTGAGAAAATGAGTTACTCTTGTTGGAGCCCCAGGTCTGTGGAACTTTGTTATGGCAGCCCTGATAGTCTAAGAGGCTGCGGGAGCATTCTGATTCTATACAGTCTCCTTTGATAATCCTTTCCCAGGACATAGAGATGTATGCCACAAGAGGGCCACGCTGCCCTGAGAGTGGACACCTGCCTCCTGGCCCCGAGGGCAATTGCAATCAGCAGCAGGTGGGGGTGGGGAGAGGCTGGGGACACAGATGCACAGCTTGAAGCCTTGCCACCAAACCGGAACAACAGGTCCTGCAGGAGAGGCTCTTACGGAGTAAAGCGGCCAACAACCCCAGAGTGAAAGGGCAAACCTCTGACTCCCAGGCCCTGCTCCTTAGACTGGCCTCCCCATCAGCTGTAGAGCAAGCTCAGCTGCCATATAAGTGATGTGTCACGGTGAAGGGTGACAATGGAGGGAGAAAGACATTCAAAAGCAAGGCTCTCTCTCCAACTGCACACACACTGTGGATGGTACAGGCTTTCCGAAAAGTGAAGCCGCAGGTTCTCTCACTGTCAAAGCCAGGAGGGCACTAAGCATCTACCTGCTTTCCTTTGGGTTCAGTACAGCTGCTAAGTCGCTTCAGTCGTGTCCTACTCTGTGTGACCCCATAGACGGCAGCCGAGCAAGCTCCCCCGTCCCTGGGATTCTCCAGGCAAGAACACTGGAGTGGGTTGCCATTTCCTTCTCCAATGCATGAAAGTGAAAAGTGAAAGTGAAGTTGCTCAGTCGTGTCGGACTCTTAGCGACCCCATGGACTGCAGCCCACCAGGCTCCTCCGTCCATGGGATTTTCCAGGCAAGAGTGCTGGAGTGGGGTGCCGTTGCCTTCTCCTCAGTACAGACACCGAAGCAAATATCCAGTGTGCTGATAGGTGTATTCCTTGTGGGTTTGGACTGATGGGACCGAAAAGTATGACAACTAGATTCAGTGCATGAACTTGAATGGCATTCTAGACCAGAGAAAACAAAAGCGCTACCATGAAATATTACTGTGATGCTTGATGAAATTCAAGTATGGAAAAATGGATTCGATAGTAATATTACGTGTTAAACTGCCTAATTTTGATAAGCATTCAGTGGCATATGAGAAAGGGACCTTGTTCTCAGTAAACACATGCTGTTTTAAGGAATAATTAGGCACAATATCTAACTTACTGGCAGTGTTTCAGAAAACAAATAATATATACATGTATATACGATACAGGAGGTCATGGCAACCCACTCCAATATTCTTGTCTGGAAAATCCTCATGGACAGAGGAGCCTGGCCAGGTACAATCCATGGGGTCACAAAGAGTCAGACGTGTCTGTGCGACTGAGCACAATATATGATACACACATATAAATCAATTCATAGAATAGTAAAACAAATGGAGAAAAATGTAAATAATTGGTGGATTTAGGTAAGGGGTATAGTAGGAGTACCCTGTACTATTTCTGCAACTTTTTTGTAAGTTTGAAATCATAAAAAATAGAGAGAGAGAGAGAAAGCTGCCTTCCAAAATCCCAAACACCTCTGGGAAATGTGTGCTGAGAGTAGATGCTTCATCATGATAGCAAAAAAATACAAAAATGCTCCTTTGATTCACCAGGTGGTGCCATGGTAGGATTTCACGGTAGGAGTTTAACACACGAATGATGAAGGGGTTTAGAAATATACCTAAGCTCACCTTCCCTGAGCACCAGACGATGGGACACAGCCATGGAACGTGGTCAAGACCTTGTCACACCTACTTATGCGTCATCACTCTGGTTATGCGTCAGAAGTGGCCATATCCTTGACCCCAGGGATGCAGCGATGAGTCATTGTCCCAACAGGCAGCATTCTCAGGACCAAGTTTGGAGATGTCTCTTTCAGTTATAATTTCTTGTGGACTTCAATCCAGCCATGCTGTTCATATTTCTGCTCTGTACTTCACTTCAAGATATCATCAGATGGACCTACTGCCACATTTCAAGTTGGGTCAGGGTACATCTGAACCACCCTCTTCTCTTCTAGGGATAGACTGTCCAGTGGTTTGATGTATCATCAAGCCACAGTTGGCCAAATGGTGTGCTCACTTTGCCCTAAAAGGAAGCTGTTCCAGACCCCGATTTGCACCACTTAGGAAATGGATCCCAAGGAATTAGACACAAACATCCATGAAGGCATTTCTATTAGGAATACACAGTCACAGATTTAAGCCTACATCTGGTGTATCCATTGTTGCTACGGGTCCATACTGCTTTCTTATGGATAACAAGAGGAACTGATTGAGCTATTTCACAAGAGATGTTTTATCTTCCAAAGTGTACCAACTTACCTTTGACCTGAAATTGGGAGGGATGCTATTCCAGGTTATATCTTTATTTATTACTCCTATAAACTTTTAATTTTTTGGCCACACACATAGCCTGTGGGACCTTTAGTTTCCTCAACCAGGAGTGGAACCCATACCCCTTCCAGTAGCCTCACAGTGTCTTAACCACTGGACCACTAGGGAAATCCCAGCAATGTTCTTTTAAAATATGATTCATTTTCTCCATTTTTCCTATTGATGGTGATCTCCAGGATGAATACAGTTTTAATCAACATCAAATATTTTAGTCATTGGTTATACTGGAGACAAAGTGGGCTCCTTATCACTTTGAAGGCTGTTAGGCCTCCAAATTGGAAAACAGTTCCCTTAAGGAGAACTTTAACTACCTCAGAGTTTCTTTATCCAGGTGAAATATGCTTTCATCCATCCTACAAAAGTGTCCACAAACACTAGGAAGCATCTGAAGTTTTCTGCAGCCCGTCTGCTTGCCAGTCCTCAGTAGGGCAGGTTCCTCTCTAGGACTAAGTTCCCAAGGGGAGAGGGGGTGTCTAGAGCAGGCTTTGGATTATTTTTTAGCACAAATCATGCAATTCTGAGTGACTCCCTGGATTGTCCTTTGCAGATTAGGGCCCATTATATGCTTTGGAATCCTTGGTAAGGTGGCATCTCTCCAGTCATGGGTTTTATTATGAAGGTGCCTCCGGAGAGTATTCAAGCCTCAGGGATCAAAGCAATTCCTTCTGCACTGTATTTCCAGCCTGGCGAGGTGTGATCAAGAGTGAATTCCTTTCTTCAGCCCCTCCCTTGTCCTTTTCTAGTACACTGGCTGGGATTTTGACAGAGCAAAGGAAGACGTGACCCTCTCACGGCGTGATAACTGCCTTCTTGGCAGCGTGGTCAGCTGTTTGCCTTGTATTGCATGAGTCTCGCCTCTTTGGTGTCCTGGGAGGGGCATTACGGCCACTTGTGAGGACTTATGGGCTGCCTCTGACAGTGACAGGATTTCAGCAGTGTGATTTGTGTCCTTAGTATTCGAAGTAAGGAAGCCCTCTCTTTCCAGATTGCCTCATGTACATATACTGCAAAGACTGCAGAGTGAGGGTCTGTATATATGTTCACCCACTTCCCTTCAGCAGCAGAGACAGCTCTTGTTAGAGCAATGATATCTGCCTTCTGGGCTGAGCTCCCTGGGGATGGGTTTCACCTCAACACTCCTCTCTGGGGTATTTCTGCATACCCAGCGCATCACCTGCCTGGTCCGTGAAGCTGCTCCCATCAGTGAACACCTCCAGCACCGGCTCAGCCCAGGGTTGGTCTGTTAAGTCCGGTCTGCTAGAGGACACCAGCTCCGTGTTGTATGGGCAGTGATGCTCTGGGGGTTGTGTGGCTCCCACCGGGAGCAATGTGGCTGGATTCAGGGCTGAAGGGACCTGCCGTCTTACACTGGGATTGTCTAAAGAGAACGGCTTGGTATTTTCCCATTCTCCCGGGGGTCAGCCAATAGCCCCCTTTTCATTTCAGTAAAGAAAGCACATGGTGAGGGATGTACATAGTGAGGGGCTGCCCCAGGGTAAATTTCTCAGCTCCCTGAAGTCTGTCACAAGTAGCACCTACAGCTTGAAGGCAAAGGGACCACCCTTTACCAGGATGATCTAGCTGCTTTGAGAAGTAGGCGACAGGCTGAGGGATGTTTCCCAGAACCTGAACTAACACCCTTTTCTTGTCTTTCACAGACACATAACCTGAAAATTTTCTTCCGATGTGGTAGTCCAAAAGCGTGGGCTGAGATTAACCTTGTTTTTATTGTTTCAAAGGCTCTCTTGTACTCTTCAGCCCCATTAAGGGGTTTAAGATTGTGTCCTCTATTTGAATGGGAAAACATTATACATTGGAAGATCGGAGTCTTGAGAATGGGCTCTTGGGTATATTCCAGGCTACAGTCAATATTCTTTTACCAAAAGTGCAGAGCCCACAAGACTAAGCCCCAACAGTAGAGAACAAAACTTAGAGCTGAAGGAATTGATCCGATATGGAGTCAGGTCTGTTCTCTTTTACAATTTGGTTTGGCCCAAATCCAGAGAATGACCGATTGCAACCATGTGACTTGTTGGTTCATCTGGATAAGGCTCTGATGATGTGGGTGTTCCTGCTGCTCCACCCTCTGCTTCCTGCTCCCAGTTGATTTCGGCTGACTCCCACTGCTTCATTAATTCCAAACTTGTGTCATCTGGCTTTCCTTCTCACCCTATAGATACCACCCTTTTCTTCACTTGTCTACATCTTTTGGTTTGGATACCAATATGTTCCTTTGCATCTCTTACACCTCAGCTCAAGCATATTAATTCATGAATATGGATGTCAAGACAGGTCTTCACACCCAAGCCCCCATGGCTGAGCCGAGATACCTTCTGGCTAAGGCTCCACCTCTCTCTCTGTCATCCTGGCTACCAGCAGCTCTTTGAGGGCGGAGCCAATGATATCAATGCTGTTCATTCTCCAAAGACCATCACCGCCAGAGGATTGTCCCAGAGACCCACCTTCCACACTTCTCCAGGCTGCTCTAAACCCCAAAGGGCTGGGCTTCCAGGGTTGCATCGCCTATCTTCCATGTCCTCTGATTTCCTGTGCAGTTTGGCAAACAGGAGTCACCAGCAGGAGGTCAGGGAGACTCCTTTCCTACCTCCCTCTTCTCTAACCATGACCCCCACCTGTTCCTGCCAGTTCCTGAACCCCTCACCAAGCTTGGTGGATTGATACCCTTAACCCTGCCCAGAACTCTAGAAGTTGTCCCTTGATTAAATCCTCTCTAGCTAGACTGTTTGTGCCATTATTTCCTGCTAGATNAGAAAGGAAAAGCCTTCAGTTCTCTTTCCACATGCTGACTCCCACCACCTTTGTCCCTCCCCTCCCCTCCTACAGCCCCAGCTCTCCATTTATAGTCTAGCCTCTGGGATTTGTCTTGACCTCACGCTCCACAGGAAAAGGAGGAAGAGGTATGAATACGTAAGTACTAGTTCTTTTGGTATAGTATTTATTAACAGAACAGATGGTTATGTCTTAAACCAATGCAATCAATTTTATATTTACACTTAAATCGTGTGACTTATAAGCATTAGGATCAAAAAGAAAATGTTAAGCAATTTCTCCTGTAGGAAGGCCCTAACTGGGTGGCCTGGTCTGGAGGTCACCTCCAGACCCATGGTCACAGGCATTCAGCCTCTCAGAATCCGAAAATCCTACTGACCTCCTTCTCTGTTCCACTCTGCTCTGCTACAAGCTGGTCAAACACGGTCCCATAATCTTCATATATCTTCTGCATCTCATTGATGTGGCTGGCTACTTTTTCCATTGCCTTTAGTGCTTCTGCAAAATACGCAGTCATAATTTGGTTTACAGTTTTGATTTGTTTGAAATCCTACCCAACAGCAATAATGAAAAACCTTAAGATTCAAGCCAGAATTCGAGACCAGTTCTTAACTAACAGTAGCACCATTCAGGTAGGGCTTAAATAGCCTATGGTAATCTAGTTATAATGAAGAACAGCAAAATTATCTTCCACCTCAAATTCTCCTTGAAATGAGGCAGAGTACAAGTAAAAAGCGTCACTAACAATACCAGCTCCCACTTACTGAGCACTTTCTATCTGGCATATTCTCCTAGGTGATTTACATGAGGCATCTCATTTAATCCCCACAGCAATGCAATCAGAATAGGACCTATTATTGATCCCATTTTACAGATGAGAAAATTCAGGTGCAAAGGGGGGTTTTTGCCAGACATAAGGAGGAGCCAGAATTAAACCTAAGGCCGATTAGCCATAGGATACCTGCTCTTAAATTCTGCCCTCCTCCCAGACCACGTAACTGGAATAGTGATCAATGACAGTTCTTTAACAAGAATTTACAGAAGCCTCCATAAATATCCCCTTTCCAGAGCAACTGTTTGCATTTGTTTGGTGTTAATTTGAACTTTCTACATGGGCATATGAGGGACAAAATGATTTTTGTCAAAGTCAAAAAGCAAAATTTCAAGTCCCCTCCAAACTCACTATTTTTCATATCTTGTTCTCCTGATTCAGGATTTTAATTCCATCTTTAGAAGAGGGACTTTCAGAAGGCAGTTTTTTTTAACAGACCCCTTTTAAAGACCATCTCAGTGCAAAGTGAACTATTATATGCAACAATTTAATCCTAGTCCTAATTTGTATCATTTATAAGTTTTAACTTTCATACCAAAAAGTTTATCCTCATTACTTATGATACAATATGCTTGTCACAGAAAAACAGTTTCATTTACACTCTGCACTGTTTGCTATTCAGTAATACTAATATTAATAACTCTGCATGTGCTTATTATGTGCAGCTTAACTGGATCTCCTAGTTCTGACACATGGAGAACAAATCCCTTTCACTCTCCAAACAGCATCTCTTTAAGGGATACTCATTGCTGTTCAGTCACTAAGTCGTATCGGACTCGAAACCCTGTGGACTGCAGCATGCCAGGCCTCCCAGTCCTTTACTATCTCCTGCAGTTTGCTCAAGCTTGTGTCTGTTGAGTCGGTGATGCCATCCAGCCATCTCATCCTCTGTCGCCCCCTTCTCCTCCTGCCTTCAATCTTTCCCAGCATCAGGGTCTTTTCCAATGAGTCAGCTCTTCTCATCAGGTGGCCAAAGGATTGGAGCTTCAGCATCAGTCCTTCCACTCTATCAAAGTGAGGGGCCCTGTGTGTTTGACAAACTTAGGCTGATTGAACATTTCTGAGGTTACGAAGAAGACGGCGGCGTCAGCTGTCAAGCTGCATCTGTCCTTGGGAGTTCAGTCTCCACTCACAGCTCTCCACAAGGTGGAGCCTCACACAGCAGAATGGATCAGCAAACAACACAGAGCCTCACAAAGTTGAGGGGAAACAGGCCCGGGCACAGGTCCTGGCAGCCCTATTTGTTAGACACGCGACCTGAAGCAATTTATTTCAACTCCCTGAGCTTAAATTATGTTCTTTGAAAATGGAATCGTCCCTCCCGAGGGCTATTCCAGTGAGATAATTTTTGCCCAAATGCTGTGCCCATCTACAGGGGTGGCCATAATACCTAGCTATTTGCACACACTAAATGGTACCTAAAGGGGAACAATCACGATGCTGAGAAATGTTCCGAATGTGACACCAGGCAGAGGAAGAGAGGAGCCCGCAGGCCGGGGGTGGCAGCCGTCAGGTGCCCCCTGGGGCCCTGCTTCTTACCCGTCAGATGATAATGCTCCTCACTCTCGTGGTCCGTCAGAGACACCAGCTCCTTGAGCAGCAGCGGGTACTTGAGCACCCTCTGAACTGGCTTGATGAGGTAAGACTCCAGCGTGGAGGAGTGCTGCTTGGTGGGGTTCAGGGCGTCCAGAAAAGCCTTAAAGGCTTTATCAGTTTTAGCTGCAAGCAGATGGATTAAAAGACCCTTAGAAGAGCACAGCAGGATGATGTAAATTCCACTTCCTTTAGGTTTTAATGGAATTAAAGATGATCCACTGCTACAGCCCTCCTACTGACATCCTTCCAGGAAAAAACCAACTGCACCAGTGGGTCAGGCACCCGCTGTCAACAAGGATTCAGCGTCACCGCTCAGTGACGAATCCCACAAACAAAGGGAGCTTACTGGGCTGCCAGAAGGGCCCCAGCCCCAAACCAAAGAAGAACATGGAGTCAAAATGCAGCGGAGTCTGACTTTAAAGGCACGTTCACCTGCAGACCCACAGATCGAAGCTCACTTTTTCAGCTTCTACACCAAACAATTCATAAAGCCACAAAACAGTACTATCCAAACATAAACCATACCGTTCACAAGATTCATAGAGCAAAACAAACCAGTATTTTTTTTTTTTTTCCACTGACCCAGGACAGACTTATTCTGTACACTTAAGGGCTATTTTTAAAGCAAGATTTTTTTTTTCCTTTTCCTTTAAAAATAAGTTGACAAGCACTACAGCTTCCATCTCCACAGCTCCGAGCAGTCTAAACCTTCTGCCAGATTCAGACCCACCCTGGGCAGTGAAAACCCCTTCTCTATGCGGTGTCATGAAGGACACTCGTAAGCCCAAGTGCATTTAACGTTTTCAGAGTGCTTGTGGACACCTCAGCTGCTGCGTTGGATTCCACATGCTGGCACTGGTCCACCAGCCGCTGGAATTCAGCCAATTTGAATGAAGACAAACGTTTATTTGGGGTTTTATACAAAAGGCAAAATACAACTTGTAGGAGGTGCGGTACCATTTTGAATATGGCTACGAGACAGCGTGGATGGTGAGATGACCGTTCATCTCCGTGACAAGGAACTGAGCAAACCCTCTGTATGCTTTTAGTTTCTTATACTGCCAAGAAGATATTCCTCAGAGGAAATCAGTTGTTTCTAGTTTAAAGAACTAGACAAGATAGATTTGGGCTGTGTCTTGTTAACCTCTAAGACTTCATCTTTCAACGTGAGCCTATTTTAAGATGCTGTGAAGTTCTGGATTTAGACTGATGGGCAGAACTGCATCCATGGACATGACTGAACACTGTCAGTGTCTGGAGGAACCCTCCACACCCTCATGATACCACAGAGAGACCATTCCCTGGTTCTGAAATGGACACGTGGAAGCACAAACTCCAGACTCTTCATGGCAATGCCATTAGGAAACATTTGATGAGAAAGAGAAGGGGCTTGAAATGTAGTTGGCTGCTATTAACCTGTTGACACAACTAAAAAAGTTCCAATACAAAAGCCTCTCAAACACTTGCCACTGTCACAGAAAACAGCCCTGATTCACTGGCTTCCAGACAGGTGGCAAATCTTCACAAGAGTAAGCACACGAGGGCAACCTTAACTCCAAAGGGGGCATTCACCTCTCAGGGGAATCATTTCTTTCTCCTGGGAATTTTATATTAAGAGTTCAAGATTCAGTGGGTTCAGATCCTAAATAGGATCTGCAAGTACACTTGAGAGAATGCAGGTAGCCTGGTGATCTTTCCTGGAGACAGTTCAGATGACCTTAACTAGGATGACATATATTTTCATAAGATGCCTTGCACTACAGGACCCGTGCAGAATGGGAGTGACCCCTGGGGACCTGTATCTGTTTGACGGTCTCCATGCAGACTGAATTACTGCTGCTCATGACCTTGAGCTTAAAGGCGTCCTCTCATCTCTGCCACCAGAAATGAGAATTCTGAAGAATGAGATAGAAACCTATCTTCTGAGAGAGACAAGTTTGAGAATTCTAATCCCACGCCCAACGAGTTGTGTGATGACCAAAAGAAGCTTTTGGTAATAACATTTAAGCATTTCTGGTTCAGGGCATAATAAAAGAAATGTTTATGCACTGAGGTCTGGGGAAGTCATCCTGGCTTATACCTGAGTTAACTTGAATTTTTTGCCAACAGCCTGTTTGTGAACTATCAAACAGACATTATACATCTTCTTTAATTATTAAAGAAAAGGTACACTGACCAGAAGTAAAGATTATCTGTGTTAAAAATAAAGTTATATGCCTCCCAACCTCGGACACCAGTGCTGGTCCTCCTTCCATGATAAAACTCCCTTCCCAGGTGCCAAGGCCATAATGACTGGCTCTGTACGTGCTGATCTGGTTTTCTTGAAACCCTGAAGGAATGTATTCTTGACTTATTTGGTATTCTTTGTTCTGACAAGACAGAAAACTGCTGGCAGCCCTGCTTCCCTGGAGCAAATCCTGAGAGACTTATCAGAGAAGCTGTCTTCTGGGCTAGGGTCCTTGTGCTCACTCGTGTCTGGCTGTTTGAGACCCTACTCGGTGTGGCTCAGATAAAACTTTCTCCTATTCCTGTTATTGTCTGTTTATTATTTTCATCAATAGGTATTGCAGGAATAGCTTGGGCATAGGGTTGTTGACTTGGTGATGGGGACTGTGACACAAACACTCCTTCCAATATCCTACACATGAAGGAGGTCCCTGCAGCCATCAAATCTCTGGACAGACTTCCCAGGCTGAGCTGACTGGCTGGCTGGTCACTGAAAACCCAGGAGGATCAGTGCACTGACCGTCTGGCCCAAGCTGACCCACTGCAAGTCAGGGGCCAAAATTCAGGCATCTCTCCAGCTCCACAGAGTAATGTTTGCTGTTGACATGAAGGGGGAGAGCGAGACGGGTTTGTTACCCCTGTCTACTTGGACTTCAGAAATGTAAAAGTCTTCGGTTAAAGTCAGTCAAATAAAATAAGAGGATAACAATGCAGAGAGATAAAAGGTACTTCAGTGACAACCTAGGGGCTGTGATAAAAACCAGCTTCACTCAAGAGGTTTTCAGTTTAGTTAACACACGTCCTGTGAGTTTGGTAGTAGTTATCTCATGGTGGTTTTCTGCAGTGGATCCTCAGGCTTAAGAAAAAGGTTAACAAGAAAGAAAACACCATACATTGCTTTCTACTCCCTCCAGGGGCTTATATGGTTGGTTAAAAGTTTTTAGAGCAAGGAAAAAAGAATTGGTAAAAAAAGAATGCAGATGTACTTTAACTGCAAAGTGATAGCCAAGCGACATCTCCGCGCTCAGGCACACACATTCACTGTTACCAGAAAACTGAAATAAGCTTGGAACCTCCCCCTCTAATGTTTGTTCATTTCAAGGCCAACAATGGAGCACACCCCATTAAAATCACACTTATCCTTAAGGAATACAAATTTGCTCTAATTAACAATTTCGAAAGTATAGCTATAAAAGGTGAGCCACTTACCTCGCTCTAGAACCTTCTGTACTTTAATATGATTAGCACAGAATCCACTGTACAGTTTAAAGTGGTCCGCATAATAAAGGAAAGAGCCTCCGAGGGAAAACAGCAGTTTCTAGAAAGAGAGGGAAAGTTACGTCAGACATGGTTCATTCAATGTCCGCTGGCTCTGGCCTGGCATCTGACCGCTTTGAGTATTCGTCTTTCAGACACCAGGGCACTGTGCTTCAGGAAGGCATTGACTGAAGCCAGGGAGCGCCATTTGCCCAGCTGATGGACGACAGCCCGGGCATGCCTCTAGCAGATCTTCAGTCTGACTGAAGTTTCTGGCAGCAGAGCCTATTGACACAATGTGCAGTCAAGGACAAGAAAGAAAGTTCTATCTAAAAAATACATCCGACAGGGCAGGATATAAATAATCTGAGAGGCTCATTAATAAAGCCAGCTCTGCCTTACTTAGGACGAATGATGCTCGCCGTGTATTTCCTTAGTCCCTTTCTACTGCCTTCTGCTTTTCCCTCCCTGGAAGGACCTCATGGAAAAAAAAAAAAATGAAGTGGCTTCATTCATGTCCGACTCTTCGCGACACCATGGACTATAGCCCTCCAGGCTCCTCCGTCCATGGGATTTTCCAGGCAAGAATACTGGAGTGGGTTGCCATTTCCTCCTTCAGAGGATCTTCCTGACCCAGGAATCAAACCTGGGTCTGCTGCATTGCGGCAGACTCTTCACCGTCTGCGTCACTGGGGAGTCCTCTTGCCAGTCACCAATGCCCACTTGGAGACAGGGCTCCATAGAACCTACGCTTTCCTCCCAAGGTCACACAACCACAGAGATGCAGAATCAGATGCAGGAGGTGCTCCTGCCTCAGGAGCGATCGCCCTGCAGAGCCTTGGGCAGAGCTGAACAGGGAGTGCGGACATGTCAACAGCAGGCAGACTCCATAAAAGCTGGGCTGCCCAGACACCTGACTCCCAGGGCATTCACTCGAGGGAGAAGCGCAGCTTTTTTTTTACCATCTGCCAGAGGAATGACAGCACCAAACTTATCTTTTCAACACTCAAGGGACACCGCTTTCTCTTCCAGGGGAGAACTCTGCACCGTACCCACCTATATTTGCTTTAAACCTACATCTAAAATACTTACTCTGAACTGCGAGGGGGTTTCAAGTATGTTAAAGTCAGACGACGCTGAAATCCCATCCTCCAGGGTCTCGAGAAACACCTTTTGAAATTCAAGCATCTCTGGCAAACTTCCAAAAAGTGACTCCATCTGAGTGAAGACCAGGATTTGAAAAGAGGGTGTTAGCGATAAAGATCTAGACACCACTCTGAACTCCCAGATGCACAAATGAATCACAGTCATTCACCAAGAAGGAGACAGAAGTAAATCCTTTAAAGAAGACAGCATATTCATGAGGGGATAGAGTTCATACACAGAGGGTTATATACATCTCTGGTCCCTGTAATTCTAGAATAAGTTTTTAAGGGGATGTCAAGTTTCAGAATTCAAACTGAGGGGTAGGGTGTAGGGTTGGGGGGGAATGGAAGTCAGTAAGAGAGAATTAATAACTGTGAGTTAGCACTAAAAAGTCACACATTAAAAGGTAATTTGGGTCACACCTTCTACTACAAAAACGGCGCAGTCGTTCTTAACTCCTGCCACTGTGCTTGAGGGGACAGAAGCCACATAAACAGCTCTACGGGAGACCATGCCTAGGTCTCTCTGAAGATCCCTAAGTGTCTATGTTCCTTTGGGACCACTAGATAAAATCTAGGAGGTCTACTACAGTCCCCAACCTTTGGGGGGATCAATTTCATGGGAGACAATTTTTGCACAGCCAGGGGTGGAAGGGAGGGGATGGTTCCGGGATGAGTCTCACAAGGAGTGAAGGATCTCAGTCTCTCACACACACAGTTCACAGTAGGGTTCTCATGTCTATGAGAATTGAATGCCCCACTGAGGGCATTCAGGAGGCAGAGCTCAGGTGGTAATGCAAGCGATGGGAAGTGGCTGTCAATACAGATGAAACTTCACTCGCTCACCTGCTGCTCACCTCCTGCTGTGTGGCCCAGTCCCTAACAGGCCATGGACCAGTCCCGGTACCATGGCCCAGGAGTTGGGTGACCGCTGAACTAAAGGGCAAGCAGAGATTAACCTGTGGGTCGATGGACTGTGAAGGAAGTTATTTACCTCATCTTGGGTAAGAAAGGTCTCACTCTGAAGTGGCTCCAAATACAAGTCAAAGAGGCAGCTCAGATCCTGAAAGACAAAAGATGACAGTCTTTAACCCGTGAGTCTCCAAAACACCCAGGTATCGCTCTGGCTGCATCTCGGACTGGAGTTAAGAACGATGATGCTTCTGTCTGGTTGAGAGACTAGGCCCTGAAGGCAGTGGGAATCCTTGCTTACCTAATTCAAAGAGGTTAACAGTACAATACAATCAGCATCTGCATTTCACATTTTTCTTTATGGCGTGATCACCTACTCTGCGTATCTGAATGTTTTACTGGCAGAGCCAGGATCTTTCAGCTGCTGCAGCAGGAACACTCCTTTCCCTGAAGATAAGTGAGGTTTGGGCAGGAACTTCTGTCAGGCGTGGCCACATCTGCCGGCCAACCCGGCTTCCTTCTCTGCCTCAGGGAGCCGGGTGACGGCTCCAGCGTGGACAGCTGAGCCGAGGAGGACAGGACGAGGTCTCGGGAGCTCTTCAGCTTCATGCATTATCACAATTTCAAACTCCCAAACTCAAGCGCAAGAAAAATTTTCCAGAGATGAACATCATGATGTTTACTATCTAGGCCATCTTTGAGTCTTCAATTAAACCTGGGCTCTGACAGCACAGAATAGTGGGAGCTGATGTATTTACAAAACTCTTTAGATAAGTTTTGTTTTGTTTTTAATAATTTGAAGCCAAGACCAGCATATAGTTTAGTGATGGGAAAGATTTCTTTTTCTTGTTCACTGATTCTGAAGAATTTTGAGTCACAGAGTATTAGAAGTAGGTGACTACATCTGACTCCTCTTACAATCGAGAAATCCAGTTCTGGAGAGCTTGCTAAAGTTAGAAGCCTCCAGAACCTTGTGGTGCAGGTCCTGGGAGCAAGTGACCCTGAGAGTTTCACAATCAAACGGCCCAAGTCTAACCAGCCTCCAAGAACCCCATAGCAGCTGCTTCAGAGCAGAGAGAGGTGGGAACACAGGAGCGCTGCAAACTCCGAGCCAAGTGCAGAGGTGCAGGTTAGAGAGCAAGTAGAAGCCCATGTTCAACGTCAGCAACAAAAAGACATTTAAAAACAGCGTGGCGGGCACGCACGGACTACAGCAGCTACCAGGTGCCGGCTCCTTCATCAGAGGCGGGGGGCGCTGTGGTCACTCATGCCCACGAGCAGTGACACACTGAGGCCGGCCGCCCTGAGCTGGGACACGGGGGCCCCGAGGAGACAACAGGCGGGATTCTCGCAGGAAGAAAGGAGAGCCGCCCTTGTTATCCGCTTGGCCCACAGCATCCATTTTGGTCCCAGGCTAGGGTCACAATGCAGCGACTCTCCTGGACCCAGTGGTCTAGCAGTTAAATATACCGACAACAACAGGAATAAAAAGGAGCTTGGTCTGCTCTCAACTGTGTCCTCGGCCCTGCGGGTGGGGGCTCCTCAGACATCGTCAAGTGGCCACAACGCCCACCCTGCTGGGCATGGACACTGTCAGCTCCCTGGACATGCCCTCCATCTCCCCCTGTTTGATGCAGGATGAGACGTGGCGGGAAAGGCCATGAAACTGCCTTCTCTGCCGCTCTCCTTTGTCCCCTGCAGGACCACAAGGCGCAGGGGTAGTTCTCCCAGGCTGCCTCATTCGTTCTCCCAAAGGCCCTGCGTGAAGCTCTGGCAAAGTTCAGATAAAATGATGGTGATGTTAATAAATGTTAATAAATATGTCTGTGCAGAAAGGTGAGAGCGTGTGTGTGCACGCTGGCGCATGTGCCAAAGCCTAATTCAGGACTCAGCGTGTTAGACCTGGGACAAGAATGCCCCTGTCTCAGACCCCATGAGGGGCTCGGAGGGGGCCGCCCAAGGCCACACTGGCAGGTGGAGGCCAGGCCAGGCCTAGATTCTGCGCCTCCCTGCTGCCAGCAAGTAGCCGAGGAAGCGAGTTTAAAATCGTTCCAGCACATACTTCAAAAGAACTCTGTCTTTCCGGGAACCCGCATTTTTTGTAAAATGTTTCCCAAACTACTAACTGGAGCCCCTGAGATAAATAAATGGTCTCCCTGGGTTGTGAAAGGCCCAGCCGCTGCTCTGTGTGGTGGCTGCGGATGCCCAAGTGATGCCCGGTGCCTCCTCTGTGGGGCTCTGTCCTGCACGGTGATGCCTGCCCTCTGGGGCCTGTGCCAGCAGCTGCTTGTGAACACGCTGCTCCCTGGTTCCTCATCACCTAAAGTGATCTCCGTCCCCCTTTCCCTAAACCAGTGCAGGCTCCCTTCCCACAGATTGCAAATGACAAACTAGAACATCTGTTTCCATAGTGAAAGCTACCTTGGTAACAGAAATGAGCGGGGAGTCTAAATTCTGCAAGCCCGCTCAGCTCCTCCACCCTCTCGCCCTCCCAGGCAGCAATTTGCCACTTCAGGGAGCAGGCATCTCCCAGGTTGAGTGCCAGGGTCCTGGGGAGATACAGCCAGGAGCCCCTGCCAACATACAGCTGGCCATCACAGGAGGGGAGCAGGGAATCATGACGGCATCTTCCGTTACCTTCACATAGGACTTCTCTGTGTCCATGAGCTCCTGGATGACTTTCCGGAGGCGATCTGCATCAGAGAGGTGGCGAGCCAGTGGCCTTGGAGGAGGGTCCTGACCCTCCCTTGGTCCTTCCATGCCGTTGGTCTGGGTGTTGTTAAAATTCCTACACAGCGCGGTGATCTGCTCAGCACTCTGGGAGGGTACAAGAGGCACAGAACATTCTCCATCATTATCAGCCTCCCATAAAAAAAAAAAGCAGCTTGCAGTGACTCAGATTTCAGTTGGATGGTAAGAGAGTGTAAAAAACAAAAACTATATCAGCTCATCTATCAGCAAAATGCCCTCCCAAAGCTGATTGAATACTCATGTGCTTCATCCCTAAGCTGGAGATGATATTAGCTCCCAAAAGATGTTGTTAGGGTTAAGTGATGTGCTTACAATTGTTGTTACTGTTTAGTGGCTAGGTCATGCCCACCTCTTTGCAACCCACATGGACTGCAGCCTGCCAGCCTTCTCTGTTCATGGGATTCCCCAGGTAAGAATACTGGAGTGGGTTGCCGTTTCCTTCTCCAGGAGATCTTCCTGGAGGAACCTGTATCTCCTGTGTTGCAGGTAGATTCTTTACCACTGACCCACTAGAGAAGCCCTTTTGTGCTTACAATGGTAAGTTCTTAATAAATATTAGCCATTATTGTTTGCATGTAGCCGACTTACTTTAAGCATTTGTCTTGGCTTTCAGTTCAGTTCAGTCGCTCAGTCATGTCCGACTCTTTGAGACCCAATGAATCGCAGCACGCCAGGCCTCCCTGTCCATCACCATCTCCCGCAGTTCACTCAGACTCACGTCCATNGTTTGCATGTAGCCGACTTACTTTAAGCATTTGTCTTGGCTTTCAGTTCAGTTCAGTCGCTCAGTCATGTCCGACTCTTTGAGACCCAATGAATCGCAGCACGCCAGGCCTCCCTGTCCATCACCATCTCCCGCAGTTCACTCAGACTCACGTCCATCGAGTCCATGATGCCATCCAGCCATGTCTTGGCTTAGAGCTCCCCCAAAGCAGACCCTGAGGCAAGGATTCAAATACAAGTATCATTGGCATTCTGCGTCCGCAGGATCCACCAACCGCAAATTTAAAATATTTAGGGGAAAAATTGGAAGGAATTCTCTGGTGGTCCAAGTGGTTAAGATTTTGTGCTTTCACTATTGTGGGGGGCCGGCTCAATCCCTGCTTGGGGAACTAAGATCCTGCAAGCCTTGCCACATATATCATGAAAAATTATATATATTTATATAGAAAAATTTTACATATATATGAAAAAAATTCCAGAAAGTTCCAAAGAGCAACTCTTGAATTTGTCCACGTTCAGGCAACTATTTACATAGCATTTATATTGGATTTACCACTATTTACGTAGCATTCTATTAGCTATTATAAGTAATCTGGGGATGATAGAGAATGTAAGAGAGAATGTGCATATCTTGTATGCAAATACGACACCATTTTATAGAGACTTGAGTGTTTGGGGAAGGGAGTCCTGGAACTGGCCCCCCATGTATACTGAGGGGTGACTGTAGTGTACTGGGGAGAGGGTCCTGAGGCACCAGTAGATGCTTCTGAAGAAGGGGGATCGAGAGAGAAGGCAGCAGGTTACGGGGATGTTCCCACAATGACCACGGAGGACAACTGGAGCTCAGTGTGACTGTGTGCTCCAGGAGACTGAGCAGGACCCCTAGAAAGACACCCCACCGAGGGGTGAGGAGGCTGGGTTCTTACCCACCAACTCCCTGTCTCTGCTTGAAGGCTGCTCCCGAGGGCAGCCTTCAGGTTTAGAGGAACAAGTTTAGGGACATGGCGAGGCAGGGGTGGGGGTGGGCCTGGCAGAGCTCCTAGAATCTGCATCCTTGTTTTCTGATCATTAAATGAGCTGAAGTTCCTCTACATATTCAGTGGGTCGACCCTATAGTGACAGTAATGCAACAAAACAACTGTGTTCATTCTCTGCTAGTTTTAATGGAGATACTAAGATAGGAAATAAATTATGTAACTTAAAAACATGTATAAGTTTCCATCAAATCAATGCAGCATTGAGAATAATATGTGGAGTTTAAACTCCAACTCTACCTTGAATCGCTTAACATTTCCTCAATACTTATCACCTGAAGCTAGAAAGTGTGGCTAATATTTTTTCACATTGCTGTGGAATAGCTAAGTTTTCATGAAAAAGAAAAAAAAAAAAATCCCTCTTTTCCCCCCAAATCACCAAGCTTTGCTGCTGCTGCTTTAACAGATGCAATAATATGCTTCCCCAATAACTGAAACCACTCAAGTTTTTAGGGAAAATAACATATTAAGTTCTTAGGACTTTCCTGGTGTTCTAGTAGTTAAGACTTGTGAGGGTTCAATCCCAGTTCAGGGAGCTAGGATCCCACATGCTTTGGGGCCAAAAAACCCAAAACATAAAACAGAGGTAATTTTGTAACAAATTCAATAGACTTTAAAAATGGTCCACATAAAAAATTCTTTAAAAAAAAAAAAAAAACTTTCCCATGCATCCAGGAAAGGGTTCAGATACTAGAGTGATAATTAACACTTGTGAACTCCATTCCTAAACTGAGAAATTTATGTTACATAATCTGATCATTTGTGTCTTTTTCATGTGAAAAGAGGAAAGTAGCTGACATTTCCAAAATAAATAACTGCCTCAGAGAAAAAGAATGAATGATTTGGCCACATAAAATGTACTCTTTTGTGCTACAAAAAACCCAAAAAACACCCAAACAAAAAACCTAAGGGCAACAACCCCAAAACAATGTTTAGAGGCTAATCAAAAACAGGGGGAAAGTTTGCATAGTAGATAAATGACAAAGTACTATATAAAGATTACAAATCAATTGAAAAGGACAAATATCTAATAGAAAAGTAGATGAAGCTCAAAAGCAGTTGAGAATTTTTTCTGTTATAGAGTCTGACCATTTGTGATATTTCTGAATGAAAAGGAAAATCATATATAAATGGCCTAGGTTTCTAAAGGAAAGAAGTATAGAGTTTGATATGGAATGTTAAAGTATAAGGAGGAAGGTGCATGATCAAAAATATGAAAAGATGTTCAAGCTTATTATTCATCAAATATTGCAAATTTAAAATGAGAAAGTGGCACCTCCCAACAAATTGGTGAAGGTTATTAGAAAGATCATTGAGACCTACCCAACAATGAA
This sequence comes from Oreotragus oreotragus, assembly GCA_006410675.1. Taxonomy (NCBI): domain Eukaryota; kingdom Metazoa; phylum Chordata; class Mammalia; order Artiodactyla; family Bovidae; genus Oreotragus; species Oreotragus oreotragus. The sequence goes on along the minus strand of SJYX01013020.1, from coordinate 17,848 downwards.
TTGGGGCCAGGGACCCAGACATCCTTACACTGTTCCTAGGAATGTAACAGTTCTAGATGGCAAACTGACAACACGCTTCATATTTCTTTGGATAGCTCAGGAATTTCAACCTAGCAAGTTCTACTCACAGGAATTCAGCCTAAGGAAATAATTGGACAAATGTCTGAACATAATCTCAACAGATGCTGTGTCAGTCAGGGCTTTTCAGAGAAACAGAACTAATATTATATATATATGTTTAGAGAGAGAGAGGGATGGATCTATTTTAAGGAATTGGCTTATGCCACTGTGAGGGCTGGAAGGCTGGCAATTCATCCAAGAGTTGAAGTGCAGTTTTGAGTTTGAAATCCATCAAGGCAGGTCAGTAGGCTGGCAATTCAGGAAGGATTGCTACCATTACAGCCTTGAGGCAAATTCCTTCTCCAGAAACCTCAGTTTTTGATGTTGCAGCCTTTAGCTGATTGGATGAGGTCCATCCAAATCAGTAATCTGCTTTACTCAGAGCCAACTGATTACAAGTGTTAACCACATTATTTTATTATATGTTATATCTACAAAATACCTTCACATCTACACCTTCAATACATGAGTACTGAACAAGCAACTGGGCACCACAGCCGAGCCTCAGAGACACATAAAGTTAACCATAGCAGATGGTCAAGACTGACTTCACAGATTAACAGGAGTCAACAAAAGCAGCTCTTAGTTCAACACCCCATTTTCCCTTCTTGTGTCTCCTCACTAAAATTTGGGTGTTGACCACATGCCCTTACTTTTTTTCTTTTTAATTTTTAATAGAGTATAGTTGACTTACAGTGTTGTGTTATTAGTCTCAGGTATACAGTACAGCGAATCAGTTATACATGTACATTCATCTACTCTTTTTTAGGTCATTAGAGTATTGAGTAGTCCCCATTTTCCCTTCTTGTGTCTCCTCACTAAAATTTGGGTGTTGACCACATGCCCTTACTTTTTTTCTTTTTAATTTTTAATAGAGTATAGTTGACTTACAGTGTTGTGTTATTAGTCTCAGGTATACAGTACAGCGAATCAGTTATACATGTACATTCATCTACTCTTTTTTAGGTCATTAGAGTATTGAGTAGAGTTCCCTGTGCTACACTGCTGCTGCTAAGTCGCTTCAGTCGTGTCCGACTCTGTGCGATCCCATAGACAGCAGCCCACCAGGCTCCCCCGTCCCTGGGATTCTCCAGGCAAGAACACTGGAGTGGGTCCTTATTAGTCACCTATTGTATATATACTAGTGTGTACACGCCCATCCAGTCTCCCAGTTTACCTCTCCTCCTTACCCCGGTAACCCTAAGTTTGTTTTCTACATCCGCAGCTCTATTTCTGCTTCATAGATAAGTTCATCTGTACCTTTTAATAGAGTCCACAAAAATGTGATATCACATGGTATCTGTCTTTGTCTTCACTCAGCATGATGATTTCTAGGTCCATTCGTCTTGCTGTAAATGGTGTTATTTCATTCTTTTTCATGGCTGAGTAGTATTCCATTGTCTATATGTGCCACATCTTCTTCATCCATTCCTCTGTCCATGGACATTTAGGTTGCTTCCATGACCCACTCTTTCTTAGGTCCAAGATACCACATGCTTCTGGATTTCCCATTTCTTTACTCCTTAGGCAATGGCACCCCACTCCAGTACTCTTGCCTGGAAAATCCCATGGATGGAGGAGCCTGGTAGGCTGCAGTCCATGGGGTCGCTAAGAGTCAGATACGACTGAGCGACTTCACTTTGACTTTTCACTTTCATGCATTGGAGAAGGAAATGGCAACCCACTCCAGTGTTCTTGCCTGG
>SJYX01013019.1:16512-26886 GCA_006410675.1 Oreotragus oreotragus | reverse complement strand
CATAGACACACAGAGTCAGACACGACTGAAGTGACTTAGCAGCAGCAGCAGCAAAAGAAGTGAAGTGAAGTCGCTCAGTCGTGTCCGACTCATTGCGATCCCATGGACTGTAGTCTACCAGGCTCCTCCATCCATGGGATTTTCCAGGCAAGAGTACTAGAGTGGGGTGCCATTGCCTTCTCCAGGGGATCTTCCTGACCCAGGGATCGAACCCAGGTCTCCTGCACTGCAGGCAGATGCTTTACCCTCTGAGCCACCAGGGAAGCCAAATTTTATATCAATGGATATATGTCTACCCAGTTAAAAACCATTTCCCAGCCTCTCTTTAGATACAAGCCTTAATGAGCTCTAAGCAGGAATTTTCACTAAGGGCACTCATGCAGTGATAAGTGCATATTGTGCCTCTTTATCTTTACTGTTACCTGGTATAGACATGACAGATGGAGAGCAGTGGCTGCCTGAGGCCACAGATGGCCTTCAGCACTGGGGCCACGGGCCTGGTAGGCCACAGGAGAGACGAGCCTAAGTGGCAATAACACCTTGGAGCTTCCATGCCAGCTTTGGTGTACATTACATCAGAGAGATTTATCCCATTTATCCATATGTGTATTTCATATAGCTGTATTTCATATATCATCAACTTGTATATTTCATACATATATATGGAAGTGTTAGTCACTCAGTCATGTCCGACTCTTTGTGACCCCATGGACTGTAGCCTACTAGTCTCTGCCCGTGGAATTCCCCAGGCAAGAATACTGGAGTGGGTTTCCATGTCCTCCTCCAGGGGATCTTCCCGACCCAGGGATTGAACTCCAGTCCTGCATTACAGGCAGATTCTTTATTGTCTGAGCCACCAGGGAAGCTGTACACATAAATATGTGTGCTAAGTAGCTTCAGTGGTGTCTGACTCTCTGTGACCCTGTAGACTGTAGCCTGCCAGGCTCTTCTGTCCATGAGCTTCTCCAGGCAAGAATACTAGAGTATTCTCCAGGGAATCTTCTCCAGGTGATCTTTCTGACCCAGGGATCAAACCCGTGTCTCTCATGTCTTCTTCATTGGCAGGTGGGTTCTGTGTCACTTGGGAAGCCTATATATGTGTATATATATATATATATATATATATAGACACACACATATCTGGTGGATTCCCTCAATATTTCTTCTCCCTCTTTCAGCAGTCTCCATGACATTACACTGTTCTACTTTTCTTATTTTCTGTACACTTACCGCTTTTTTAGTACTTTACAGTCTTTTGTATTATGTTTATTGTCCGCCTCTGTTAAAATATCAGCTCTACTAGGGCAGGGGTCTCTGTCTGTTTTGCTCACTAAAGTATCCTACGTGCTTAGAACAAAGTCTGGCCCATGGTAGGTGCTTAGGAAATAGTTATTGGATGCATGGATGTGCTTCTGTGTACAAAAAATGTTAGTGAAATACTTGACAACATAAGAATAAAGTATAAATAATAGAGAACATAATCTTCCTTGCATATGTGGAATACACCCCTGGATTTTGTGTGTAATGTTGGTTATTAAAATTCAAGAAAGCATAAGGGATTAGAGAAGGGCTACAGAAGGGCGGCTGGAGAGGGCTGGGTGTTACGGTGAACTTTAAAAGATTAGGGTTGCATAGTTCAGCCAGCCAGGATGAAAGGAAGGTTAACCAAAGTGCATAAATTCTGCATGGAGGATTTCTCCACCATGAAGTGTCTCGTTCAGTCTCAGTCGCCCTCTGTCTCTAGCTCCACCAGGCAGAGTTAGAGGCTCCTCCTCTATCCTTTCTACTTTCACGAAATCACCTGACTTATAGAACTTTTGAATGTTTCACTTTCTAAAGCATACCCTGTGGAGCTCATGTATTAATAGGTGTTATGCAAAGAGAAATCATGTAAATAATTCCACAGAGAGTCTAAATACATAATTTCTTAATAAGTAATTTAAAAGAGCTAAGGCTATTTAGCGGAGAAGGCAATGGCACCCCACTCCAGTACTCTTGCCTGGAAAATGCCATGGACGGAGGAGCCTGGTGGGCTGCAGTCCATGGGGTTGCGAAGAGTCTGACACAACTGAGCGACTTCACTTTCACTTTTCACTTTCATGCACTGGAGAAGGAAATGGCAGCCCACTCCAGTGTTCTTGCCTGGAGAATCCCAGGGACAGGGGAGCCTGGTGGGCTGCCATCTATGGGTCACACAGAGTCGGACACGACCGGAGCGACTTAGCAGCAGCAGCAGCAAGGCTATTTAGAATATATTGATGACTTTTGGAAGTTAATGCCTATGGAACAATCCTGCCTCTCATACACTTGTTTTGGAGTCAGTCTCAGAAAAATGTACAAACATGAAGAACTATGAGTTTATCAGTTTTTGTTTTTAAGTGAATAGGTTAAACCACAAAAGAGAAAATACAATAATTTCCTGTAGAATGTTAGCATTTAGTATCATAATCACTAGTAACCCTCTTATTTGTAGTTTCTCTCCTTTGGCTTACTTTTCGTACTTCTGTGAGGAGAATTTGAAAAATTACATTGCTCTGTGCCCATTTTTTTATGCTAATAGAGCAAAATGTTCATCTGCACAAGTATTTCACAACATGTCTTGAAGTTTGTTTCTATAAATGCCTTTATTTTGTGTGTGTGTGTTTTTTTTTAATAGGCCGTATTCTAAAGGAAGATACTGTGGCATTAATCAACCATTTTTTGAGAAAATATAACATGATTGCTGTTGTTTTGTCACTAAGTCATGTCAGACTCTTTTGTGACCCCATGCAGTGTATGTAGCCTGCCAGGCTCATCTGTCCATGGGATTTCCCAGGCAAGGATACTGGAGTGCGTTGCCATTTCATTCTCCAGGGAATCTTCCTGATCCAGGGATCGAACCTGCGTCTCTTGCATTGCAGGCAAATTCTATACCACTGAGCGGCCTAGGAAGCCTCTAACATGGTTGGATTTACATATATGTGCAAATATTATTTATATAGAAATGGTCTCAGGGAATAATGAATCCATTCTCAGGCACTGAGGTATATTTACCTCAATAAATGTTACTATTAATGATGGGGATCTTTTGGATCCTCATTGACTTCATCCAAGGAATGACTCGGGTTTCTAGGGGTGATAATTTGATGGGGAGTGTATTTTCTGCAGATGGTTCTCTGCCAGTATTCTTCAGGATGGTCTTCATGCAAGGAAGATTGGCCCTACCTATCAGCCAGTAGGGTGAAAAATCACTGTTAAAAAAAGGAATGGTCCTCTTGCCAGCTAAAGAAACTGATACTTTTTATCCTCCTCTAGTCACAATGATCAACACATTAATTCACTGTGTACAAAGGGCATGCAGCTCAATTATTTACTAGAGGCATAAATTAAATGCTGAGCATAGTTCAGGAGGCAGAGCATCTTTCTTTCTTGAAAAAGTAAAAGGAGAGAGAAAAGCTTTAGAAGTTTCTAATCTGGCCTGTTCATATTACAGTGAGCAAATCAAGTTTAATCCTTTTCAGCATTGAGCTTTAAATTTTTATGCTTTCTACCTGTTATACAGTAGAAACTGGCATGCAGATCAGCCATAGTGCTTGTTTCTTTTTATCAGAACAAATGTCTCCATTCCCACCCAGGGACTTGTGTATTCTTTACCCTTTCTCTTCCAAATGACCTGTCAAAACTCAGAAATGTCATGTTAATGTTTTATGGAGAGACTATCCCAGCTGCTTCAGGAAATGGCAGCATCCCTTCAATAATTTACATGGTGTTTCTGCTCCACTTTTTCTGGTGCCTGTAAAGTTTCAGCAGTGAAAAGCCAGACAGCAGTAAGGCTTCTCGGCAGCATGTTTGTCTCTAGAGCTTTGTCCACTTCGAATCCTACTTTTTTCCTTCTCAAATAAAGCCCAGCAATTTCTGCTTTCTAGTCTAGTTGGAACCCTCAGTCACGTTTCATACAGGGGCTGTGTTTCAAGTTCATTTTGTGACTCAAGTTTCACACTTGTTTTTCCCTGTTGGATTTATTAACTGTACTTTGTAATTAGCAATTTACTTTATATTAACTTGTTCATCAACGATTCTATCCATGAATATCTTTGTTTCCTTACCTTGAAGAAAATGTTCTGGCTGAGAAGAGAGGGGATATTTCTTTTGTGCCGGTTTGATTTATTCATCTAAAATCTGGCACATTAAAGACCCGAGTATTTTTCAAGCTTAAAAAATACTATCATGAACAAAATTTGCATTTGGTTTAAATATGGTGTGGTGGAAAGAACAAAGGCTTCACAGTCACAAAGGCTAGAATCAAGTTGTAGTTTTGTCCCTGACCTTTTGGGAATCATAGTCAAGGATCACTTTTCATCTGTGAGTTGGGAATTCTAATTGTCTGACGTCTCCTAGGACCTGTGTGAGGATAAAATGAGATGCTGTATTTAAATGTTTCATAAATAGAGGATCTTTAATCAGATCCTTTCAGTCTGTGAGTCACACATTTTGACCTTTGTACCAACTTTTCCAGGCCTTTGTGCTCTGAGTCAACCCAAGTCCAAGTGGGCAGGACTTATTAGAAGTAACATCACCTCCTGGCTTCTGAAGTGTGAAAACACCTCCCAAACTAGAAAGCTGTAGCAATGAGTGCAGTTTGGTGTAGTCTTGCGTCAGAAAGTGTGAAGGTGTTAGTAAAACCATTTCTGCTAATTTCCTTCTAATAAAAGAATGCCCCACACCAAGGCCTGTTCATCTTTTTCTAAATTCTCATTCTGAGGCATTAAACAGCATATACTTTTTTTGGGTGGGGGGAAGAACCTTAAACTTACAGGTCTTTGGTAAATATTTTTTAAATGATAGAGCATACACTTTTCTTTAGGGATTAATTTCCAGGGCAGGTTAGTTTCTATACATAATCTAAAGTCTTAGTTTATAGAACAAAAATCTAGCATCCATCAAGAGGGACATATTTTCCATTTTGAAAATGTGTATTTGGAATTTTACTTTACATATAGACTTTTAAACATAGCATTGTGTCATGACAACTGTATATAAATCTGAATGCATCATCTTATGATATTTTTAATTGCCCTGTATCTAAATGGTTTGCACATAGTTTTAGAGATTTCCCAACTTTAGTTCTAGTATTATCTCCCTTGCTGCTGCTGCTGCTGCTAAGTCACTTCAGTCGTGTCCGACTCTGTGTGACCCCATAGAGGGCAGCCCACCAGGCTCCACCATCCCTGGGATTCTCCAGGCAAGAATACTGGAGTGGGTTGCCATTTCCTTCTCCAATGCATGAAAGAGAAAAGGGAAAGTAAAGTCGCTCAGTCTGTCTGACTGTTAGCGACCCCATGGACTGCAGCCCACCAGGCTCCTCCGTCCATGGGATTTTCCAGGCAAGAGTACTGGGGTGGGGTGCCATTGCCTTCCCCGATCTCCCTTACTAAAATGAGTTATTACCTTGATATGGGGATAGTAAGTAGAGAGATTTAACTTGCATACATAGCATTTATAGTCAGCCTTATTTCTGAGCTTATCTTTCCTTTGATATAGGGAATTCAATCCTGTTTTTGCTAGTTACATAATTATTTGAACATGTTAGCTGATGAATAGATTCTTGTAGAAGGAATAAATAACTGTACTCTGTACTATCTTGACAGAATGATTTTTCTTAGAAGATTTTTGTAATCTTGTCCTTTCAGCACTTTACTATGGCAGACTTAGATAGTCTAAACTCTTGGGCCTGTTCAGTGTGAATTCATGAGGCAACTGATTTCGTGTCTCCAGGTAATCAGTGTCCTTACCTATAGAGTGAAGATACTAATGTCGACAGTTCTCGAGTTACCATAAGCGGATTCCATTGTTTTTCTCATCACTCGACTCAATGCCAGCTCCCTGATTTAGATGCTGTTACTCCTGCCTGGAATATCTCATGTGTGTTAGGGCACACACGCAATCATATGGAACTAATGACTTTATTATTCTATCTGTGTCAAATTTCCCTAGGTCTTCCTTACACATTTGAAGTAGAAATTAGGTAGAAGGAGAAACGTATGTGTTTGCGTGTATACAGAAATGGGAAAATTGTTGCAAAAATAGACTTTTGTTGTCTATAGGTGGACTGATTTTTCTTATGTAACAGAAGAAAAGGAAATTAATTTGTTGAACCAATAAAGGATGATTTGCTGAATTCTTAAGAATTCTTCTACTACTTGCAAATTAGGACACTGAGACGTGGGAGACCTACAACATCTTGGAGAAGATAGCTGCAGAGAATAGGGAACCTATGCACAATTTGGGGGCAGGATAGCCTTCTTAAAAATATGTGATGCAAATAATATTATCTATTCCAAGGAAATGACTTTTACCAGTTAACCTGAATATGTTGCTAAGACTTGCAAATGCCATAACTTTAAGTTCAACATTTTTATAATATGATTTTAAATGGAGTTGATTATTTTTCACTCATGGTTCTTTTTGCTCCTATACTCCGTGGCAGTATCTTACTGCCCACCCTCCCGCTCTCATCACAGTAGAGAGAAATATATTCCTGGCAGTCATCATGAGGATGTTTATCCTAAGTGTGTGGGTGCCAAGGCTCTTGTGTTGCAGAGTTCCAACTGTTAGCTCTCAATTTTGATCTTGGCTTAAGGAAGGACCACCCCCCATCTGCTACTTGCAGGAAAAAATAAACCACTCTCCATTGCTGCTCCATGACTGTGTCAGCAGATGTTACTACTGCCTTTAACTGGGCATGATCCATAACATTTATTTAATGAAACAACTCATGTTGTAAAATAACCTATTATTTGGTTTTCTGTTTTATGACTTATTAAAGAAACAAGCAAATAAGAGACTTTGCCTTTCCAGAGGGAGGTAAAGTGGAGACAGTGACCAATTTGGTTGTCTGTTATAATAAAATAATTAAACCTAGATAAAAATATTGTGGGTCACTGTTATAGAAAGTGAGCTATAAATATTAGGTATTGAGGACTTCTTGGATGCTAAAACACCTAGCTGTGACATCTCCTTTTTAAAGGAAGCTGGGCACTAAGAAGTGTGCTACACTTTTGGCAGAGAGTTGCTGGCTCAGTCACTGAGCGGTTTGGTCCCAGCTGCGGGTTGATTGATGGCACTGCATCAGAGAGCACTCTTAGGGGAGCTGTTTACCCCCATCTTCCATCTGGAGCTGCTGGGATATACTTCACTGTGATGATGGCTACTGAATGAGCTGCACTGGCAGCGCCTCGGAAGGATGGTGGCTGGGGAGCCGGCCCAGAATCAAAGGATGTCAGGGTAATGAATGGAGCTGAGCGCAAAACGTCCAATGCTTCTCAAACATGATGGGGTGGCAATTCGAAAAGAAGGATGGCACACGGCTTTTAAAACTACAAAGCAGGGAAACGTAACATTCCTTTGTTCTTTCATTTAGGGATCTTACTTTCTAGAGATTTATATCCATTCAAGGAAATATGGTAGTTATGACTGAAATAGAGTGACTTTGTTGACAACGACCTATTGTTTAAAATTCATTTGACCATATTAGATTATAAACTTCTTTTAAGGAAGGTATTCAATATTTTGGGGGGCACATAGACAACCAGTCTGACAGGTGCATTCGTGATCCACAGCTTCTTTAGGAATCTGTAATTATTATGTATTATGGAAACTATATATATTTCCATTTAATGGGAAATGGTACAGAAAGTCCATAAAAACAATACAGAAATGATAGTACAGAAAAGTATTTCCAAGAGGTGGACACACGCAAGCATATACTCCACCAACCACAGGTGCAATTGAGGTGAGTGCTAAGTATTACAGATAGGGTACAGGTGAGGACATGCCTGGGAATGAAGCCAGCAGGCCAGGGTCTAGAAAATCTCTGTGGAAGAGAGTTGTAAGGCAAGATCACGAGGATGGAGAGATGTGAGTTTCTGAGTTTTTTGAGGGGCCAGTTTATCCTGTTGCTTATAGTTATATATTATCACTCTGGCACTCTAGTTTTTCACAGTATTATTCATAATCTTTCCTTTTAATAATAAAATCCATTTTCTAAACTCTGCTGTTACAGAGCATGGCATGTAAAATATTCCAGAGATGAAAAGTGTAAGACTTTTAAGAAGAGTGAATACTTAGGCTAGATCCTGAGTTTGGTTTGAACTGGAGAAGTTTGGTTGGAGGAATAAAATCTGTGAGCATTACTTGTAACTTGATTATTGCAGTGATGAGATCAAAGTGGTAACTGAGGAAGGTGGACTTAGCTGTGTTGAGCTCCTTAGGATTGTTTCTGGAAAGGAGGGATGGAAGGCAAAAGGATCCTTAGGGAAGGTGGTTTGAAGGAAGGAAAGGTGAAGTAGTGAGAACACAGCTGAAGTATCTACATACCTTGGTTCTAACTCAAGCAAGGAAGGACCAGTCTGAGAGAGTTATGTTTGTCAGCACGTTCTTTTATGAAAGCTTTGTTCATCTTGCTATTCAGAGTCCATGGACTGACTCTCTTTCTTGTTATCCTGACTATGCCAGATATAATGACTTTGTTTCCCATTTTTGCACAAAGTTAATGTAGTACTTTCAAAAAAATTTTTTTTTCAGTAAAATCCATTTCTTAAACTATGCTGATTAGGTAAAAGAATGTGCTTTTTGGAAGTGAAATTGCATTGTGTATTCTTTTGCTTGGTAGGCAATATTTTTTTAAGGCCTGCATTCATAGACACTGAGATTCTCGTTAACTGAGGCAAGTACAAACAGGCTCAGAATCATTAACACTTGACAATCAGTAAAATTACGAACTAGGCACCTAATTTTTGCCCACTGCTTTGTATTTGTTGGCTTCTTAACTTCTCCACAACAATACCTTGACGTAGGGATGTAGTTAGTGAAAGGATGAGCAGAGATGTCTGAGCGGAAGCCCACCTTTTATCCATTACTCAGTTTTGCTTGGATTTTTCTATGTTTGATGGTCTAGAGGTTGAGTTTCTCAGTTTGACAACCTACCAGCGTCTTGTTAGCTACCTGCCCCAGGGAAAATGAAAGAAGGTAGGATATAAAATTCATCCTTCTTACTACTTAGTGTAGCTCTGATAAAAAGTTTTGCTAAAGAGGAAATTAAAACAAATGCCTCAAACTAAAACTGGGCTTAATAACTATAATTTAAAGTTTAAAAATTCCCTTTCTGATGTAGAAAACTGTGACTCCAAAAAGGAGTCACAATGTGAAGCCTATCAATCTAAAGTCAATATTTTAAGGGAATAAAAGTTTTCCATTCTTTCTTATGCTTGCATAAAGTATGATTGACCCTGTTTTACTAGATATAAGTATTGCTAAATATACTAAACATTCTTTTAAAGCATTTAGCTCAAGTTACAGTTTTTTTAAAAGATATTTTTCATTTTAAATGTGCTTGCTGTTTACTTGCATCTTAAATGGTGTTTAGGAAGGGGGTTGTGCTTTGCTTGGGTGGGCTTAGAATTTATGTACTAATTTTGGCTCACTCATAACTTGGCACACCAGTATCTGTGGACTCAGGCAAAGTCTCACCCAGCAGGTTTCACCTGGGTTTTTTCTTTTTATAGAAATTGAACTGTAACTTTCATTCTGTATCTTTTTAAAAAACAAATGTGTCAGTACACTGCTTCCCAGGTGGCTCAGTGGTAAAGAATCCACCTGTCAACGTGATCCCTGGGTGAGGAAGATTCCTTGGAGGAGGAAATGGCAACCCACTCCAGTGTTCTTGCCTGGGAAACCCCATGGACAGAGGGGCCTGGAGGCTATAGCACATAGGTTTGCAAAGAGTCGGTCACAGCTGAGCGACTGAGCACACGTTTACCTCTGAAAAAATTTATGGAAGATTATTATTTACCTTAACTTCTGAAAAATTTATGGGAGATTATTTTCTGAAAAGGATTATGCAGAAGTTTATATTTGGATCTGTTCAGTACATTTGAGTCAGACATTTGTTGTGGGCTGGATTGTGTCACTCTAAAATATATGTTCAGATCCTAACCTTTGAATGTGACTTTATTTGAAATAGGGTCATTGCACATGAAATTAAGCTGAGGTCAAACAATTACAGTGGCCCCTAATTCAGTGACTGTGTTTATAAGAAAAGGAAAATTTGGACATAGGCACAGAAACACACAACAGAGAATGCCACGTGAAGACAGAGGCACAGGTTAGAGTCAATGTGTCTATAAGCTAAAAGGCAGCAAGAATTGCCAGCAACTCCCATAGTATATGGAGAAGGCAATGGCACCCCACTGCAGTACTCTTGCCTGGAGAATCCCATGGACGGAGGAGTCTGGTGGGCTGCAGTCCATGGGGTCGCAGAGAGTCGGGCACGACTGAGACTTCACTCTCACTTTTCACTTTCATGCACTGGAGAAGGCAATGGCAACCCACTCCAGT
>SJYX01013019.1:0-14440 GCA_006410675.1 Oreotragus oreotragus | reverse complement strand
AAGCCTTCCTGGCTCAAGATAAAAGGATTCAAAACAGTTGTATGAATTCTTAAGCAGTAAATATCATCTACGCAATAAGATGTATTAGATGTGCTACTGTTAGAAATCAGTGTGTGATCCTGTCTCTCAGAAAAGAGGAAGGTGTTGGGGATAAGGAGGGTGAACACATACCAGCAAGGGGACACTTATTTTGAAAAGTTTGAATCTCCACACTTAACCAACCTTGCTTATATTTTGTCATTTATAGCTGGGGAAAAATAGCCTTCACCTGAACATCAGTTTGTTGAATAAAAAATGGCTAAAAAGAAAACTTAAGATAGCTGCTGCTGCTGCTGCTAAGTTGCTTCAGTTGTGTCCGACTCTGTGCGACCCCATAGACGGCAGCCCATCAGGCTCCCCCGTCCCTGGGATTCTCCAGGCAAGAGCACTGGAGTGGGTTGCCATGCCTTCTCCAATGCAGGAAAGTGAAAGTGAAGTCTCTCTCAGTCGTACCCGACTCTTCATGACCCCATGGACTGCAGCCCACCAGGCTCCTCCATCCCTGGGATTCTCCAGGCAAGAGCACTGGAGGGGGTGCAGTTGCCTTCTCCATAAGATAGCAATAACTATCAAGAAAGATAAAGTCTGATTTAGGAAACCAAGCACTAACTGGGCGCTATGTGCTACTGCTGTTGCGTGTGTGGTCTTATTCTTCAGTGTGCCCCATGAGGTACAAAGATCAGGGGCAGTTTCCCCTATTATTTTTTCACTCAAGGAAACAGCATCAGGGATGTTTAATGACTCAGTTGAGGCGGCACAGCTTGTCATTTGCAGGGTCAGGATCCAAACTTGTAATCCAAGTCTTTGGACTCAGATAGTCACCAGTTGCCTCTATTATGCTATACTGCATTGAGATGATCTCTCTACTCTTCTAGAATATAGAATGTTCATCAAACACCCAGACTGAAAGAAAGTTCAATGAAAGAGATTCAGAAATGGCTTCTTACTTGGGGACCGGAGACTGATCTGAAAGATCAGGTCTATGTACTTTAAACATTTATATGAATTAACTGATCATTTTTATAAAAGGATCTTTCCTTAGTGCCCAGCACCTACACTAACTAAGGAAAAGTGTAAACAATCAGCAGCCATGAAAAGAATCGTATGCAATGGGTTCTGATATTATTTTTTAGTTTTTGCTTATGAAGATTTTGCTGAAAATGCATTACTTGAGGCTGGGATTTGTCTGCAGCTGGTCTTGTGGGTTCCTCCATGGAGTGCCTCAGGGAATTTGCTACTGATAGGGTGGTTTGCTTCCCTGGTGGCTCAGATGGTAAAGCATCCGCCTGCAATGTGGGAGACCCGGGTTTGATTCCTGGGTCGGGAAGATCCCCTGGAGAAGGAAATGGCAATNGAGGCTGGGATTTGTCTGCAGCTGGTCTTGTGGGTTCCTCCATGGAGTGCCTCAGGGAATTTGCTACTGATAGGGTGGTTTGCTTCCCTGGTGGCTCAGATGGTAAAGCATCCGCCTGCAATGTGGGAGACCCGGGTTTGATTCCTGGGTCGGGAAGATCCCCTGGAGAAGGAAATGGCAATCCACTCCAGCACTCTTGCCTGGAAAATCCCATGGACGGAGGAGCCTGATAGGCTACAGTCCATGGGATCGCAAAGAGTCGGACACGACTGAGCGATTTCACTTTCACTTTCAGGGTGGTTTGCAAGGCTTTTGCCATTTAACTAAGTCTCAGTATTGACTTTTGCAATGGACCCAACTTCGGAGAATTGAGTACTGGGTCTTGACCAATTGACACCCACAATGGTGGCATAATGGCAAAATGTACTTATTATCCATCATGCCCTAAATTGTGCAGGTTCATGTTCACAAATGCCCTTTTAACCCTCCACCCAAGATAGAATGATTTATAGACCCTCTTCTCTCCTCAGTTTGTCTGAATATTCTCTTATCTCCTAAGCCAAGAAAGCTCACCTGAGATTTTTGTCCCAGCAAAGGTATATTGACATATAAAAATACCTTCCTTTCTTCTTTCTCTTTCTCACCTAGCCTTTTTTTGACTTTGTTGTGCTTATAACAGACTTTCCCCCTTACTTTTACTTTGAATATGTCTCTGCAGGAAGGATATTTCTGGTTGTTGCAGTCAGACTGCACTGCCAAAAGCATCTTCTGGGGACTCTGAGTGGGTCATTGCAGCTATTAGGTTCCTTTTACCATTCAGAAGTCAGCTTGCTTTTTTATATATTTTGTATGAATCTAAGTCCATTTAGACACCAGTTTTCTGATTTTCTATTCACTCTTCTGTTGAGAACATATTCACCCTTAGAGAAGTTCTTTTCTTACGAAATGTGCAAATTATCAGAATTTTGTACATAAAAATAGAAGTTAAGTCACGTCCAACTTTTTGTGACCCCATGGACTATAGCCCACCAGGCTCCTCCGTCCATGGGATTCTCTAGGCAAGAATACTGGAGTGGGTTGCCATTTCCTTCTCCAGGGGGTCTTCCTGACCCAGGGATCAAACCCAGGTCTCCCGTATTAGAGACGCGTTAACCTCTGAACCACCAGGGAAGCCCATACTACACTTGATCTTAGCCAAAAGGACGAAGTAGAAACTAAAATATACCTCCCCCTGCCTCATGGAGAGTTCCCACTAGAGGGTGTCATTGAGCTGTTATGGTGTACAATGACCTGCTCCTACAGAGGGTTTATTGCCTGACTGTCTTGTTTCTTGGGTGAACAATGTGGATAGTCTGACATGCAAGTGGGGAAGTAGTGATACTCTGTGGTCCTAAGCTTCTACATGTCCAAATGGGAAAAAATGAAGGGTTTTGTATATATTTTTAAATTTGTTGAACAAACTCACAAGGCAACTATTTCTTCACAAACAAGTGCACGCTAGTACACACACACACACATAAAGCTGCACAAAACCCTGAAGATGCTTGGCTTTAGTAGAGGTACTCTTTGCTCTAGAGCTCAATGATTCTAAGACCTGACGTGCACTGTTTGGTCACACAGATTGATGCATTTTTTACCAGGAAGATTAACAAAGTTTTCCTGAAGCTTTACTGGATATTACTTCCTGCTACCTGGCCTAGAGAATTCCATGTACTGTTTAGTCCATGGGGCCGCAAAGAGTCAGACACGACTGACTATCACTACCCCTAATTACTAGGTTTGACTGTAAAAATTCCTATCTGGATGCTTGTTTTTTATTTCTTGTCTCAGATGCCTTCATTCTCTAAGTCGTTAGTATCAGAAACTTAGGGGTCAGTTCCAATTTTTACTTACCTTTAACCTCTTTGGACTAATTAGTCTCTAAGTCCTATTTCTCAAATATACTTCCTGTCCAGCCTTATCGATAACTCAGACAACTGCCTAAAACTAGTACCCTTTTCCCTTTAAGTGTGTATTCACCCTCCATTTGCCTTCTAGAGTTAGCTTAAAAAAAAAAAAATCTAGATAGTATAAAAATGACCTTGGCTTTCTGTGTTAGGGTTTTCATTATAAAATATTGTAAATAATGTTTAAAGAAAAATACTGCATTTGACTATAAAGAAAGATGGACCACATAGCGTGGCATACAGCATGCTCTTGATAAATTAAAAAAAAAAATCAATTCTCTCCCTAAAGCCCTTGCCATTTTATTGTATTCATTAGGTGATATGTTAACTTAGTTTTCATTTCATTCCCAGGGCATAGCATAATGTCTGAAACACAAGTTGCAAAATAAGTATTAATTGAATGAAGAAAAATTTAATTTCAATTATCTACAAATATAGACTTAGTTTTATTGCCTTTCATATTTTTGGTGTTTTAATGCTTAAAGATGCTACTAATTATTAGATAAAATATACTATAATAGTTTAACAAACATTA
Organism: Oreotragus oreotragus; assembly: GCA_006410675.1. Lineage (NCBI taxonomy): Eukaryota > Metazoa > Chordata > Mammalia > Artiodactyla > Bovidae > Oreotragus > Oreotragus oreotragus. The sequence goes on along the minus strand of SJYX01013019.1, from coordinate 10,566 downwards.
CATAACTATATAAAGAATTATTGCCCTCAAGTCGGCAAATTCCCTGACCCATTTTTAAAAATGCACTTCTTTAAAAGCCCTAAAGGAGCAAAAGTCTTAACCTGCCTGTAAATGGGCAAATCAGGGGTGCAGAAAGCTCCCAGAACTTCTGAAATTATTCACAGTATTTAGTGAATATCACCCATGCATTTTCGTTTTGGTGGTAGGAGTAAGGAGGAAGGGTCAGATTCTCAAAAAAAAAAAAAAAAAAAAAAAAAAAAGCTGTGACCAGACAAAATAACCACTGTAACAGAAGCTGGCAGGCAACAGAGTACCAGGGCTTGCAGGTTCCAGGACAACCTAGTGAGATGTATTTTTCAGCAGTGAACAGTTTTGGAACACGTCAGATCACATAATGAAGGCAGTTGTCCCATACTTAGGACGAAATTTTGAAAATAGATGATCTGAAGTCCATGAACTTGAACTCAAGTCCTGACTTCTGAGCAAGAGCCCACAAATAAAAGTATTAACTCACAGTCTTCCTTCCATTCATGCTTATTCAGACTGCCGCTTGGGTTTATTGCCAGCACTGCTAGGGTTCATACAGAGCCTGTCATGTTTGTAACCTTGGGTCTTGTTTCTTTGGTATAAGACTCCTGACTTTTTCTTTCATTCTTTGTATATTCTCAGTGTGATGCCTTTTCTTTTTTATTTTTAGAATAGAAATCAGAATACATCTAAAAATAGAACATTATAGATTCCCCTTTTTAAAAAAGCTTGAGCAGAGAAAAAAGAGCTGTTATTTGATCTTAAAATAGCTTTTGAAAAAAAAAAGTTTGCCACATGTTTTCATCATGCTTCTTTTGAACTCTGAACTTACTATTTAGATAGTTTAAAACAGTAAAATATTGAAAGATTCACTTGGATGAAATATAGAGTCTAAATGTAAGATCATAGCCAATGGGACAGGAATGGGCAAAGTCTAGAAACAGTGAAGAGAATGCCGAAACTACCCACAGTGAGAGTTTCAAATTAGTACCTCTGATCTGAAATTCCACAGGCACTGTTCATAAATACCAGACTAGATTAGAATCTAGGATTGGGCCCCTCTCCATTGGGTATATGTTTCCATTTGCCCAAGACAATCAGTTGATAACCATTGTCCTAGAATCCTGTTTCTTTTTTCATTCTCAAAAGTGTCTCAGTTTGGACAGCAAATTATATGGACTAGCTCTCTCTCTGCCCCAGTGATCAAAGCCTGCTGATTGTATTTCCCTGACAGTCCAGGGGTTAAGACTCCGCCTTCCAATGCAGGGGGTGCAAGTTCCATCCCTGGTTAGGGTGCTAAGATCCCACATGCCTTGTGGCCAAAAAACCGAAACATATAACAGAAGGAATATTGTAACATTCAAGAAAGACTTAAAAATAGTCTGATCCTTCTATAATTAGGTCCGTTTGCAGTGCTGATTAAAAGTGAAAGAAAATTGAGATATTGGGATGGCCAGTCATTATGCTCCTTTTGTAGAGGGGTTAACTCATAGCCTGGAGAAAAGGCCATAGATTGTGTCGTCTTAAAGGTTGAGCATTATGTTGGAGACATGAAGCATGACTGTATAGAATAACCTGACCTCATCATTCAGTGTGTTCTTGGTGGATAGCCCGTGGCTCAGTGGTCTGTGCAGAGGGATTATGATCAAGATCTTGTCAACAGAAAATGGAGAAATGCCTCAGTGGCTGCCACAGTCAGCCTTTTTTTCTTGTGATGTATTTCATTACAGCATGCGTGCATGTTTGCTCAATTAACTTAGAAAACTTGAACCTGTGAGGAAGTTGTGGGACCATAGGTGACCTCTGGTGCTCCAAGAGGTCCGAATGATAAAGATGTGTCTGAATCCATATTCCCCAATTATTGTTTTTTTCCTCATTTGTGGCTTCTGTAAATAAAAAGCAGAACCCTTTGTTAAAATGTGTCAAAATGAATGTGTTGCTAAAGACTTTAAAATTAATGCATGTCTTGAAATAGGTTAATGAGAACAGCAGCTTTTATATGGCTGTTTGCTTTTCTGACCCTCTATTGTTCAGATTCCTGGTCCTCTCTTTCTTCATGTCTGGCTTCGGAGAGAGACATTTTGGGCTGTTATATTTATCAATTGCTCGCTTTTTAAACTCTGCTGGAGTATCTGTGGCCCAGGTCTGTGAGCATCCTTGGTTCCACTTCTGGCTGTGAGCACACTTGTCCATCAACCAGTCCTGAAGACATATGGGGCAGACACGTGGGTGAGTGGGATGTGATTCCTCCTAGGTTGGAGACACCTTCTTAGACCCACTTTATTTATTTACTTCCTGTGAAACTAGAAACAAATTTCATACTTGCTATCAGTGGAGTTCTATTTACTTTAGAATTTTCACTGCAAGTCTTCTTTCCTTCTTTTTTAAAGAGAGAAATAGCTCCCTACTCTTAATGTTGTTTTTACTGCCTGTCACTGGAGTTCATGTACGTTGAAATTTAAATTCCTTGCAGTAAATCTTAGTCACAGTCTCTTTTCAGAAACAGACTGCATTTTGACACAGAGCTTCTAGTTTTGGCACTGGATTTTAAAAATGAATAGCTTTTAACCTTGCTTGATTTAAGTATTGGTTTTGAACAGGCTTAGTGCTGTTTTGTTTTCTTGAAGTATTTCATCCATGCTTCACATTCTACCAACAGCTAGGAAAATGTTCCTTTCTTTTCTTCTTTCCCACTTATTCCTCCGAGTCAATATGGAACGGCTGTAAAACCTGTGACTTAGCCATGTCCATATGGGCAAAAGTGTTTCAGGAACAGAAGAATATGCCGGCAAAGAACAATTAAATGTGGGAAATATTGATTGATACTAATCTTAAGTAAGTGATAAGGAGTGTGACCCTTTAATGAAAAGCTAGCTAAGGTTCACCAAAAAGCTCTACGGTAGGTGGGGGATACTGGACAGTACTCCTTAGCATGCTTGCCTGTGGGAATCTTGTTGAGGGATATCTCTTTGCTTTTGAATATTTCATGGGAGCAGTGGTGCAGGGTAGAGATTTGGGGAAATGCTGTGTTTTTATTGAGTGAAAACAGGTGTGGTAGTTGCATATGTGTGAATACTTCTGCATGCATCAAGGTCTGGGTGTGTGTGTTCACGCATGCATATGTCTATCTATAATGACTGCTGGCTGTGGGAGGCATTATTCTCTTGGCTCCCTATCTGCATGTGTGAATTGGAGCCTGCATGAGGGAATGTGTCACTTCTTGAGTGAGTGTGCAGGTGGGTGTAGATGGATATACTTTATGCCAGTAGTTCCTGTGTAAGACAAGGTGAGAATCGGTTTTCAGCATGACTGGTTTCAGGCCAACATAAGATGGTGACTGGCGTTAAGCCAAGAATACTATTTCTTTACCAAATTTCACATACAGATCTGCTGGCATATAGGATTTATATTTTAAAAATTGCAAGAAAGTTAACTGTGAGCTTAAAGTGGAAATTGAAGCTGTGTTGAAGAGAACATAATGTAATTGAGGTGCCGGGGTGCCAATACCATGGGTAATTGTAGCTTCGTTGCATAATGGATGTGAAATTTGTATGGACTAGGGCAGGATTATTCCTATTTATGCATTTTCTTTTGTTTATATGGGCAATGACACACCAATTATCACCGTCCAGATCACTTAGTGCTCCCATTACCATTCATTCCGAAGTGTGTGCTTTTGATTTTGGTGCCTAGATCAGAGGGGAACTTGGAAAATTATGCTGGGATAACCCCTGAGAGCTCTCTCCCACCTCCCTCTTTTGATAAAGTCCTTATTGTGTGCTTTTGTACTTGAATAAAAATACAGAACTGCTTCCAAGGGGAAGCGAGTAAGTTATCTGACATTAGGGCCCCCAGTGCCTTATCCCTCATGGAATCTCAGTGTCTGCTTGTATTTAGAAGCCCTTTGGGTCTGTGACAGATTATATAATCACAACTGGGTCCCAAGAGGAATGCTTCCTAGATTATCACCATTTTAAAAGCAGATCCATGTCACAAAGGAGGCAGAGTTAAAGTGACCCGAGGGGAAGCTGACAGGTCCTGAAGGTGAATTAGCCGCTGTGGTGTCAGTAGGTGCAAATCACCGCGGGGGGTGTTGACCGCGGAGGGAGAGGTTGCCGCTAGGTTGGCTGCTGGGCCAATTAGGAGCTAATGGCGGCAGAGAACCCTTCTTTTGGTGGCATAAGAGGCCCGCTGAGATCAGTGTCAGTAGGATTGCAAAGATGAGCATTTTGTCATGATATGGAAACAATAGATGGTTTTAACCTTCTCCTTTTACAGCATGCTACAAAAGCACACAAGTCAATGGAAGTTTTACTTTCCTAAGGCTCTTTGCCTCCATTAAAAGCAAAATATTTCTCTTCTTCACTGCTTTATTTTTGTGTTTTCCTTCTCTTACCATTATCCTATTCAGTCATGTGCAATTCAGCTATGCCCTTGCTTTATAGTGAGAGTCAGGTTTTGAAATATATTTTCTGGTTGATCCATTCACTCTTGGAATATAGTATATGAATTCCTTTAGGAAATAGTTTGTGCTCTGGTTATAAAGAAATAACATACATGTGATTCAAATTTGGCAAATCTATTTTAAAGTCACACATTGTAAAAGGCAGGTCAATTATTTTATTAAAGTCTTTTGGCATTATTTGAATAAAATAATGATTATGATACTGTAAACAAATTCCACAACAAACCCACAGTATTTAAAATTTGTGATGTTTACTGTCTGGTAAGATTCAGTAACATCAGTTTGAAGTCCTGGGATGTTTGATTTTAGGGGCAGCCCTGGCCAAGAGAGGAAGCTTTTTAATCTCCTTTATCTATCAAGTATCTTTTGCTTGTCTCCCATCTTGGCACTAAGTGCACAAAAAGGAATCTTACAAAGACATTAATCAGACAGGGAATAATGGAAAGAATGAAACATTATTTTGAATGTTGAAAAGGACCAAAAAGATGACAATGCTTAGGTAATAAGAATGAGTCACTACACACACAGAGACACACACATATGCACACACATGATGTATATATACTAACATTTTACACAGAAACAGATCTTTTTGTGGAGGGGGGAATGGCCTTTTTCACTACCTTTTTATCAGTTCCATGAGTACATAGTCTACTTCATGTCCTCGTTCTGTGCAAACTTTGTAGTATTTTAAAAGAATCACTATTTTATCTTGGAAGCTTGTAAAATATTGGATAAATATACTCAATCCTTTTAGTGAGCTGGGGAGAAATTACTTTAAAAATTAATTTTGTCTATTAATCCATTAATCTATGGGCTTCCCATGTGGCACTAGTGGTAAAGAACCTGCCTGCCAATAATGGAGACTTGAGAGATGTGGGTTCAATCCCTGGGGTGGGTGGATCCCCTGGAGGAGGTCATGGCGATCCACTCCAGCATCTTTGCCTGGAGAATCCCATGGACAGAGGGGCCTGGTGGGCTACGGTCCCTAAGGTCATAAAGAGTCAGATACAACTGAACTGACTTAGCAACATGGTCGATGTACTGAAATAGTCTCTTCTACTACAACTCAATTGCACTGTTTTCAGGAAACATGTTATTAAATTCACATTATAAAAGTAGTATTTCAATGAGAAAAAAGAGGGAAAGGATTAAGTACTTGAGACCTACAATAATGAAGTTATTGTTTTCTTTCTGAAATTTCAATAATAAGGGACTTTTATATAGCTCTAAGCATAAAGCGCTGAGACCTAAGTTCAGCTCAGTCACTCAGTCATGTCTGACTCTTTGTGACCCCACGGACTGCAGCATGTCAGGTTTCCCTGTCCATCACCAACACCCAGAGCTTATTCAAACTCATGTTCATTGAGTCAGTGATGCCATCTAACCATCTCATCCTCTGTCATCCCCTTGTCCTCCTGCCTTCAGTCTTTCCCAGCATCAGAGTCTTTCCCAGAGTCAGTTCTTCACATCAGGTGGCCAGAGTATTGGAGTTTCAGCCTCATCATCAGTCCTTCCAGTGAATATTCAGGACTGATTTCCTTTAGACTGGTTTGATCTACTTGCTGTCCGAGGGACTCTCAAGAGACTTCTCTAGCACCACAGTTCAAAAGCATCAATTCTTCGGCTCTCAGCTTTCTTCACAGTCCAACTCTCACATCCATACATGACCACAGGAAAAACCATAGCCTTGAGTAGACTGACCTTTGTTGGCAAAGTAAGGTCGCTGCTTTTTAATATGCTGTCTAGGTCAGTCATAGCTTTCCTTCCAAGGGGCAAGCATCTTTTAATTTCATGGCTGCAGTCACCATCTGCAGTGATTTTGGAGCCCAGGAAAATAAAGTGTGTCACTGTTTCCATTGTTTCCCCGTCTATTTGCCATGAAGTGATGGGACCGGATGTCATGAGATCTAAGTATCAGACCTAAGTATCATGAGACCTAAATATCAGGGAGCAAAATCCAACATTTGATCACATCCATTTTCTGCTCAAGAGTAATGGAGAGTTTCCATTCACTTTTAATACCTGTATCACTCATTGTTGTGAAGAACAGTACACGTCACCTCAAATTCAGGAGCCCCACTGCAGCAGAACTTTATACCAAGCTCTGAACCTAGCAAATTTTTTTCTCATCTACTGTGGTTGCATAATGCAGAGCATCCCAAAGTAATCTCTTCTTTTATTATACCCAGTACTAGTTATGAAAATAATAAGCTGACATAGAGATGGTATTTTTTTTGGAATGGAAGCAAGTGTTTATGATAGACAACATGTGGTACATTGGGTCGTTCCAGGAAATACAGACTTCCTTGCACAGACCATTAAAAGGATTCTGAAACTGGATTCAAGAAACCACTAATTTATGTGCCCTCGAAGAGGGGATAGTGCCATGTGTAACTTACACCTCCTTTTCCTTAGACATAGGAGAGGGGAGAATAAGCTTTGTTGGGTTGCTAATTCACTCTGTGGCTCATGAGCTTTGCTCATTTCTGCTTTGCTTTCTTTCTTTTTTAACCTTCAACAATAAAACTTGTTTTTAAACTGAACTTTGTATCTTATTGATTTTTAAAAAATCATTTTACATTGGTGTAAAATTGATTAACAATATTGTGTTAGTTTCAGGTGTACAGCAAAATGATTCAGTTACACATATACATGTACATATACATCTATTTCTTTTCAAGTTCTCTTCCCATTTAGGTTATTACGGAATATTGAGTGAGCCATTACCTTTGGGAGGTATGTGGACTTGTGTGAAGCTTGATAAGGAGTGTCTAGAGACCACAACGTGGGAAGCAAGAGCACTTGTGGGAAAATGGAAGCATTGGGAAGAGGAGTAGAAATGAATAGAAGTCTGGGAAGAGAGAAGAAACCCCCAAACCAAGTTATTATTTTGCTTATATGCTGAAGAATTTGGGGCAACTTCCTGTGTTCAGTGCATCCCTTGCTCTTTGAACGCCCATTTCTTTTCTGGGCTTTTGGCAGTTTCGTCTCGATCTTCCTGTCGTTTCTGTCGCTGGAGGCTGCCCGGGCCCCTCTGTGCTGGTCGACACAGTCTGTTGCTTTTGTCACTTGCTTGTCATCTTTATGTGCAGCGCCGCAGGCATTCACATCTTGTCAGCCATGTCGCTGCTCTGCACGCACCCACATCCCAGTTGTCACCTTCTTGATGGATGCCTTTGGAAATTGGTTAACATTTCACTTTTGCTTTAAACCATGTAAGAATGTCACTTTATGCACCAGGTAGAAAATAGACTAAGGTATTAGAAAACAGGCAAAATAAAGATCACTAGGAATAAAATTTTCCCATTAAAATGCTGAACTTGAGAATTATTGAAGCCAAAATGGTCGATGAACACTGCCCCTGACGTACCGGATCTGACTGAAGTCTCCAAAAAATATTTTAGCCTCTTTCCATAAAAATTATCATCTTGTGTATCTGTATTCTACTTCATACAGTCAAGTTGTCCATTTCAGTTAAAAGTGTTTATGTTGTCCATATACCTAGAAGAAAGATAATTAAATATTAATAGTGATTGCCTCTAGATGGTAAAATTATGGGTAAGTTTGTGGTTGCTTTTAGAAATGTTTCTTTAATGTTGAGATTTTCCACTCTGACCATTAAAAGAATGCTACTCTATGATTATAAGAGAAATGCTTTTATAGTCATAAGAAATTTAAGTAAGAAAAAATTGATAAAGATGAGTGTGTATATATATATATGCCTATTGTTTTTATCATATGCTTGTCATTTTTGTGTTTTTTCAACTGTATCACTACTCAGTGCTTTTGAATGAGGAATAAAACAGCAATAAATTGTGAATCCCCTGAATCCATCTTTTTGTCAAAGGTGATGTAAGCATTCATCTCCATCATATTTATAGCAAATTATCAATTTTCTCACACAATCTGCTGCTCACTGGACTGCTGTCTCCTTCAGGCCAGTAATTATTTTATTTATCTTTACTTTAATGACCCTTAGTTTGCATTTGAGATATACGGGAAAAAATAGTTGTTAAATGATTAATGAATAGATTTAAAGCATTTGAATTACTTTTGGGGATTTTGGCAATCTAAAGTACTTTCACACACATAAAAATCTGTATACGTGCACTAATGTGAGCCCTAGTTTGTATAATACTGCCCCAAAATGTTTCTTATTCCCACCTGGATATGATATATTTATCTTATGTATTTATTGTTTGCTTTTTCCTCTCCCATCCAACTCAAGTAGAAATAAAAAGCCAAGTCTCAAGAAGGTAGGGACAACGTTTCTGTGCCAGTTCTGTGGCCATTGTGCCTCAAATAGCACTTAGTAGGTATTTAGTAAAAAATTGTTGGATGAATGAATATCTTTTTTCAAAATCATGAATTGATAGATAACTAATGAGGATATACTGTATAGCATAAGGAGCTCTACTCAGTGCTCTGTGGTGACCTAAATGGGAAGGGATTCCAAAAAAGAGGGGATACATGTGAACATATAGCTGATTAACTTTGCTGTACAGAAGAAACAAAACCTTGTAAAGCAACTGTATTCCAATAAAAATTAATACAAAGTAAAAATAACATAAAAATAAAAAATATAAATTTTTTTTTTTTAATTTTTGACAGTATAAATTTTATTTATTTATTTTTTGGTATATGCTCTCTCCATTTCCCTATTGGGAAACCCAATTAAAAAATATAAATTGAGAAATGTTTAAAGTTAAAATAATTAGCATATATAGAATTGTTTAATAAAGACAATAAAAGTCACTCACAACTCAACTACTCAGAGATAATCCCTGTTAAATATTTGGTGTGTGCAGAGAAAAACCTTGGAAGGAGATACACTACAAATATGGGATTGTAATTATAAAAGTGAAATTACACATATGTAGTCACGTAATCTTTAGTTTTGGTGGTTGAATCACTGTCATGTCTGACTCTTGTGATTCCATGGGCTGCAGCCAACCAGACTCCTCTGTCCATGGGATTTCCCAGGCAGTAATACTGGAGTGCCTTGCCATTTCCTTCTCCAGGGGATCTTCCTGACCCAGGGATCAAATCCATGTCTCCTGCATTGCAGGCAGATTCTTTACCACTGAGCCACTAGGGAAGCCCGGAAAATTTTATCCTCACTTTCAAAACGTCTTCTGCTCTCATCTTTCATAACCAGTAATCAACACATCACAGATAGAGTCTTAAACATAATCATCTTTCTTGATGGAGCTGTATGTTCAGAAAATTCTGGCATTGATATCTGACTACACTGGCCTAAAGCTGAGATTATGAGGTGTCAGTGATTTAGCAACGAGTGATTTATGGTCCTCTCTAATGAATACTCTTTAAGTTTTGCACTAGTTGCTTTTCTGCCTTAGTTATTCATAGTTTTAAAGGAGCTCATTATTGGTTATTTCATTTGTCAGGGCTTAATCACTTACCACTTATCTTTTTTTTTCCTTAAACTTTTGTCATTTAGAACCACATCCAATTTTAAAATCTATTTTTCTGGAGCATTAACTAATAGGCCACTTCTTTGGAGATATACGAACTGCCTAGTAGGTGATCTTCATGGTGCAGTTTTCTCCCCCCCACCCTTTTTTTTTTTTTAAAGACACCCAACCTTCCCCTTTCCTCCACCTTAGTCCAGTCCACAAAATGCTCCTACCCCACCTCGGTCACTGTAATTTAGGGTCCTTTCTGAGTCTTCAGTTCTTGGGATAAATGTTATCTTAAATCAAATAGTTATCTACCATTACTTGCTTGGTGCCAGGATGTATTTTAGAGCCATTACTGTGTGAGTGATTTATCAGGAAGGCTGTTACAGGAGACCCTTGATTTTAGGTTTTGCTTTAGGTTCAGAGGCCTCAGTGAGGTTCTTTTCTGATTGAGTTGTTAGCTGGTAACATCTTCTCAAAACAGTTCATAGAGAGAAGGATCTTAGAGTGAAATCCTGCTTGTGCAAATGCTTCAGAGACCAATTTGAACTATTTTCTCCCAAGCAAACCTTGGTTCTTCCAGTAGAGGCCAAGGGCTTAGGCCCTAAAAGTTGTTTTATTTGGGAGAAAACATAGATCCAACTCTCAGAC
>SJYX01013018.1:217026-234624 GCA_006410675.1 Oreotragus oreotragus | reverse complement strand
GTCAGGGATGCTCAATTCATGTCAATGTCATCTTGTTCCTAAACAGGTGATACTAAAATGTGTTCAAAACAAAGTACAGAAGAAAACAGTAAACAATAAAACATAAGGAAGTGAGGCAAGATGTTACCATATACTGCAAATGCCAAGAAGCCTAACAAAAAAGAACAGAGGTTTATTATCTTTCATAACTAGATGGCCAGACATAGACAATTCCCTGTAGCTTTCTACTTTGCTGTTCTATACAGTCTTTTCCTCCTGATCTCAAAACTGTTGCTGTATTTCCAGATAGAATATCTATGTATCATACAGGAAGAAGAAAAAGGGTAAACTGTTTTCTCCAGTTTGGCTATGATTTGATCTTAGGAAAGAAAGCCCTCTTTTACCAATATTTTATTAGCTTGAACTGTGTCACCTGACCATGCTCTGTGAGGCAGCAAAAGTAAACATTTTAGCTTACTGGTCTCTCTAGTGGAGGAAGGTCAGGGAGAAGGTCGTGGAGGGTGCTTGCATAGCCAATTCATAATGTGCAGCAGACAAATTTTTAAGGATGGGACTTTAAGGAAGTGTTCTGGAGAAAACTACATTTTTTTTTTAAACATTAGACATGGAATGCCAACTTGGAAGAATGATTGAGTAAAGTTTGGTTGCCAGTATCTAATTACATGTACTATCTAAGAGAAAAAGAGAACAACACAAGAACTAAAAGTCTGTCTAATAGAAATCAACCAGATAATGAATATTTTCAAAAAGAAAATAGCCAGTGAAAATCAGATGTAGAATGTTTCCACGTTCCAAATTCCATTTGACTTCCAAAGGCAGCCATAACATTTGGAAGAGGCCTATAAAAAAAACAAACAAACAGAATTATATGCTAAATTGAAACAGCAAAGATTAAGTCTTCCAATTTATAAATGTGAAATGTTTTTCCATTTATTTTTATTTTCATTCATTCAATTCACTAATGTTGTATAGTTTCCAATGTAAATGATTCCCCCCTCAATTCATGTCTGGGAGTGCATGTAAAAAAATAAATAAATACAAAAAATAAATAAATAAAAGGATAAGAAAAAAATAGATTATTCCTAAATATCTTATTTCTTTTGACACTACTGTAAGTGAGACTGCTATCCCAATTTCATTTTCAAATAGTTCATTTTTGATGTATGCAAATGCAAAAGGAAATCTTTCACAAATATTTCTTTAAACAAATAAAATCATTGGGTGCCTTCCTATGTGGCCACTCTTCTTTCATATTTTCCCATCAGCAACAATTTTTCTTTTCTTTCCTATTCAAGCTTACCTCTGAATAAACAACCTCAGATATCGTGTTCCAATATTTGGAATCCCTTTTCTCCCTCTCCAAAGTCATCTTTCCTTCCAGCAGGTATGCTGAATATAAGCTGTAGAAGTAGGCCATATATCAGTTCAGCTCAGTTGCTCAGTCATGTCTGACTCTTTTCAACCCCATGGACTGCAGCACACCAGGCCTTCCTGTCCATCATCAGCTCCCAGAATTTACTCAAATTCATGTCCATCAAGTCGGTGATGTGATATGAACATCCCAACCTATATTGTCTTCTTCTCCTCCTGCCTTCAATCTTTCCCAGCATCAGGGTCTTTTAAAATGAGTCAGTTCTTTGCATCTGGTGGGCAAATCGATGGAGTTTCAATTTTAGCTTCAGTCCTTCCAATGAATATTCAGAACTGATTTCCTTTAGGATGAACTGGTTGGATCTCCTTGCAGTCCAAGGGATTCTCAAGAGTCCTCTCCAACACCTCCATTCAAAAGCTTCAATTCTTTGCTGCTCAGCTTTCTTTATAGTCCAACTCTCTCATGAGTACTGCAAAAATCATAGCTTTGACTAGACAGACCTTTGTGGGTAAAGTAATATCTCCGCTTTTTAATATGCTGTCTAGGTTAGTCATAACTTTTCTTACAAGGACCAAGCGTCTTTCAATTTCATGGTTGCAGTCACCATCTACAGTGATTTTGGAGCCCAAAATTATGAAGTCTATCACTGTTTCCATTGTTTTCCCTTTATCTGTCATGAAGTGATGGGACCAGATGCCCTGATCTTTGTTTTCTAAATGTTGAGTTTTAAGCCAACTTTTTATTCTCCTCTTTCACTTTCATCAAGAGGCTCTTTAGTTCTTCTTCACTTTCTGCCACAAGGGTGGTGTCATCTGTTATCCGAAGTTATTGATATTTCTCCCTGAAGCTTTAATTTCAGCTTGTGTTTTATACAGCCCAGCATTCCTCATGATGTACTCTGCATATACACTAAATAAGCAGGCTGACAATATACAACCTTGATGTAATCCTTTTCCGATTTGAAACCAGTCTGTTGTTCCATGTACAGCTCTTACTGTTGCTTCTTGATCTACATACAGATTTCTCAGGAGGCAGGTCAGGTGGTCTGATATTCCCAACTTTTTAAGAATTTTCCACAGTTTATTGTGATCCACACAGTCAAAGGCTTTGACATAGTCAATAAAGCAGAAGTAGATGTTTTTCTGGAACTCTCTTGCTTTTTTCTATTGATGTATGCAAATGCAAAAGGAAATCTTTCACAAATATTTCTTTAAGCAAATAAAATCATTGGGTGCCTTCCTATGTGGCCACTCTTCTTTCATATTTTCCCATCAGCAACAATTTTTCTTTTCTTTCCTATTCAAGCTTACCTCTGAATAAACAACCTCAGATATCGTGTTCCAACATTTGGAATCCCTTTTCTCCCTCTCCAAAGTCGTCTTTCCTTCCAGCAGGTATGCTGAATATAAGCTGTAGAAGTAGGCCATATATCAGTTCAGCTCAGTTGCTCAGTCATGTCTGACTCTTTTCAACCCCATGGACTGCAGCACACCAGGCCTTCCTGTCCATCATCAGCTCCCAGAATTTACTCAAATTCATGTCCATCAAGTCGGTGATGTGATATGAACATCCCAACCTATATTGTCTTCTTCTCCTCCTGCCTTCAATCTTTCCCAGCATCAGGGTCTTTTAAAATGAGTCAGTTCTTTGCATCTGGTGGGCAAATCGATGGAGTTTCAACTTTAGCTTCAGTCCTTCCAATGAATATTCAGAACTGATTTCCTTTAGGATGAACTGGTTGGATCTCCTTGCAGTCCAAGGGATTCACAAGAGTCCTCTCCAACACCTCCATTCAAAAGCTTCAATTCTTTGCTGCTCAGCTTTCTTTATAGTCCAACTCTCTCATGAGTACTGCAAAAATCATAGCTTTGACTAGACAGACCTTTGTGGGTAAAGTAATATCTCCGCTTTTTAATATGCTGTCTAGGTTAGTCATAACTTTTCTTACAAGGACCAAGCGTCTTTCAATTTCATGGTTGCAGTCACCATCTACAGTGATTTTGGAGCCCAAAATTATGAAGTCTATCACTGTTTCCATTGTTTTCCCTTTATCTGTCATGAAGTGATGGGACCAGATGCCCTGATCTTTGTTTTCTAAATGTTGAGTTTTAAGCCAACTTTTTATTCTCCTCTTTCACTTTCATCAAGAGGCTCTTTAGTTCTTCTTCACTTTCTGCCACAAGGGTGGTGTCATCTGTTATCCGAAGTTATTGATATTTCTCCCTGAAGCTTTAATTTCAGCTTGTGTTTTATACAGCCCAGCATTCCTCATGATGTACTCTGCATATACACTAAATAAGCAGGCTGACAATATACAACCTTGATGTAATCCTTTTCCGATTTGAAACCAGTCTGTTGTTCCATGTACAGCTCTTACTGTTGCTTCTTGATCTACATACAGATTTCTCAGGAGGCAGGTCAGGTGGTCTGATATTCCCAACTTTTTAAGAATTTTCCACAGTTTATTGTGATCCACACAGTCAAAGGCTTTGACATAGTCAATAAAGCAGAAGTAGATGTTTTTCTGGAACTCTCTTGCTTTTTTCTGATGATCTAGTAGTTGTTGGTTCCTCTGCCTTTTTAAAATCCAACTTGGACATCTGGAAGTTCACAGTTCACATCCTATTGAAGGCTGGGTTGGAAAATTTTGAGCATTATTTTGCTATCATGTGAGATGAGTGCAATTGTGTGGTAGGATGAACATTCTTTGGCATTGCCTTCCTTTGGGATTGGAATGAAAACTGACCTTTTCCAGTCCTGTGGCCATGACTGAGCTTTCCATATTTGCTGGCGTATTGAGTGCGGCACTTTCACAGCATCATCTTTTCGGATTTGAACTAGCTCAGCTGGAATTCCATCACCTCTGCTACCTTTGTTTTTAGTGATGCTTCCTACGGCCCACTTGACTTCACATTCCAGTATGTGAATTTAAGCCAAATTCATTCTTAAATTGAAGAAAATGTTGAAAACCACTAGACCATTCAGGTATGACCTAAATCAAATTCCTTACAATTATACAGTGGAAGTGACAAATAAACTCAAGGGATTAGATTTGAGAGACAGAGTGCCTGAAGAGCTAAGGATGGAGGTTAGTGACATTGTACAAGAGGCAGTGATCAAGACCAACTCCAAGATAAAGGCCATTTATGTGAATCACCTTTTTAACTCTTCCTTCATGACTGGTGAATATGCTAAGTCTGAAAGCAATATGCTCATTTTTTATCCTATAATGAGTGCGTGTGTGTATCAAGCACTTGTCAGAAACTGCTCCAAGAGTCATAATGATAAATAAGAAGAGAGAAAATCTTTTTTTATTTTAGTGAATGCACAACATACTACAGGTGTAAATATATAAATAATTAGACAAAATTAAGTATAGTAACAGACTAACCAGTTAAGGGGACTCATTAATAGAGAGATCAAGGTTGACCTCTCTGGAAAGATGTGTCTGAAGAGAGAACTGCTATGAGAACATGAGCATTGTAGATATCTAGAATAAGAACAATCTGAACAAAGATAGCGCAAGTTTAGGGACACTGAAATTAAATGTGATATATTTGGCAATATTTGTGTGATATATACAACAGAGGCAAGTATGATAAAACTCACTGAGCAATATGGAAAATGGAAATACTTAAAATCACAGTTTCCGATTATTTCTGAGTGAAGCTCCATTCTTAAATCATTTAGCAAAGCACGGGGTAGCAATGATTGAAAACAAATCAAAACAAAATAAAAGAAAGAAAAAAAAAAAACAGGAAAACTCTAGCCCAAACACAGTTGATTTGTTGCTTATACTGCATGTCCATTGTGGTTTAGCATAGAGCATCACTTCCTCAATCACAGAGACTGGAAAAAACAGACAATAGGAATTTATATACTGACTAATAAAGCTTCTTTGGATCACTTGTATTAAGCAAGAGGCATCTATTAGCTGGGCTTCCCCGGTGGCTCTCTGGTAAAGAATCTGCCTGCATTGCAGGAGGTGTGAGTTAAATCCCTGTGTCTAGAAGATCCCTTGGAGGAGGACATAGCAACCCACTCTGGTATTCTTCCCTGGAGAGTCCCATGGACAGAAGAGCCTTGTGGGCTACAGTCCATAGGATCGCACAGAGTCAGACATGACTGAAGCGACTGGGCACCCACGAACATCTGTTATCTATTGTAGTCCAAGCAATTCTGCCCACTGATTCCTGGTATGAAAGTTATCAAGGAAAACAGCACAGTCAAGAACTGGATGAAACAGGCTGGACTCCTTAGAGAAGAGACAGAGCAAGATAAGCTTTTGTAGTAGGCATTGGTCCCCCATCATCATCCAGTCCCTTCTGACGGCTGATTCAGGATGATCATTCTGCATCCATTCCTCTGACACAGGAGTTTGAGGATTTCATCCCCTCCCTGCAGGAAGCAGAAACAGTGGAGTTGGCTGGGTGCTAGATACACACAAAGTAACAATACAGTACGTGAATCTGAAACTGAGAATGGTATTCCCATGGAAAGCAGTAAGTCCAGCACAGGTTATCAGGAGTCTTTATCTTTTAGCATTAAAGTGCTCCAAGTCTGAGGCCTAATTTAAGTGGCCAAGTGGGCAGGCAGGCTGTGTCTGTTTACTGCCCAGGTGTGAGAGAGATGTCCAAGGCTGGATAACAAGACTGTTTTTCTCAACATTTTCAGATCCTAATTCTTTGTGTTTCCCAGGGAGGAAATATGTGTCGTCCTCCTTCCTCAGAAGACACTGAAGGGATAGCAGCAATGTCATAGATAGTAATAGTCTTTCAGTTATGTGTTTAGAAGTTAAACAAATCATTATAACTTGTCACATATTTATGTTAACTTGTCAAGGTATTAATGTATTAATAATTTAAAGATGGGAATGATGTAAAGAAATTCAAAGACACATATAAATTGTAAATTTCAGCCACCAGAAAAAAATACAATAATAATAGATCAGTATAATAGGCTTTTCAATAATTTGACATATTTCAATTCTGTCAAGTTTCTTTATAGAAACTTAGGTATAACAGGTAAAACATAGTTTTATTATATCATAAATGAAACTTTCTGGCCAAGTATCATTTACATTAGTAACTCTGGGATGGCATATGTTTAAGATAAATACATGGTTTTCAGCAAATATTGGTTTTGTCTGCTGGAAGCTCAGAAATTTTATTTCAAAATTTGATATGGTGATCCTTTCTAGTTTGTCACAAAATTTTATTATTGTTTCTTTTTGCTTCCTCAAAATCTCCTCCAGTTTTGATAAGCCTTATCTATAAATGTGATTGAGAGAGCAGATGGTGTTTCATGGGAAATTGGTGTTAATTTTGAAAATCATGAGGAAAGAGATGAACATAGATATTTCATTTTCCTTTCTGATGCATTCCTTTTTTTTTTTTCACTTTACAGTACTCTATTGGTTTTGGCATACATTGACATGAATCTGCCACGGGTGTACACGAACTCCCAAACATGAACCCCCCCCCCACCTCCCACCCCACATCATCCCTCCGGATCATCCCCATACACCAGCCCCAAGCACCCTGCATCCTGCATTGAACATAGACTGGTGATTCGTTTCTTACATGATAGTATACATAAAACCATTTCATAAAGCCAAGTTTGGGCTGAATTTGTACAAACACACCTATCACAATTAGTCACATGCATAATTACCCTGTTTTGCAATATTCAGAAGTTTTTACATGTTACTAATGCTGCTTTAATTTTAGGGGAAAAAAAGAAAGTAATATTGTTGCATTAGTTAGAAACTGAGTTCGTGTACACCCGTGGCAGATTCATGTCAATGTATGCCAAAACCAATAGAGTACTGTAAAGTAAAATGGAAGCTCTAAAATAAATAAATAAATAAAAGAAAATAATTGCTCAAACAAAACAAAACAAAACAAAACCAGTTTCAGTGTATTAACTCTTTCTTCCGATATTTGAAAAAATCTATTATTAAATTTCTTTACTTCTGTTTCCTTCATTTGTATGATGCTTAGCAGTATAAATTAAATGTACACTGCATGCTTAAATATAGTTTAGAAATGCAATAACAGAGACTAGCATATTTCCTTTTATTCAAAGAGGTATAGCTATAAATGTACATGTACATTTCATATTTCAATATAAGCAACATTATTCTTAATGTGTTTATATGTGTGTGTGTTTATACACTCACTATATGATCACATAAAATAGAATATACAGATAGATGCTGCTGCTGCTAAGTCGCTTCAGTCGTGTCCGACTCTGTGCGACCCCATGGACGGTAGCCCACCAGGCTCCTCCGTCCATGGGATTTTCCAGGCAAGAGTACTGGAGTGGGGTGACATTGCCTTCTCCGATACAGATAGATACATGTATACAAATATATGCATACGTATCAATATATAAATATATATTTCTTGAAAAGAGAAGAAAGTCAAGCACCTACACCAGGTCCGATCCTGCTTAGCTTCCAAGATCAGATGAGATCAGGCACATTCAGGGTGGCTTGGCCATAGACTGGATACAAGTATATGCATGCATGTCAATATATAAATATATATTTTTTGAAAAGAGAGGAAAAACAAGCACCTACTATTTTGTTCTAGTATACTTGATCTTCTAAATTTGAAAATTTTCTTTTAAAGAACTGAATCTTATTAGCACTAAGAAATGGTGAATGTCAAAAAGTGATAAAGAAAACATGAAAGTTATTTGCTTTGATATCCCAGAGGATGGCAGTATATAAAAGGAGTTGAGGACATCCAAGTGTCAAGGGTCTTAAATAATAAAAGTAAATTTTTTTCTTATAAAATTAAAAGAAAAAGGCATGTAAATCTATTTGGCAATTTATAGTTATGTTTAATATTATAAGTAGCTTGGAAATTTTCTATGAGCTTATATAAATCTATTATTGGAGGGAGGAGACACAATAACTGATAAGCAAAATATAATTAGATCTTTTTGGTTTGGTTATGAGGGCTTTTCCTAACGAAATAGAAGAAAGTCACTTAAAGATCACTTTACATTTGTCCCATATAAGCAAAGATCCATTAACAGTATTGATCTCTCTACAAAAAGGGAAGGTAATAATTAGAGCAAAGTCCACATTTCAATATAATTTATTTCAACTTAATACAGATAAACCTATATTGATTTTAACCAGTGCTTCTTATTGTGAAGGTAACAAATAAAAATAAGATGCAATCCTGCTTTCAGGAGTATAAAAATTAGTGGTAATGTAATACACCAACAAATTAAACAAAAAACCTGAACTACTGAGTTTGAAAAACAATTTAAAATTTCATTTATTGCTGTATTTTTGTCACTGTATAACCACTTGACTTGGCTTAAAATATTTCACTTTTTTTTTTTTTTACCTTAAGTGTTGAATGCCAATTAATACAGGTGCCAGGTCAGACTTTCTGTTTCACCTGTAGTACATAAAGTACTTTTGGAAGTCATCACTCTTGTTCTCACAACAAGAAGTTGAAGAAACTAAAGNTAATGCTGCTTTAATTTTAGGGGAAAAAAAGAAAGCAATATTGTTGCATTAGTTAGAAACTGAGTTCGTGTACACCCGTGGCAGATTCATGTCAATGTATGCCAAAACCAATAGAGTACTGTAAAGTAAAATGGAAGCTCTAAAATAAATAAATAAATAAAAGAAAATAATTGCTCAAACAAAACAAAACAAAACAAAACCAGTTTCAGTGTATTAACTCTTTCTTCCGATATTTGAAAAAATCTATTATTAAATTTCTTTACTTCTGTTTCCTTCATTTGTATGATGCTTAGCAGTATAAATTAAATGTACACTGCATGCTTAAATATAGTTTAGAAATGCAATAACAGAGACTAGCATATTTCCTTTTATTCAAAGAGGTATAGCTATAAATGTACATGTACATTTCATATTTCAATATAAGCAACATTATTCTTAATGTGTTTATATGTGTGTGTGTTTATACACTCACTATATGATCACATAAAATAGAATATACAGATAGATGCTGCTGCTGCTAAGTCGCTTCAGTCGTGTCCGACTCTGTGCGACCCCATGGACGGTAGCCCACCAGGCTCCTCCGTCCATGGGATTTTCCAGGCAAGAGTACTGGAGTGGGGTGACATTGCCTTCTCCGATACAGATAGATACATGTATACAAATATATGCATACGTATCAATATATAAATATATATTTCTTGAAAAGAGAAGAAAGTCAAGCACCTACACCAGGTCCGATCCTGCTTAGCTTCCAAGATCAGATGAGATCAGGCACATTCAGGGTGGCTTGGCCATAGACTGGATACAAGTATATGCATGCATGTCAATATATAAATATATATTTTTTGAAAAGAGAGGAAAAACAAGCACCTACTATTTTGTTCTAGTATACTTGATCTTCTAAATTTGAAAATTTTCTTTTAAAGAACTGAATCTTATTAGCAGCACTAAGAAATGGTGAATGTCAAAAAGTGATAAAGAAAACATGAAAGTTATTTGCTTTGATATCCCAGAGGATGGCAGTATATAAAAGGAGTTGAGGACATCCAAGTGTCAAGGGTCTTAAATAATAAAAGTAAATTTTTTTCTTATAAAATTAAAAGAAAAAGGCATGTAAATCTATTTGGCAATTTATAGTTATGTTTAATATTATAAGTAGCTTGGAAATTTTCTATGAGCTTATATAAATCTATTATTGGAGGGAGGAGACACAATAACTGATAAGCAAAATATAATTAGATCTTTTTGGTTTGGTTATGAGGGCTTTTCCTAACGAAATAGAAGAAAGTCACTTAAAGATCACTTTACATTTGTCCCATATAAGCAAAGATCCATTAACAGTATTGATCTCTCTACAAAAAGGGAAGGTAATAATTAGAGCAAAGTCCACATTTCAATATAATTTATTTCAACTTAATACAGATAAACCTATATTGATTTTAACCAGTGCTTCTTATTGTGAAGGTAACAAATAAAAATAAGATGCAATCCTGCTTTCAGGAGTATAAAAATTAGTGGTAATGTAATACACCAACAAATTAAACAAAAAACCTGAACTACTGAGTTTGAAAAACAATTTAAAATTTCATTTATTGCTGTATTTTTGTCACTGTATAACCACTTGACTTGGCTTAAAATATTTCACTTTTTTTTTTTTTTACCTTAAGTGTTGAATGCCAATTAATACAGGTGCCAGGTCAGACTTTCTGTTTCACCTGTAGTACATAAAGTACTTTTGGAAGTCATCACTCTTGTTCTCACAACAAGAAGTTGAAGAAACTAAAGCTCATTTTATTTTTCCAGATCTATTGAAAAATTAAGATCACAGGGCATAATGCCACTGTGGAATCTAGAATGACAGATATATACAGAAACCACAGTCAAGATCAGCTGTGATTTAGTACAGGTAACATTGGGAACAATAACTGGTAGAGAGAGACACAAAGATAACTGACAAATTGCTGAAGGAAGAGCTTGAGTATTAGGAATCACTGGGAGGCCAACCATTAATGGTGGCACTACACCTTTGTGAGTATTAGTTCCAGAGTTTCACCACGTTCTGACTATAAAGGTAAGAGAAAATCTTCTCCTCCTGTGAACATGATAAAGGGAAAAGTTAACATGTTGAAAAATGCCCAAGGGGAATGTAAAAATTCTGCAATATGTAATGTGTGATCTGCATAACAAAAGACTATACACAAGCACAAGTATTTGCGTAGAGCTTGATGTCTTGGGAATGTGTAACTGGACAGCTCCAGTTGCCTCCAGTCTACACGCTCACAGAGGAAAGGGAAAACAAAGGCTAAAAACCACTTCTGAAAGTCACAGCCCTGTCCAGGTCAAAGAGAAAACTAAGAATAACATTTGAGAATGCTTTTGCTGCCCAGCATCTTCACACCATAAAAAATGAATTCCTATATAATAACAAAGATTACTACTAAGAGAGCAAACATATGAAGACGTTAATAAAAAAAAAAAAAATACAGTTATTAGGGAAAAACCCAAACTAAAGGACATTGGAAGCGGGAAAAAATTAAAAAATAGAAGAAACTGACACCTCTAACACCTACAGCTACAGAAAGCATTAAGCACAGCCCAGTTCCTAGCCAAATATATTGTTGTTACTGTTCAGTCACTCAGTAATGTCTGACTCTTTGTGACCCCATGGACTGCAGCACACCAAGCTTCTCTGCCATTTACTGTCTCCTGAAGTTTACACAAACTCATACCCATTGAGTTTGTGATGCTATGCAACCATCTCATTCTCTGTCACCCCCTTCTCCTCCTGCCCTCAATCTTTCCCAGCATCAGTGTCTTTGCCAATGAGTTAGCCCTTTGTATCAGTGGCCAAAGTATTGGAGATTCAGCTTCAGCATCAGTCCTTCCAATGAATATTCAGGACTGATTTCCTTTAGAATGGACTGGTTGGATCTCCTTGCAGTCCAAGGGACTCTCAAGAGTCTTCTCCAACACCACAGTTCAAAAGCATCTGTTCTTTGGCACTCAGCCTTCTTTTTGGTCCACCTCTCACATCCATACACGACTATTGGAAAAATCATAGCTTTAACTATAAAGACCTTTGTTGGCAAAGTGACATCTTTACTTTTAAATAAACTGTCCAGATCTGTCATAGCCAAATATATATCTGTATCTATCTATCTATAGATGTATAATATCACAGTAAAAATCTATCTACTTTGATTCCTTTTCTCCTATATGTCATGTATGCCTTTAAAAAAATTACACTGTATCCTCAAAGACAAGAAAAACTAAAGCTTAAGGGAAAAAGCAAGCTTTAGAATCATACTCAAATATGCCAAAGATTTTGAAAATATGAGAGAGAAAATTTAAATGTGTTTGTGTGTGAGCTCAGTCATGTTTGACTCTTTATGACTCCACAAATGTCACCCTCCAGGCTTCTCTGTTCATGGAATTTTCCAGACAAGAATACAGGAGTGGCTTGCAATTTCTTACTCCAGGGGATCCTCCTGTCCCAGGGATTGAACCCATGTCTCTTGTGTCTTTTGAATTGGCAGGAGATTCTTAGCCACTGAGCCACCTGGAAGGCCTCAGGGAACCTAAATAACTATAATTAATATGTTCAGGGTTTAGTGAAAGAGGAGACAACATGCAAGAATCAATGGTTAATTTAAGCAGGCAGATGAAGATCCTAATGTAAAATGAAAGAAAATACCACAGGGGGAAAAATACTATTATACAAATAAAAGATGTCTTTGATGAGTTCATCAGAGACTGAAAAAAAGCTAAAGTAGAATCAGTGAGTTCCAAGATATAGTGAATAAACTCCCAAAAATCAAAGTGAAGAGAGAAAAAAGAATAAAAATGGAAAAGAAGATTCAATCTTTTGGACTATTATTAAACACATATATGTGTAAAGGACATATTACAAGCAGAAAGTGAGAAGGGAGCAAAATAAATATTTGAAGAAACAATGTCTGAAAATGCCCCCGGATTAATGACAGACACTAAATCACAGATACAGAAAGCTGAGAGAACACCAAACAGTATAAATAGCAAAATATTCTACAGTTAGGCATAGCATATCCAATTATAGAAAACCAAAGCCCAAGAGAAATCTTGAAATAGGCCAATAAATCAAGGGGAGAGTCAGAAGGCAAAATAAATAAATACAAAAAAAAAAAAAAAGAGTAAATTGTCTCCAAAAAAAAAAAGAATAAGTATAATAAATTATCAGATTTTTTAAAACCATAGTCTACACAAATGAAAAAAGTGAAGCAAAATATTTTAAAAGTTGAACAGAAAACTTTCTGTTTTTAGAACACTGTATCCAGCAAAATTATCATTCAAAAGTGACAAATAAAGGATATTTTCAAACACAAACTGAAAGAATGTGTTACCTGTAGTCTTATCTCACACAAATGACTCTTTGAAGTTCTTAAGAGAAAATAAAAGCAATATTGATCAGAAAATTAGAGCTTTATGAAGAAAGAAAGTGCATCAGAAAAGAAAAAAAAAAGACAAAATTGTATTTACTTGTTCTTAAGTTATATGTCGCTGTTACTTGAAAATAATAATAGAAATAATGTGTGTTTCAATGGGTAAGTGACATGAATGACAACAGCATTATAAGAGACTGAAAGGCAGTAACCAGAGTATTTTAAGTTACCCTCATTAGCCATGAAGTAGATGGTGTTACTTGAAAACTAACTTAGATTATTTGTAAAAGCATTCAAGCTGGTTTTTGGAAAAGGCAGAGGAACCAGAGATCAAATTGCCAACATCCACTGGATCATCGAAAAAGCCAGAGAGCTCCAGAAGAACATCTATTTCTGCTTTGACTATGCCAAAGCCTTTGACTGTGTGGATCACAAGAAACTGTGGAAAATTCTTCAAGAGATGGGAAAACCAGACCACCTGACCTGCCTCTTGAGAAACCTATATGCAGGTCAGGAAGCAACAGTTAGAAGTGGACATGGAACAACAGACTGGTTCCAAATAGGAGAAGGAGCATGTCAAGCCTGTATATTGTCACTCTGCTTATTTAACTTATATGCAGAGTACATCATGAGAAACACTGGGCTGGAGGAAGCACAAGCTGTACTCAAGATTGCCGAGAGAAATATCAATAACCTCAGACATGCAGATGACACCACCCTTATGGCAGAAAGTGAAAAGGAACTAAAAAGCCTCTTGATGAAAGTAAAAGAGGAGAGTGAAAATGTTGGCTTAAAGCTCAACATTTTCTGAGATCATGGCATCCGGTCCGATCACTTCATGGGAAATAGATGAGGAAGCATTGGAAACAGTGTCAGACTTTATTTTGGGGGGCTCCAAAATCACTGCAAATGGTGATTGCAGCCATGAAATTAAAAGACACTCCTTGGAAGGAAAGTTATGACCAACCTAGATAGCACATTAAAAAGCAGAGACGTTACTTTGTCAACAAAGGTTTATTTAGTCAAGGCTATGGTTTTTCCAGTGGTCATGTATGGATGTGAGAGTTGGACTATAACGAAAGCTGAGTGACAAAGAATTGATGCTTTTGAACTGTGGTGTTGGAGAAGAGTCTTTAGAGTCCCTCGGATTGCAAGGAGATCCAACCAGTCCATCCTAAAGGAGATCAGTCCTGGGTGTTCATTGGAAGGACTGATGTTGAAGCTGAAACTCCAATACTTTGGCCACCTGATGCAAAGAGCTGACTCATTTAAAAAGACCCTGATGCTGGGAAAGGTTGAAGGCGGGAGGAGAACGGGACAACAGAGAATGAAATGATTGGATGGCATCACTAACTCAGTGGACATGAGTTTAGGTAAACTCTAGGAGTTGATGATGGACTGGAAGGCCTGGTGTGCTGCAGTCCAAGGGATCTCAAAGAGTTGGACATGACTGAGTGACGGAACTGAAATGAAGTGAGGTATGCTGTAAAAATGCTCACAAGGAAAACTATGATAATACACCTATATATTAGAAAAGACAAAAGGTCTACAAGCAATAATCTAAGTTACCATCCCAAAAATTGAGAGAAAAAGGAATGCAACTCTAAAGTAGGGGAGATCAATATAAAAAATTAGAGCAGAAGTCCATAAAATTATAAGCTGAAAATCAACAGAGGAAAAAATCAGCGAGTGAAAGCTAGTTTTTTTTTTTGTTTGTTTTGTTTTTTTTTTTAGCAATTTACACTGCTGTTCTGAGTCTCAGTTTCTCTACTAGTGGATGGAAATAGTAATGTCTACATGGAAGTGGTATGGAAGAGAAGATCAAATATAAAATGTTATGGCACACAATAAGGGCTTCCCAGGTGGCACTAGTGGTAAAGAACCTGCCTGCCGACACAGGAGACATAAAAGATGCATGTATGATACCTGGGTTGGGAAGATCACTTGGAGAAGGGCATGGCAATCCACTTCACTATTCTTGCCTTGAGAATCTCATTGACAGAGGAGGTTGTAGGCTATAGTCAATGAGGTCACAAAGAGTCAAGTACAACCGATGTAACTTAGCATACACAGTAAGGATAAATTGCATATTTGATATCATCATTTTTAAGACTATTCTACACAAGAAGTTGATACTGATAATAGATATGAGTGGAGATAAATTCTGAATATTCAATTCAATGAATTAAAAGGGAGTAGTTCAAAGATATCTATTATATCTCTACAAGAAATCTCCTAAACATGACACTATCAAATGTCATATGATTTTAAATTTGAGATCTGAATATTAAAATATTTAACTCTAATCAGCCATCTTTTGTTGAAAACTTAAGAAGGGAAGGTTGCATTTTTTAAACCATTTACTTAGGTAGCTTTATCTTCTGTAGCCACTCAATGAAGTAATCTCACAGATGAACCAGTATGATTTTGTGCATAAAAATATCAAAGTTGCAAGGTGACAGCTGTGTATACTGATGCCTATATTAAGCTCACCAGAAAAATGCCTGAAAAAAATAATTCTTTTTCAGCAGAAATAGATGAAGATTTAGTGTTTCTTGATTTTTCTTTGTAATAAACTGTCTCCAGAGATTCAGTGTTTTAGAACAGTAAAAAAGCCTGCCGATAAAGTGATTGATATGGAACACTCAGATCCAGAGGGTAAATGGCAGTGTTTAATGTCCCTGCATTGCACTCAGAGGAGAGAGAACCAGACAGATCCAATTATGGAATTTATAATTCAATAACTAGCTTCACTTTCCTAACCCAGTAATCTCATCAATTCTGACTCTTAAAGAAACAAACACGTATTTCCCCTCCTATCATATCATCCATTGTTATAAATGAATCAAATAGTAGCATTCCATATGATATACTAGCTTAGATGTACTTAGACTTATTTAAAATGTAATATTTAATGCCAATGTAACTTTTCTTTCAGTAAGACTAATATTCATCATGCTGATGACTTTATTCCTGATCATTTTGAAGACTTTTGTACAGAGTACTGCATTATTACTAGAACAGCTAGTAGAAAAAGAGTTCTGGTTTACAGGTAGATGATGCAGTCCCCATGGGCTTTGATTTCAGGATTTTTGACTCTCAAAGTCTTTCTCCCAAGTAATGTAAGATCCATATAATTCCTTTAGCAGAAATGAAAGCTTATAAGAAAAAAAAATACTCTTGGAAGGTGAGAAATGTTCAAATAATTTTCAAACTAAATATAAAGTAATATTTAACATACATATCACTATGGACAACTCAAAAGAGACAAGAGGGTACAGAAACCAAAGACAGGGACTTTTGTAAGCACACTGCTTTTTTGTTTTGTTCTTTGCTGTGTTTTCACCCTTGCCAGTCCCTAAATATTATTGATTTTTTTTTTTTAATTTAGGGAGACATGTATTTAGGCAATTTGGTTTTTGCCTGGAAAATTAGTAGTAAAATTGTGACTATTGGAAAATTTTCAATGTGACTCTTTTTAGAGACAAAGGGAAAAATGCAGCTGTAATGAAAAAGAAGAAAGTTACAAAGTTACAAACCAAAGACTATAGCTAAGGAAAATGCTAGTTGGGCAAAGAATATAAGTAGGGACTTGATAAAAGGGGTGGGTTTATGGAAAACTACCCAAGGAAATAAACTTCTCTGGGAATCTGTAGGAATAATTTTTTTTAAATATAGTCAAGGAGCCTGGGGTGAGGTGGACAGTGGCAGGACAAATTTTTCTTATTTTAAAAATAATAACACTGCTTTAGTCTTAATATAACTCTAGACTCTAGGGGTTGATATTCTTATATTTTGCTCCAGAATGCATTTGACTCAAAGACTACAAATAAAAAGTACCTATTTCCCCTGGGGCAAGAACACCTACCTCTACAAATATAATCTTAAAGGAAATTAACCCTAACTATTCATCTGAAGGACTGATGCTGAAGTTGAAACTCCAAGAATCCAAGAACTCCAAGAATCAACTCACTGGAAATAACTTGACACTGGGAAAGATTGGAAGGCAAAAGGAGAAGGGGGTGGCAGAGGATGAGATGGTTAGATAGCATCATGGACTCAATGAACATGAATTTAAGCAAATTCTGGAATAGTGAAGGAGAGGGAAGCCTTGCATTCTACAGACCATGGGGTCACAAAGAGTTGGACATGACTAACGGACTGAACAAAACAACAAATACCTGTCTCTTATACACATCTAGATGTGTATAAGAGACAGGACTAAGGTTCGCCTAGTCAAGGCTATGATTTTTCCTGTGGTCATGTATGGATGTGAAAATTGGACTGTGAAGAAGGCTGACACCGAAGAATTGATG